>JAAGKR010000206.1:96353-140724 GCA_011419295.1 Clarias macrocephalus | reverse complement strand
AATCAATCAATCAATCAATCAATCAATCAATCAATCAATCAGTCAGTCTGGGGGTCAGTTAAAAATAATGCATGATGCACGAAGATCTTGTTTTAAACAACAAAAAATGGAATTAAATCAAATAAATTTATGTAAACCTAATGCTAATTTAAGATTAATAGAGTTCACCAATAGACTGATTCTATTCGATTAACATTTTTTTGAGCATTGATATTTCAGTAACAGCTTTATTAAAGACTACTAAAAGTGCTTCATAAACATTGAAACTAAAGTAATAAACTGCTAATTCTTTAAGTGTCATGTCTCATACACAGCGATTTCGAAAACTAATTTCAGCGCTAAACACTCCAGCACATTAGGTGGCAGTAATGCATATTTAAACCAACCATAAACTTAAAAGAAGAGGAAGAAGCACAGTCATTTTTTTCTAGTACTTAAAGTAAAATTCGAGCAGTTTCTATTTTCTATGTCTATACAAGTTTATCTACATAAGCTTTAAAGCTTGAATCAAAAACTTAACCCGGCGATTCTGAAAATACATTTTCTCGATTAAATCGCAGAGATCGAAACATGAATCTGAAACGCGCGCGGGCCAGAGTGGCGTCATTTCTCACTATGAAAAATGAAGAAAAATACAACCTGCAACCTTTTGTGCTGCTTTCGAGATATAGCTTTGCGTGCTACAGTAAAATACCCCAATCCTGCTGGTTTATACTAACTCTCACTTTCCCCGTCAAGATCTCAACTTTATCCACACGCCAAAGTAGATTCAGCTATAGATTCAGTGGATAGTGTGTGATGCCGCTTAGTTTTCGTTCTCCTGCTCAGTCTCAAGCTGATTAATTCTGAGCTTCTGGCATAGCCTGGCCTTTTGGCCACATTTGCTGATCATGCTAAGTGATTAGCGAGTACAGATCATTATCCCAAAGGCGGCTGTGTGGGGATTTAGTGTCTCATTGCTTGGTAGTGTGGCAGTGTGGACTTCTCGCGTGGTCATATTGGGAAAATGTCCTCAGGAACCGTCCCATCTCTCCCTCTCTCTCTCTCTCACTCTCTCTCTCACTCTCTCTCTTTCTTTTTTGCAGTCACGCTTCTGCTAGCTTCTGAGCAATGTCGTGCTCTGCATGGTAATTAGGTTCCTTTGTTCGTCTGAACAGCAGTGGTGACGTAAAAGCAGCATTTGTGTGTGTGTGTGTGTGTGTGTGTGTGTGTGTGTGTGTGTGTGTGTGTGTGTGTGTGGTAGCAAACTAAAGACTTATTAAGCCCTATCTTAATGTTTCTGTATTTGTTGACTCTTCAGACTGGAGAGATGAATTATTCCTTCATTGTCATTTGCCAAGCATTGTTTTCACGTAACAGCACAAACGGGATCGTCATTAGCATATTCCACGCCAGCCGTATCATCATCCGTTAGCATTGCTGTCAACAGCGGTGACATTTTTAGAGCCGGATGATTAGCGAAAACCGCCGAGTCATCCTTCATCACCCGACAATGAAATCATAAGCGGCGTAATGCCATGTTCGTCTCGTCGGTCGTTATGAACTGACTCATAAACGCACATGTTGTGTTAGGTCATCATCATCACGGCACGCGTAATTCCCTGCTAATAAGCGTTAGGCTACGTACTCCTTCTGCCTAATCAGCCAGTCGTCTTGCTCGCGTTACAGCACAGTGCCACGGTAGAGCCGGGATCAGACGGGCTGCTGGGTAATCGCTGCGCGCTCTGCGCGTTGAGCTCGTGTTCGGCCTCATGGCTAGCGTCAGGGTAAGCGGAGGTGGCAGAGGGGCAGCGTGGCGCTCTGTGAGGAGATGCCAAGCCGTCAGCACGCATTAGCCCACATCCCCACACACTCCAGATCTACACACACTCTACATCCACAAACTCCACATCCACATCCACACACCCACCCGCAGCACATTGTTCAAGTAAGCAGGAGAGAAGATGCCCTGATATGTACAGTAGGTCTCCGTCTCACACACACATACGCACGCGCACACATGATTCCAGCACTTGGGTCAAAGCAAGACCGGAGAATTGCCTTTAGCTACAGACTTACTGTATGAGGTCATTTATTTTGCTCTTTTTCTGTCACTTTTGGCTTTTTCAACGCAGAAATTGATTGGTTTCTTTCTTTTGAATAATGTGAAATACTAAGAAAACCACTTCCAGGTCTTGAATAATGACTCTGTGTGGAACAAAAATTTTTTTTATGTACAGAGCGATCAAAATGAACGTTTTATTAATTGGTACTTTAGGGCCTTTTATTTAGTTTAAATCCAACTATTTGTATTCTTGAACACAGATCTGAAAATAGTTACAGCTGTAGCTCTCGATAACCGATTTTATATAAAAAAAAAAAAACGATTTGTCTTTCAGTTCATTCATGACTTGTGACCAACTTGAGGATGAGGCGCATCTGTCCATGGGAACTGTAGCTAATCATTCACAGACACCACTTGGGCATTACAGGGAGTTCCCATAATGTGTAATTGTACCTGGGAGTGCCACGTCCACTGTACAGTCCTCACTTGACCTCGCTTCAAGCTATTTCCATGTTTGGGTTATTAAAGAGGTTCCTGGGAGGCCAGTGTTCCAGACGTGGCTCTGTTGTACTGAAAACTCTTCCTTGATGGTATCCAAATACTAGTGAAATGCTGAGATAAGTGCATTAGTGTACTTGATAAGATAAGATAAGATAAGATAAGATAAGATAAGATAAGATAAGATAAGATAAGATAAGATAAGATAAAACTTTATTAATCCTGGAGGAAATTCTTGTGCAAGTGAAATGAAGTAATAAATAAAGTAAAAATAAAAAGATAAACCAAAGTAGAATGCTGCAGCCAGAATCACAGAGCCAGATTCTGATGTACAGTAGAACTGAACATAGCGACAGTGACGAGGAATATCGCATGTGATATTGCTAATTGATATTGCACGTGATATTTAGGAATACAAATTGCAATGGTATTTATGCCTGTGCACTTATTGTTTATAGAAGGGGGAGGAGTCATAAAGTTGGATGGTCTACAGGCAGGAAAGACCTCCTGGTGCTTCTCTTTGGTCTCATTCTACGGCTGAATTTTACTCCTGTAGGACACCAGTGTGGCATCCAGTGGATGGGACGCATTGTTCAGAATCCTGAGAAGTTTCATCTTTAGGAAAGAGCCATGGGCTCTTAATGGGCTTGTTGACTCTGTTGGCATCTTTACTCTGCTGCCCAAGCACACTATGGCATAGAACATGGCACTGGTTCGCGTTGAGTCAAAAAAAAACCTGCAGCGTGGTTCTGCAGACATCTAAGTCTTCTAATTATTGTAATACAAAAAAACAAAAGAAAAAAATCTGTGTTTTTAGTCCAATCTAGCTTATTGTCTATACGGCACTCAGATACGTAGATGCAGAAGGTCTCCCATATAGAAATGTTGAGAAATATCGCTAGTTTCTACACGATCAAAAGTCCTGGTTTGACTTGAACGCCCCTCGAACAGAGTTCACTATTCTGAAACGTTTTTATGCGATTAAAGGAGACAGATGCAACAATCCGAGCCATATGCTTTTCTTGTATGCCCCGAACTTAATTGCTGCTGGCTCTGTCCCTGGTTAATTTATCACTTGCTTTTCATCAGACGTCTTTTCTCCCTAAATTAGTCGTTGTTAGGGCACTCTCCTCAGATGGCAAAAATGGTCACATGCTACGTCTGAAACACAAACAACGTTGCGGATGCTCACAGACACCCGTGATTGGCTTGTGTCGCCATGATCGATGCGAGAGTGCAGGTACGCGACCCCTCCCCTCCGAGAGAGCGACTACGTATGACTGTAGCATCACCTCACTCTCCATCTCACGATCCTCAGGTGACCGAGCAAGCGCATTTCCATTACACCATTCAGGAACAATTTCACAGATAACATAAAAACAGATATATATCATGATTCAAACGTGTACTATAATAAGTTTATGTATTTATTGAAGCCTTAGAGATTCTAAAGTTGAATTTTCCTTCGTCCCAGTTTATGTTTTTTTACACTAAAATTGATAAAAGAAAAACCGTGGGCATCATTTTTACTTAATAAAAATATGTCTCCCTAATAAGTGGTTAAACAATAGATAAATATTTGCATTAATCCTATAAAATAGAAGTATGTAGATTTATTTAATTAATTTGTTGAAGTAACACGGACATTATAGTATATCAAAACAATAATACTACATAATCTATTTATGTGAAAATATTTTAAATACATAAAATTCATAAATTATTCTTATTAATTTATTACTATTATTATTATTATTATTATTATTATTATTTTATTTACATTTTTACTATTTTTTTTTTGACTGTTAAAGCTGATTTGTTTTTGCGTTATTCAGCTTCGGATGAAACGCAGTCGCAATTCAAACAACCAAGTCAAACAAATAAGAAAAATAATAAGTGGAATGTACTGTATGAGAGATGTTCAAGTCAAACCGGGACTTGTGATAAAATGTTTTGTGATAGAAGGCGTAAAACCAGAAGACTCCAATCACAGTACAGTGATGAGACTCTTAAGTCTTCTAGTAAAACATCTGAATGATGCAAACCTGAAGCGAGTGAAACACCCGATCCTTGAAACTCGACGGACGAATTGTCATCAACTAGCGGAAGAGACGTGGGTGTCCGCGGCACCTGTACACACAATCCTTCCCAAACACCACTTGCACGTTACAGAAACTCGGCTGGAAGTTATGTTATTGCCACATTCCTCGTAAAGTCCTGACCTCGCTCCAAGCCATTTCCACATTTTTGGTTGATTGAAGGAGCTCCTAAGAAAACTTTCTACCTTGATGGTATCCACACACACACTACTGAAACACTGGGATAAGTGCAGTAGTGTAGCAGGGGATTATACAGAGAAATAAAGGTTCTGCTATTCTGCAAATTCAATAGTCCAGGTTTGACTTGAACGCCAAAACCTGGTATTATTGTGTGTAATTATAGGAGGAAGATATTTAGTGTATTGTTGGGATGCGATCACCGCACCATAGTGATGACAGAAACTCAATAGCCTGATGTCAGTATTCCACAATCGTGTGCTTTGTTCTAAATGTCACGAGACCTCAGTCACATTGAACATGTCAGTAAACATGAGGCTGATGTGGAAGTTCATCAATTGAAATTCACTTGCTTTGACGTTGTGTTTTAGTCGCTGCTTTTAGGACAAGGCTTTGAATTAAGGATGAATTAATCAGTGTTGTCGAGGGTGTGTCTTTTGTCTCCTTTTAAATAGTTTTACAGTAAACTGTCTGAATCTGCGCCATCGTTTCATGCTATTTATTGTTATATACCTATTAAGGTCGAGTTTTATGTATCGAGAAATTATTTATTTTTTCCAGACAGGAAAGATTCACCAAATTCACAAAACCTGATTAGTGCTATGCTGTAAAAAAATAAATAAAGTCCCCGTGCAGGCCGTGGAAATCTCAGTAAAAGCTGATGAATCACTGGAACTCGCATATTAGTGAGGAACTCCCCAACACGACAATCTCTATTTTCCTCATTAGGTTGCGCTGCAGTGCGTCTGGCAGCAGCCGAACGATTATCCGAAAGCAGGAGGAAAAAAAAACAAGCTCGAGCCGTCAATACAGACTGCAGCAGGAAGTGCGAGCCTGCGGTTCGTCGCATCGACTTCAGTTTACATCCAGCCCCGCACTGTATTAGTGACTGTTTATTCATTTGCTTGCTTCCCGGAGGAGCTTCGCTTCAGAAACGCTTGGTTTTACCGTTCCTCTGGAAAACTATGGCCGGTTCGCAGTCAGAACCAACAGACCTCTAGAAGTTTTGTTTATTTATTTATATTGTTTAGACACATGACAGGGGTCATAATAGAAGTATTGTTAATAGTAATGCTATAGATATGTGATTCTGTGGAATGTTGACGTGTGATAAGTTGTGATGAGTAAAATCGTACTGGTTACGTGAACGTTGTGCTGAAATCACATCTAGAACTTTTTTTTCATTTGTTCATACAAATGAATGTATACATGGGGCACTGGGGACTCAGTGGTAGGTGTTTCGTCTGCCATGCGGAAGGTTCAATCCCCATCCAGTGCCCAAACCCCCAGCCACTGGATGCAGTGTCCGCCGTGACGACCCCATGCTGGGAGCAGCCGAAAGACCAACAACAACAAGATATGAATGAATGTATACGCCAGTCATCATTGATGAGCGCATCTGAATAGACAAATTCTACAGTAGAACCAGCAGATCTAAACAGTTTGAGAATCACAGAACCAACGTAGTGTAATAGGCCATGATTCTAGAAATGGTCATAACCGACGTTCTTCCGTAATATGACATAGGTCTTATTTTTGATAGCACACATCTGATGTTTTTTCAGTTCAGCTCAGCTGTGTGTGTGTGTTTTTTTTGTTTTTTTGTACAGAGGTATGAAAAGTGAGATCGGGGATGTATCTGATACGTTGTCATGCGACTTGAACGATAAAAGTGAACTGTCATGACATGTATCATATCAGAATTGAACAATGCGGCCTGTAATGTGAATGTAGACTTAAAACTTTTTTCCTTTGCGCATCTGTGACGTTCGCGTCTAGAACTGGTCCAGTCAACCGATTCCGAGTCGCGCCGAGGATGTTTAACGAATTTGAATCTGAGTTAAATCGTTTTAATGCGTTAATGATTTCAAATAAATTACAACCTTGAACACCTTAAAGCTGAAAGCCTTATTAAATATATATATATATACTATGAATATTTTCTATGAGAAATTGAAAGAGTGATATAGTTTATATTATTCTGGAGGAGATTTTTGATTTTCTGCATATTTAATCCCTGATTTTAAAAAGAAAATTTTTATAATCCTGAGTCAGTCCAAATCATGCATGACGATGCGTGTAGAAAAAAGGGCAAAGTGCATGAACCTGAGTGCACGTCTCTTCTTTTCCTCTTTCTCTCCTCGTCTTTGTCTCTTTGTCTTTGTCAGTAGTTCAAAGACGGCATTATGCGTGACGGCACGTCAGGACGCAGCGCAAACATCGCCCTCCTTTTCTCTGTGTCAGATTTCACTTCCAGAATTCTTCTTTTTTTGTTTAAAGTCAGAACTCTGTACTCCAGTACACTCTCTTTCTGAGTCCATCTCCATTTTCTTGTCATATCTTTTTCACAGTTCTAGATTGACTCGTTACTCTCTCCAAGCCCCCCCCCCCCCTCCCGCCGCCCGGTCTCCCCCCACTCCCCAGTCTCCACGCACTCCTGCGATGCAGAAGAACTTCCTTTTCTCCTCTCATCTCATCTGCCTACTCATCTATATCAGGACACGAGTCCCTTCATAGGGCTGCACCAGCTGTCACTGTCGACTGTGCCGCGTCCTTTTTTTCTGCCATCCATCATCCCAACCCTCCCATTTCCACACCAATCGTCCGTCTATTGTCAGACGGAGAGACAGGTATACTCAACCGTCCTCCCTCCATCTCCATCTCCTTTCCCTTCTCAGATGGGTGTGTTTCTTCCTTCAGCCACTCTTCTACTTTTTAAGCACAATTTACTCTGGGCTAAGTGCTGAGTGCAGCTTCTTACTTTGATGGCTCTGTTTTTTTTTTTTTTTTTCATTCCTTTTCTTTTCCTCATAAGTAAAAAAATATATGAATGCATATTATTTGCTGTTCCGCAGACTGCTGTTGCAGAGAAAAATGCATTCCTGCCCTAGTAATTGCCACCACGATATTACACCGGATCTTTCCATAATTCACATGAATATGTCTTTTATACTGTACGTTTCTGAAAGGATATTGCGGTGAAATGACGACGTTCCCATGGGTTTCTGCATCCTTGCCACAAAAAGCTAAAAAAAAGTCAAAAATAAATAACCTCAGACACTTTGAGTGCTTTCTACAGTATATCTATAGCTGCCAATTAAAAGGCTTTTTTTTTTCATCACCCGGAATGAGCCATAGTGCTAAATCGATCTAATAGAAAATCAGAGAAAAGTCACAGCAATATGGTTTTGCCGTGATGAAACCTTTCAGCTGAATCGCAAATCACAGCTTGATTTGTTCTATTCTATTCTATTCTAATTATTATTTTTTTTAATTTATAAAAGTAAAATGTGAATATACAGGAGCAATATCTTAATCTTTATGTTATTCATAAAAATATTTGTGTGTTGAGGGAAAAAAAAAAAAAAAAAGGGTTTCCATACAGTCTGTTGGTTACTCTTTTCTTTACTCACACATTTAGTCCAGATGATATTTCAACCTGCGGTGCGTTTTCATTCTCACAAGACGTTGACTATCAGAAAGAAATTATTTGTAAAGCCTTCCAATCAGTCCCTAACTGCAGGAAAGTACAGGATTCCTGCCATACAGCAGAAATAAGATCTCAGCTGGACAACTGGAATCTTTACACGACGACACCGAGGAATATGAGCGAGCAAAATGGGAACTGGTCTTATTACTATGTCTGTTTCACCACCAAAATGTTCTGCACCCGGTAAGAAATGTCGTACTAGAAAGAAAGAAAGAAAGAAATGTTTTATATATATTGTATATATGCACACTGTAGATAAAAAAAAAAATGGCATAAACAATTTCGAGCATGCACGAATCCCTTTTTTTTTTATATCTCTGACATTTCTGTCAGCCCGCAGGCAATATAGAGCAAGCTTTGCATTCGGAGCATGCCATCAAAAAAAAAAAAAAAGAAGAAAAAAAGAAACGCCTTTTAGCGGCTCGGCTGGAATCGAAATGGGGTTCACCACAGGTAACTCAGAAATGAACTCGAGTGTCAGAGCAATAGGCTCGCTCCAGCACACTCCTAATATCGGAGCAAAGGAGGACAATGCTGGAGCAACATCTGATTAGAGCGGCTCAGCCTGAACATTAGGTTTCTATGGGAACAGGATATTATGTGCCGGCCCTGGCAAAACAGGAAGTTTATGTCTGCCGGCTTGCCGCGTTTGCTGTGCGACCTCTGGCCTTGCTAGCTGTGGGATTTTTATTTATTTATTTATTTTTAGCTAACTAATATTAGATTGATTTTTGGATTCTGTTGTTTCGGTTGCAGCAATTTTGATAATCGAAGCCGTCTGGATATATTCAATAAAATTCAGCAGCTGCATTTGGATATAAAAGCTATTATGTTTGTTTTCATCTAAAAGGAAGGACAGAATTACAAAACTGCAACAAAGCACAATAAAGCACATTTATACTGTATAAACTTTTTTGAAATTTTTTTTTATTACGGTTTAGCCAAAACTGTCTACCCTTTTTTAATTATGACTTCAATCACTTCAAAGAAAAGGATTGTGAAGAGATTAGCTTCTGACTGAAGTATATTTGGCTAGGCATGTCAGAAAAACACATACATGACCTTTATTAGTTAGCTCTGTCTTAGATAGATAGACAAGATAGACAGACAGATACATACTGGTCGTTAGGGAAATTCAAAATATGTTCAATATATAATGCTAACAATGAGCTAATGTTAAGGTCAACTATTTAGCTTCTCACTGGGTTGTTAGCTAGCTACCCAGCATGGTGGTTTTCTCTATTATTTGTGGCTAAGCTACCTTTATGCTCATTTTCTGATAGTTGTTGTTGTTGTTGTTGTTGTTGTTGTTGTTGTTGTTGTTGCTATATCAGTAATAAAATACTCCGTACTATGTTTCTGCTTAGCTAACTGCCAATATTGTGCCACTGCTAAAAGTGGTTTCTTGATCATATCAGTTAGGAAAACAAAACAGACATGCTACTATACTACATAATATGCTAGCTGGCTATCATGTACTACTGTTAATATCTGCTACATGCTAATGTCAGTTAAAAAATGCTATAATTTGTTTTTTAATGAACATGAATGTTAGCTAAAGTTCGACTAGCCCCAGAACTGCAGTTAAAGAATCCTACTAATCCGCAGAAACGTCACATACAGTATAAGAAATTTTACTATGGAATGTCCTACACAAAGTTTACCATGGTAAGCTATAGGACGTAGCATGATATACTGCTACTTCAGACATTACCATGGTAGCCACCATACAGTACGACTTTCCCAGGGTCCCATTTAGTACTATGATATGTAACGTACATCTTTGAATACCACTCAATCTTTGAAGTACTTTTGGACTTCAGTGTGTATCGCAACCATAATAACTGTTGAATATCATGCTACTTATTCAGTACCACAGAGGCTACCAAAGATTTTATAGTAGATATGTTAATACATATTACTCATATGGTGTTGTGTGGTATTGTGTAGTACAGGCAGTACCATAACAAATTTTTTAAAGCATCCTGGTACCATGTATCATACTATAGAATCTTTATACCGAACTATGTACCCTGGTGGAACCATGTATCATAGAGTAATACCTGTACTATAGCAGCAAATAAGTACCACGGTACTGTGCAAATACAATGGTACGGGTAGTGGACAACCATGATAGTCTATCAATACCATACTAATAACTAAAGTACAGTAAATAAATATATTTCCATGTTACACGGTTTTCTTAAAGTCAAATGCAGAAGAAAAGGCAAAAATAAAGCACCATTATAACTTTTTCTGGCCAGAATACATCCACCGTGGTTTCATCCATACCTGGCATTGATATGCATCCTGGGTGATCGTACTGTATAACTAGCGGACAGCCGAGACAAATAGCCGTTCACACCTGGCATTATGAACACACTGCTCCAGTGATGACTTGTGATTTGATTTCTTACATCGTTTCCGCTGGAAGAAGGCGTGATGCACATTTATTACGCCAGTCTTCCACTTTAGGGATTTTTTTTTTTTTTGTAAGGCAATGTCCCATGAGTTATATTTCATGCATTTCAAATTAAGTTTTAATTGCATGGTTTTCCACTACATTTATTATTTAGGAGCAAATATAATCATGTAAACCTGTAAAGGTTGTTTTAAACATTTTAATCACGGGGTCTGCCAGGACAACATGAATAATCTGAGATGAGACAACAAATAGTTTATGTTATAGCTTTTGTTTTTGCTGTATAAAAATCATCTTTATATAGCATAGAAGCAGATGAACAGACACCTTGATTGAGGAACTGAGGACCTCTTAGTCCAAGGGTGGGATTTTTATTTTTATTTTTTTTAAGCAGCAGCAGCCAGATCTAACACATGGTATTGTGGCAGCTGGACAGAGTGGACAGTTTTCCCTCAGGCCATTTGACTTTTAGAGGAAATGCTGGCTTCCTTCCATGCCAGGAGCGGACTGATGTCATCATCCAGCCACACACTGGAGAAGAGTGTCTCCTTCAAGCAGCTTTGCTCAACTCAAGTGTCCTCGATTGCGCTAAGTGTGCACCAAGAAGGAAAGCAACAGCAATGCGGAGAGACTTCCAAACTATTATTTGCCGGTGCAGTGATATAGCTAAAAGGCCATTTTATCCGTATCACTAGACTGGCCAAATAAGGGCAGAGAATCGCTGTAAAAAATAAAATAAAATACTCTGGGCGTAGTGAATTTACCGTCATTAAGCAACTTTTAGGTCGCTGATGTGCAAACAACCGTGCACTATTACTCAACCGGACGCTTCTTAGTGTTTAATTACTATTTTCCTCAGCTTGCTTAAAAGTGTTGGTGAGTTATTGCAACATGTATACTCGCTGACATTTCTCTCCCTTATGATGGGCTGATGCAAGCTAGTGATTATCTAGCTCCCAGCATGCCTGTGTGCAATAACAAGCCATAACGGCGCAAAAAGAAAAAAAAAAAAAAACACAGCAGCCTAATTTCAGCCTGATCTGTCTCAAAATAAAAAGCGATTTCCTTCAATTTTTGTGAGAGTAAATTCATAAGAGAAGACCAAAATTCTGCCTTGTCAAAAGTTTCACTTGTTTGGAACTTTTCTTATGAGTCGGCTTGTGCATATTTTCAATGTTTTTTGTTTTTTTTAATCATGAGATGGCTATGTTAGCTAACAGTGCTCATGCCGCTAAGATGCTTGTTTTTGAATTATTATGCAGGTCAAGTAAACATAATTATACTAAAAGAAAAGAAATTTAAAAAGAAAGAAAGAAATAATAAAAAAATACAAGATTAAAAAATAAAACATCATAATTTAAAATATTTTTTTTATCTTTTTGATATATATTTTTTTCATTTAAAAGGAGAAACATTTCATCCATAAATACATATTAATAAATATTACATTACCTTACATGTAAAAGATGCAATAATAATAATAGTAATAATAATAATAATAACAATAATATCAATAATAATAATAATAATAATAATAATAATAATAATAATAATTATTATTATTATTATTATTATTATTATTATTATGTTTTTAAAGAAGTATATCTTTTAATAATTTATTGCATTTGTATGTACATTTTTATAATTAAATTTACAATAAAAAAATCTGACGTCTTATTTTTATTGACATGGGTGCTCGATCAGATTGGGATTTGGGGGGTTTGGAGGCTGGGTCAGTGGCCGTGGGCTTTTTGCCTGCTGGGCCCCCTGTGTGCCAGGCTGTGGTGAACTGGATGCTCATGGGCAGCATTGACTTTTTTGGCAGGTTGTGCTGCATTGGCTTTTCTGTGGGTGGGATCAGACCAGACGTCTGGCCTTTAGTCCCCGTCGGCATGGGTGACCCTTGAGCACCATGATCCTGTCAGCAGATTGCTGGTGGTGATTGGTGATGATTGGTGAAAGTATATACTGTACATATATACTTTATATATATACTGTATGTATATACATATTGAACAACATCACCATCACCAATATATACTATATACATATGTAGATGCATGTGCTGTATATTGTATATGTATATGTAAAGTGTGACTTGATAAATAGACAGAAAAGAGTTTTGAAAAATTAGCTATAATTTAGGTATACCTAACCTTCTGCATTCCCTTGACCAATTTGAACACTTTACTGACATTGTTCTTCTTTTCTCCTATGCAGGTCAGTCTGCCCAATGACTCCAGCTGTGTGGAGGAGATTTTGCGGGTAAGTGAGTAATTGCACCTGCCTCCTACACCTCTCACACAGTGACACATAAACATCCCTAGCATGGGTCCTTAGCTTATAAGCCGTACCTAAAAAAATAAAAAAAAACACTCACACAAAGAAATCTATTACTTTTCAAGGATTTGTAGCATTAATTTATAATTTTTTTGCTTGTTAGTTATTAAATGAAAACTCAGATGCTAATTTCGTTTTCTCATTAGCGAACATGCAGCTGCTCGCACTCTTCTATTCTGTTTCTAGATCAGTTTTTATCTCATCCTCTAAATAGATATGGGTTACTATGTTTCCTATATCTTAGTTCATGCCCGGTTCTGTTAACCGTTGTTTCCCAGGCAACCTGGATTGTTTCTGTCAGTCAGAGCACGCTCAGAGCTTACGGTGACTCAGATATGACTCACGTTCACGTCAGCAGCTCGGACAAGGACACGAGCATCGGACATTTGTGATGTCAAGCAGTAAAGCAGCTTTCTTTGGAGGAGAAGTCTCCGGCTGGGTTCCGAAATAGTTCTTGAGTTGACGAAGCGCTAATCTCATGTAATCATGTCTAAGAAGCTGCTAAGCCTGGGAAAAGTGAATGTCAGTATTAGTTATCAGAGGTGTTACAGCACAAGCAAGGCTTGTTGGGTTGCATTTACTTATTTGGCAGGTGCGTTTTATCCAAAGTGATTTTAAAATGAGTTAGAATCCATGGATTTAAACTTACAACCTTCTGGTAATTAGCACAGATCCTTAATGCTCTGAAATCGCAATTTGGCAACAACAAGATCGAGTTCATGCTCATCAATCATGTTTTATTGAGTATTTCTTTATTTAAGCTTGTAAAAAGTCAACTTGTACTGATCTCACGTTAATGGAAATGATGTATCAGTCTTTGCAGAAATATTTTCTTGGGCTAAACAGAATATAGAAACATTTTAATATCGTATTTTTTTTTAACCACACCCAAAAAACTCCCCAAAAGGCAAAGTGAGCTGTAAATGACAAAATGGCAATTAAACAGCAACACCAGGAATGTCACAGTAATGTGGCTCAGGATACATTTAACCTTTTAAAAGCTGTCTATTTTTGTTTGAATTGGATTTTATTGAAGTTGTATTGAGACTTTGCTTAATGCATTGATTTTTGTTTTAATATTGTCATTTTCAGCATCCTTTGCGTTGATGTATAATATGCAAAGAAAATTCTAATCAAATGCACAATTTAAAGTCTGAATTTTGATGGCCATGTTTTTAATTAAATACATGTGCATTTCTAAGGAGACATTTTTTCTTCCATCTTTGGCTATTGATAATTACACATTCTATATTGGTTATGACAAAAAGGTTGGATAAAAAAATAAACATTTGGTTATAGAAATCTGTTTTATGGTTTTAAACATGGAAATAGACTGGTCAAGCTTTGCAAAATACGAAAATCACTGTACTTCTAAGGACTTGGCAGATCTCACAATCCTTCCTTAATCATCTCAGTTAAAACTTGTACTATTATACACTACCAGTCAAAAGTTTGGACTCTCCTTCTAACTCCATGGTCTTTCCTGATTTCTCTTTCTACATTGTAAAACAATGCTGAAGGCGTTTATCCAAAATATACAGTGCAATAATCTCCGTTGCACAGTTAATATTGAGATGTGTCTGCTGGTCGTTAAGGTCTTCATCAGATCCAGTTTCATAACTGTGCTTGATGGGTTTTGCAAATGCAGTTTCGATACTGTTCTTGCAAGAACTATTCCAGAAAGGCTGACCTCTGTGTCTTAAAATAACAACTGACTGTAATTGTTACTTAATTACCTAATACCATACAGTATGTGTCATTTCATAGTTTTGAGAGAATCCAGTATTGTTCTAGAATGTAGAAAATAATCCAAACTTGTATCCGGATTTTTGACCGGTACTGTATATGCATATGTATACAGTATAGATAATACATACAGGGCCTGTGTATACACATTAGATAATCATATTGCAAATCTGCATATCACATATTATCTGTAGCTGTAGTTCGGACATGTAAAAGCATCAACTCGCTACCACACTAGACTCATCCACATCCAAAGGCTCTGCTTTGCACTGGTTATCATTAGCTTTAAAAATGGAGCAGATGAAAGAGGCTTGACCTGCTTTCCTCACCCCTATCTGACATTTTCTTTCACTCTTCTGTTCAGTAGCGCTCCAGCCCTCAGGGCCTAGTTTATCACAGCTAGAAATGTTTATAGATTGATATCACCTCTGCACAGAGAAGGGAACAAGATGGTATCTTACACAGAGAAACATGAGTAAACAGAAGGAAAACAAAGGCACAGAGATTAGTACTAGCTAAAGGTTTCAATAAAACCTGCAACCTTTACAAATTGAGACTGACTTGATTTGGTTACATAATTTTGCTGTTTTGCATAAATAATATGAAATATTTATTCTAGAGAGTAGCGTGTAATTGCACAGGACTTTAGTGTAACTAAGAGCAGCCTTTTATGATTCCACATAATGGATAACATGTAAGGATGACGCATGTTGTCTTTCTGTCTCTCTCTCTCTCTCTCTCTCTCTCTCTCTCTCACACACACACACACACACACACACACACACACACACACACACACACCAGGTGGTCCCTCCCTAGTCTGCTATTAATTGCAGTTGAATTGTTTTTGTCTTGACTCAGGTGTGTTCATTACAGCAGCTGAATGCAATAGTAGTAGTAGTAGTGGTAGAAGAAGAAGGATGATGATGATGATGAGAAGGAGGAGGAGGAGGAGGAACATGTTTGGGAGCAGCAGTGCAAGGACTGGAAGAAGCATTAATGGTAATACTAAAGAGCAGTGGTAATGAGGGGCTAGAAGCAGCAGTAGTAGTGTAGAACTCTTTAGTAGAACTAGAGAGCAGTAGTAGTGGTTAGGGTAGAAGCAGAGGGAGCAGTAGTAGTTGTGATGGTGGGGTAGAAGCAAAGGGAGCAGTAGAAGTTGTGGTGGCGGGGTAGAAGCAGCAGTAGTAGTTGTGGTGGGGTAGAAGCAGAGGGAGCAGTAGTAGTTGTGATGGTGGGGTAGAAGCAGCAGTAGTAGTTGTGGTGGGGTAGAAGCAGAGGGAGCAGTAGTAGTTGTGATGGTGGGGTAGAAGCAGCAGTAGTAGTTGTGGTGGGGTAGAAGCAGAGGGAGCAGTAGTAGTTGTGGTGTTGTGGTAGAAGCAGAGGGAGCAGTAGTAGTTGTGGTGGGATAGAAGCAGCAGCAGTAGTAGTGGTGGGGTAGAAGCAGAGGGAACAGTAGTAGTTGTGGTGGGATAGAAGCAGCAGCAGTAGTAGTGGTGGGGTAGAAGCAGAGGGAACAGTAGTAGTAGTGGTGGGATAGAAGCAGCAGCAATAGTAGTGGTGGTGGGGTAGAAGCAGCAGCAGATAGTAGTAGTGGTGGGGTAGAAGCAGAGGGAGCAGTAGTAGTAGTGGTGGTGGGGTAGAAGCAGAGGGAGCAGTAGTAGTAGTGGTGGTGGGGTAGAAGCAGAGGGAGCAGTAGTAGTTGTGGTGGGATAGAAGCAGCAGCAATAGTAGTGGTGGTTGGGTAGAAGCAGAATCAGCAGCATCAGTAGTGATGGGGATAGAATCAGCAGGAGTAGTAATAGTGGTGGTGGGGTAGAAGCAGAATCAGCAGTAATAGTGGGGGTAGAAGCAGAAGCAGTAGCACTGCTGGGGTAGAAGCAGAAGTAGAAACAGTAGTGATGTTGGGATAGAAGCAGCAGCAGTAATAGTAATGGTGGGGTAGAAGCAGAGGGAACAGTAGTAGTAGTGGTGGGATAGAAGCAGCAGCAGTAGTAGTGGTTAGGGTAGAAGCAGAGGGAGCAGTAATAGTAGTGGTGGGGTAGAAGCAGTAGTAGTAGTCACAGTAATTGTAGAAGTAATAGAAGGATCAGTAGTAGCAGTAACAGCAGTACTAGTAGTAGAAAATGTAATAGTCATATTAGGAGTAGAAATAGTAGCAGCAGTGCTAGCAGAAGTAGTACTAACAGCAGTTGTAGTAATAATAGCAGTACTAGTAGTAGAAATATCAACAGTAGTAGTAATAGCTGTAATAGTAGCAGTAGTACTTACAATATCAATAGTAGTAGCAGCAGCAGCACTAGCAGTAGTAGTATTAGTAACAACCCTAATAGCAGTAGTAGTATTAACAGTAGTAGTCATAGCAGTAATTGTAGTAGTAGTACTAATAGTAGTAGTTATAGAAATAGCAGTACTAGCAGTATGAATACTAACATTAGTATTAGTAATAGTAATAGTAAGTAATAGTAGTAATAATAGCAGTAATAGTAGCAGCAATACTAACAGTAGGAGAACTAACAGTAGTAGTAGTAGAAGTAATAGCAGTAGTACTGGCAGTATTAGCAGAAATAGTAGTAGCAATACTAGCAGTAGGAGAACTAACAGTAGTAGTAGTAGAAGTAATAGCAGTAGTACTGGCAGTATTAGCAGAAATAGTAGTAGCAATACTAGCAGTAGTGTACTAGCATTAGGTGAAATTTAGAGGGATATGTATTTGCTTTGAATCCTGAAGTGAAAACCAGTGTGTAACCAGCGTTTAAGGACTCACACCACTGGCCAGAGGACTGTGAGTTTAATTCCCCAGGCTGAACATGGATGCATTGACTGAGCATGCATCCCTGAGGAATACCACTGTTGTCTCCACTGGGCTTCTGCACTAAACCCTCAACCTTCAGCTGCTCCAGTGATGTCCAGCAGTCTGACTCTGAATTCTGACTATGTACTTCCCTGAGTGTGAGACGGGCCAACGGGACACGACTTCAAGGAGATTCTGACTTACTGTGGAAATAATTAGGTGTCCAGGATAGTGTGCTGAAAAGGAAAGAAAGAAGGCACATATGCATGTTTACGTTGATTTCCAAACACGTGTGTGTGTGTTTGCGTAAGCTTGCTCATGTGCTGACCAACAGAATAGCTGCAGATTCATCATATCGGGCAGTAAGGTTCCAGCGCCGGTAGCATTATCCGCAGCTTTTATGAAAGGTAATGCTTCATCGCTTGCATTAACGCCGAGGTGGCAGTATGAAAGACCCGGCACCTCATTTATCTCAGCCTGTCTCCGTGACTCAGACTGATCAGGCCAGAGGGGAAGAGGACAAAACAATGTTTAGGAAGAATCCGAGTGTGTGAAGCCACTGTATTATAAACAATAACTCGGCTCTCTCTTGTAAAAAAGAAAAAATATTAGGAAAGCGCTTGGGTTGAAAGGATTCGGAGCACCAGAGTTTGATAGGAATTAGATTAAAGTTTGTGTTTTTGCTAGGGGAACAAAAAGGAAATGTTTATTTTTAGGGTTTTTCAGAAGGAGTCTCCAGTATTAGTGCTTTTTATCGTAGGTCTCTCAGACAAGATTCTTTTTTTCTTTTCTTTTTTTTTTTTTTGTTGCAAATATTAAACAGAAGATAAAACAGAGACCGGTGAGGGAATGAGTATTTTTACGTAGCTGCTCTAACATAAGTGATAAGGGGAACGTGTCTTGAAAGTCTTGCAGAAACGCAACAAAGTAAATACAGTATACCCAAAAGCAAATAACGACCTTCTTGTCTAGACGCCTAGGTTTTCGTCTAAAACAGATGAAATAGGTGAAAGGAGTCAGTCCAGATGTATGCTGCTCATGGATGAATGCAGGCCGTTGCACTTTGTGCATGCTGATAGTTAAACAGTGCATCACAAATGTGCGAGTGTGGGTGTGTGTCTGTGTGTGTAGGTGTGTGGTGGGGGGTATTTACACAGGAGCAGCAGATGATACATGCATCTTCAGGCCATTTGGGACAAAGCACAAACACTCCACACACTTTGTAAATGAGCATATCATACCTCTTTGTTCCATTATTGAACACTAATAGTCTTCATCACAATAGTATAGTGTAGGTACTGTGGACAGTCACATTTTATTTTAATACTGTTTTAATACTTTATAACTTAAGCAGTTAATTAAGATCTTTTTTTGATAAATAGAAACGAATAAAATTTTAATGATGTAGAATTGCATTAATCGCTATAGAGCATTCAGGAGACAAGCTACATAAGCTTACATTATACTGTACACAGTTTCTGTTTACCCGTATTCCGTCTCTTCAAGTTAATGAGACAAAAAAAAAAAGGAAAACACAGACTGACTTTTTGCCAAGAATCCAGAAAAGCAGAAGCTCATCTGTCCTAATATGTCTGACTGATTTTTTATTAGTCTACAGAACGAGTGCATTTATACTGTGTTTTATTTATCGGCCTACATCAAGCAAAGAAAAGATTTAAAATGACTTGAAGAACCGTCTTAGACATTATTAAAACCTGAAAGAATAGTGCTTAACTGTCAGCTTCGTGGAGAAAAAGGGGGAAAAATATTGGAATGGAAATTACTTAAACGCTTGGTGAAGTTGTATCATAAAAGAAATCGTTAGTAGAAATCACACCTGCAGTACGTTTAATAGTGAAAGTAAGAGCATCTTTACACACAGCTCGCAGGCTTGAGACTAAAACAGCTGTTTGGGAACAAGACAACCAGATGTTAGTGAGACTAATCAGAAAACAAGGTTTCATTTTGCTCTAGACATAAAGTTATGACTGCATTTAGATTAATAGGAAAAGGTCACATGGTCTGATGAGTCCAGATTTACTCTATTCCAGAGCAATGGGTGCGTCAGGGTAAGAAGGGAAACTCATGATTTGATGCATTCACAATGCATAGTGTCCAAGCCTCCGGAAACAGTGTTAGGATCTGGGGTTGCTTCAGTCGGTCAGGTGTAGACTCATTAACATTATGTAGCAATAAAATGAATTCATAAAGTGGAGAGTCTATAGGCGTTTTCACATTACGGCCCCGGGATCCAGTTTCCAGAGAACACTTTACCCCAAAATCTGGTTCATTTTGTTCAGTGAGAACACAATCATTCCAGACTTGGGAACCGCTTGAAGAGGTCTCGGGGACACAGTGCAGCGTATTCGGCCATGGATCGAATCAGATATGGAAGCCAATCGTATGCTAACATAGAAATAGACCGCTGGATAGATGCAGCATCATCAGTGTCATCGGTCTCATCTGAAATCTTAGTGAAATCTCCATAATTTTTATCCTCAGACATACACAGCCATAGCTGATAAAGCAGGAAGGCACGTGAGAACATTGCTTTTACAGCAGTTTTTTTTTCTTTCTGAAAGATCACCATTATTAGACATAGAACATAGTAAGGTTTACTTCCTTGTTTGATGGTGGCTCACAAACCAAGTAGGTGCATACTGCCACCTGCTGTATCGGAGTGTGTAAATACACAACTGTACCCGAGTACGGAGAACGAAAATAATGTCACTGTTGGCCAACGAGGGAGTCGGGAGTGGGGGGGAGCAATCGTTCCTATGCCTGGCACAAATTATTTTTGCCCAATATGAAAATGTCCTAAAATATGGCTAAAAAGTTGCCAGATCCAAACACAAACAAGCATTTCAAGTGGGTTATCTCAGCCACTCAAAACACTTGAGCTGAGACCATGATTATGTTTGTATCATGTGTTACGATTCTTTAAAAAAAAAAAAAAAAATTATTTTACCTAGTAATTAAATTAAAAAATTATTAGACTAATGTACCTTTAAGCAGTGGTCACTTTTATTATTGGAAATCTTTCCCCGAACTTAGACCCTACACAAGAACTGCAACAAACCAAGTTGTTGCGTTTTTATATCATGGTGGGAACCGAATGTCCTCATGAGGATAGAAATCTATCTGACAGTTTTGTGAGGACATTTTTTAAACACAAAAACAACAGCCTTGATTTTAAAAGCCAGTTTATTTTGTTTTAATTACTGACAATGAGGCTAGGGTTGGGCATACTGTAGGTGTAGGCATTAAGGATTAATTAGCTGCATTAATGAGTATGTCAACAGAAGGTCCTCATAAGGCTAGTGAAACAAGCTTGCGTGTATACATGCTTGCTTGGGGGATAAGAGAGGACGGTTTGTGTGTGCTAAACACTTAACGCTGGCTCACACACATTCAGTTGAACCTGAACTACACACACACACACAGTGATATAGGCAAATGCACATTCACTCAGATAAGACTAATTCAGTAGATACACAGATGGATAAACACACAAGCTTTTCTCTACTCTCTGTAGTGAGCATTATGACATGTTTTTCTGTTACACCATACACCTGGACACGGAAACACACACACACACACACACACACACACACACACACACACACACACACACACACACACACATATGCTACGTGTGCACATGGAGTCTGGAATCAATCAAAAAGGCCACATGAAAGACAATCTTGGAGAGTGAGAAACGTGCAGCACACAATTGTGCCGAAGCGTAAGGGGCTGATTACACGCAATGCTTTTTCATCTCACGCATGAATATGGATGAGTTTCTATTTGCTTATGAGCGGCGGTAATTACAGGATTCTTCTGCCTCCATCTCTGTAGGTATTGCATGCTGATGTTGATATTTAACACATGCAAACAGTGTGTGTATGTGTGAATGTGCATGTGTATGTGTTTGTATGTGTGTGAATGAGAGAGAAAGAGAGAGAGCGAGTACTGTAATTAAGAAAGTTAACCTGTGTGAACATTGTTGCCTTTCAGGAAATGACCCATTCCTGGCCTCCCCCCCTCACTGCCATACACACACCGGGCAAAGCGGAACAGACCAAGTTTCCCATTCCCAACAAGGTAACACACACATACTGTACACACACACACACACACACACACACACACACACACACACACACACACACATACACACACATGAACATCTGCGTTTTCATGTTAAAAAAAAATTGTCATTGCTATCCTTGAACTTTCAAGCATCGTATACATATTTTAAATTTGTACATATTTTAAAAAGACTGGTGTAAATCATGACCTTTGTTCAGATCCTGAAACATTTCCTACCTTCGGTAAAAATGAGCCAAAACACACATACTTTTAAAAACAGGTGTCTTTCTAAGTACTCACTAAATGCTGCAGAAGATTTAAGCTATGACCCATTTATTTTCAGTTACACAATTATAGTACAGACATTTAATGTTTATGAGAAACAAGTTCATGTTATGGCTGATGCTAAATCGCTAGATGTAAACATATGAAACAAGGATTTTATTCTGAAAAAATCTGAATTTTATTCCTTTATTTGTATTTGCATATGGAATTCTTTGTAGTTACAACCCATCATTCTGGAATTGTAGTCCATGATATGAATTTGCAGGCAAAAGTTTCAAGTTTCAAATTCAATTTTATAATTGAAATGTGAAGAAATCCAAAAAAAAAAATTGTAACGCAACGTCTCAAAAACTGCTAGATTGCTAAAATTCTGTCCGTGCTTGGGGTTTTTTTTTTTTTTTTGCTCGTTTGCCTTTCTTTAGCAAAAAAAAAAAAAAAAGGTAATGTTTAAAATTTTATGACCTGAAATTGAAACTGATTGTGGTCCAACATTTCAGAATGTGAATTTCTTTCTATACTAATTACTATACTATAAAGTTTATTTTAAACATTAACTGCAATTCCAGTTTCATGATAATTAAAAAGATAAAATCAAAGGCATCAAATTCAGATCTGTATATTTAAAAAAATTTCACTGTAATCACACTGTCTCCATACAAATACATCTACTGTAGGTTTTTATCATTGTTAAATAAGAACATATTTTAACAAACACGATTATCACAATCATAATTTATTTCTTAGTAGGCTAACTTTATGTCAAATTTCTGCCATACAAATAATTTTGTAAGTTGTTACTATAGAAACAATACAAATTTATAACAACTTAATTTCAAATTTAAAACAAGTAACTTATGAAGTACAGCTGTAATTGCTGAAAGTTGCGTTAAATGTTAAGTTTAATTGTTAATGCTTTAATTGGTGTTTTAGATATCAATGTTTGAAGGAAGTTAAATTTACTTGATAACCTGAAATTTGTTTATCAAGATAATTAATAATAATACTGTAGCTATACTACCAGTTTTCCGTTTAAACGACCCTGTCTAGACGTGAGACATTCGCAGAACCAGGCCTTCATGAAGGATACATCCAATACTACCATCAAATTTGTGTAAAATAAAGTACCCCGATGACCAGCTGCCATCCAATTTGGACAGCTTTTTTATCTCAGGAGCTTGTAATCGCTGCCCAAAAATTCTGTCTCTTTCTCTAAGTGGCTTTTCTCCAGTTGGACCGAAATGAAAGTCTTCTACTTACTGAGCTGTCCAGTGTACACACCCGTAAAACCTTATTAAGACATTTCACTTTCTTTTCACACGACGTGTTTGAGAACAGTTTTGTTAAGTTTTTATTTCAGTCGAACCCTTGGCTGTTCTCATAACTACCGCCTGTCCCTCTCTGCCCTCGGATGTCATCCGACAAGCGTCCAGACACAGCGCCAGGGGCTCAGGGCCGGGGAGAAGTCACTAGGATGATCTGACAGAGATATTGGCTAAGGCACAGTGCTTTGGCAGGGCTTTTCCACTGAGAAAATCTTTTGGCTTTACTTCGGGTCAACATCATCACATAGTTAAATCCATCGCCGTGTAGAGCGTTCCTGAGCCTGATTGGAGAAGGCCAAGTCTTGATGTATCATATATGTTCTGTTCACTGTGAGGCAGTAAACTTCTCCTGACCCGTACCTATAATAGAAATATAAATTTATGATATTTATGAAAGTTCTCATGATAGTTTTGTGGATGCGAAGAGTTAATAAAAAATGTGAATGAATTTAAATTTGGAGGTACATGTGGATTTGTTTTGTCCTTACCATGCAAAGACTTAATTATGATACATGATCTCCAAAATATAATACAATTAAATTAACCAGCAGTGCCATCTTAATTCTGATTGGTCAGGAGGTGTGGCTTTCTGTAGGTTTATAAGATAAAATCAGATTTGTATATTTTAAAAATTAGTCCCCATACAATGTCCCCATACAATGATAATACTTATAGCTATTAGAACACCTGGGACGTGGAGTGATACATATATTTAAATGCCTCAGTGCTGTTACAGTCTATTATCATCACGCGTGGAACGCCTTAGTCCAGTCGGGTTATTCAGTCGGAACTAACTGTTGTATAATACGGTTTTTATAGCACCAGCTACCTATTTCACAGGTAAATTTGATGAAAAATGTGTCGTTATTTAATGAATAAACCCTGTAATTGTTTTCCTCCATACTGTAGGAAAGCCTCATGATGGGAACTTACAGTAGTAGCAAACTGCATGTTTGTCTTATCATCATCGGCATAACGTCAAGCAACGTTTATAGCTGGTGTCATATCAGAGGAGCGAATATGTTTTGCAAACAGTCAATAATGTAACTGTAAATGGATAAATTGTATGACATGAAAAAAAGTGTAATTGTTTGCAAATTGCTGTTAGGAACAAAACACTTCAGCACAATCACCTTCGTCGTAGGGACAGCATCTCACCGCTACATCATTGATTAGTTTCCTAGAACAGAACACCACAAAGTGCTTTATTCCTGATTTAATCCCAGCATATAATCAATTTTGCATTATTTGGACCCAAGCTAAACAAGATCATCTTTATTGGTCTCTATTTGTTTTGAAAAGCATGGTGTAGATTATTAAGATATAACTAACCTATTTTATTTTTGAATAAAAATCATTTACGCATGTGCTTTAGCAAGAATGATACACTATAAAATAATTGGGCTGAATCACTCTGCTGCAAAGTGTCAAAATTTCGCCTGTGTCTGTGCCTTCGGGATGTCATCGACTACATATGGGTATATATATATATATATATATATGTGTGTGTGTGTGTGTGTGTATGTGTTTGTGGCCTCCACTAGTTCCACTCAAATCCCATGCCGCTTCACTGTCAGTGCTAAAGCCGCTGTTATTTACCTTGTAATAGGACACGGTCTGATTGGCGTGAGTTGACCCAGGTGACACGACTAATAATAAAGCTCACTCTTTAAATCCTAGTTTAACGTTGCCGCCCACCAGTGTAGTCATCTCTCCACCGCTGTCTCGTCAGTGCGTGATTTGTTTAACGCTCCTAATTGCATTAGTGCAAAATCAATTAAAGCAATCAGTACGAATTATGGCTGTCCACAGCTTCTCTACGCGTGTGAATTGTTGAGGTTGTAAGTTTGCATTGGACAATGAGGTTATAATCTCTCTCTCTCTCTCTCTCTCTCTCTCTCTCTTTCAGGACCCCCAACATGTCACACCAGCATACAATGGACAAAGTGAGTAAAAACCCAACTTGTATACATAAACGGTATCAGTCATGCCCCAAAACAAGCTCTAATAGCTAAGAAATGAAAAGCCAGGTTTTTGCCAGGTTGCAAAGCCCTTGGCCGGGGCTTAATCAAAAATAATGGAAAAAATAAAATAAAAGTCTCTAACATCTCTGTGTGCTTTCTTTTGGCAGAACGCTGCACGGTTCCCGGTAACAAGCCCTCGACCAAGCCGGCGCCACAGAAGTCGTGAGTATTCATTCGATTAATTATTTGAGAAATGTGTCATGGAGAGATGGAGAGAAGGCAGCTCGCATTTGTGCACTTTGTGTTTCTCAAGTCCCCGTGCTTCTCACCTCCTAGTGAAAAAAATCATGAAACTGACAACTAAACAGTGGTGGTGTTGCGTTGCTTTAACTCCCGCGTCAGGAGCTGCAGTTTGAAATATGCTCATAGACAGGTGTAGTAGAGATCTAGTTCAGCTTTCATCTGTGCTGGAATGGTAAAAGAAGAAGAAAAAAAAAAAAAGGTGCCACGCGGGTTGTCAGAAGTGCTTCGTAACAATGCTTTGTCCTGTTTATCAGGAATTGATGAAGTGTTTCTGCCAAAAATACTATTTGAATCTGATTTGAATTTGCTCTCAAGTGTTTTTGCATAATTGGTGAACTATAATGTGTCAGCGTTACCCAACAAGGTTTGTACAGTATTTCGTTTTTGTTCACAGACAATGGGTACTCGTATGGTGTTGTGACAAGTTTAAGCTCTTATCCCAGGTTAAGTTCCCAAATTTGCACTGACTCAGCTGATTAATTCAACTAGGACTATTCACGGTAGACTCTTATTAGTTGTTTACTTCAGTTCTTGCCATCTTATATTTTCTATATCACCATTTTTTATTCATTCTTTTTGTACACTATACAATGTTTGACATTTATTTTATTTTAATTTTTTTAATTAAAAAGCTTCTGCTCAAGAAGGTTATGTTCACATGACATGACTCAAATCTCAAAAAAATTTGTACCCTAACGTGACACAGATCAGATTTTTTTTTTTTTTATGGCTGTTTGAACGCACAAATCTGATGGCTTTCAGATCGGATCGAAATCACTTTTCTTATGTGGTCCTAGATTGCTTAACATTGTGACTTAAATAAGAACAGTCAAATCCATGCCACGTCAAATCCTGTTTTTATTTAAAAGTTTGAATCATCTTAGTGATTCGGTTCTTTGAATCTCATTCATCAAAGTGAACGAATCTTTTTTTTGAGTCATTTAGTTCATTTCCTTCTTTTGATCAGAAATAAAATAAAATGTTACATTTTCAATAAACAGACCCCCAACACATCAATATACACACATTTTGGCTCTAGTTCCACTAATGAAAATATTACAATGTAGCTAAGGACATATTATGATAAACAGAATGAGCAGCTCACCGTCATATCTTCTAGTCTGAGTCGTTCGTTCTTTTGAATCTATTGCACTGCATAGCGTCTATGGGAGTCACGTGACAAAAGAAGGAACGACTCGGACTTGGAAGATTCTTCATTTCTGTTTCCTGTACATATCTAACGGAGGTTTTGCGATGATTTTGCGCATGCACGTCTGGTAGAAAACGAACGGATCCCTCTCCGAGACTACGCGTTCTTCTGAGTCACGTTAAAGACTCGTTCAAAAAGAACGAATCATTCATGAACGATCCGTCACTACTCTGCACATGCGTAGGGCGCTCCTGGGAGTCAGCGAAGAGATTTTAAAGCAGTGCTAGCAATAATTGCTCAAACAGCTTCCTTCCTTCATTGTTTGAAATGAATGAGCGCTCAGACAAATATGGTAAGACAACATATGGTATACCTTCCTTCGTCCCACACTGGGGAAATTTCTATTTCTAAATATGACATGTTTTAACTCAGAGCACATGAGCAAAGACATATGGATTTGCGCATGCCATAGGACAGACATGTCCACATTAGACATCAGAAAAAAGTCACTTGTAATTATGAATGAATAGCCGAATGGGCTTGTCCAAGGAGGCTTTGGTGCACACCGACAAGCCTTACAATCCATGTTCTTAGTACATTGTAAGAGGAAACCAATATACCTGGATGGAACCAACCAAGCATAGGGAGAACATGCAAACTCCACACATAGACCGGAGGTGAGATTCAAACCCCCGACCATGGATGTCTCAGGCAGCAGTGCTGTTCACCAAGTCACTGTGCCCTTAAATATCGAAATACTGCTGTACGTTAAGAAAAACGTAGTTTATTTTTATTTATTTATTATTTTTTTTGCAGTCGCCTTTCCATTTTTGATGCTCAGGCTTTCTTGACCGTGTCCCATTTCTACGAAAACCGATAATGAAACAGCAGCTGTTCCCCATACGCACTTTCCCCAAGTAAGTCTGAGCATGTCCAATGAAAGCCGGGGCAAAATAGTAACTGGCAGATTTTACATCTAATTCCACGTTCCGAATGAACGTCCGCGTGCGAAACGCGCAGCCGAGCGAGCGCGAGCTGCAATCTGACTGGCTAAGCAGAAGTGACAGATCCAGATGAATTGAATCAGAGCTTAATGTGTCTATCAGCTCGCTAAAAGAGATGTTTTCTCATGAAGGCACGAGGGTTACAGGGTCAGAACCGGCAACAATAAAGAAGAACGGCGCATTGTTAGCTGCTGAAGCAAGCTGAAAGGAGCCAGTTATCTGCCGATCTGACCACAGACTGAGAAACGCACGTCTTTATTCGGAGGCCAAAGGGGTTTTTCATCAACATCTGTTTGATTCTCTTCCGCCACTGTGCTCGAGCTCGGGCTCCTTTTTTTTTTTCTTCTTCTTCTTTTTTCCCCCCCACTGAAGTCAAGATGACTCGGCTTTTGTTCCCCTCAATTGCTCACCAGTTATTCAAGGGAAGTCTTAAATGATTTAACCAGTCAAAATATTTAGAACGAGACCGCCTCAGGGCGAGAACGTTTCTGTCAATACTGTCTTTGTGTGAGCACACTGACTATAGGTCGAGTCGTGAGCCTTTGTATCCTGCCAGGGTATACTGGATGAACATCTTAGGTGCAAATTAGTGCTAAACTGCAGCTAAAATGGTCTGAAGAGCTGCCAGAGCTTTAATAATCAGAGTGTAATATACAGTAAACTGTGACATACAGTACAGAACAATACTGCCATGATAAAAAGATTTTCCCTATGGCTTTACAGTACCTTCGCTTCGTTTATATATGTAAATGATTTTTTGAGTACTGCCTGGCCAAAAAAAATGTCACCGTTTCAGAAGGGCCAAATTATTGGCCTGCATCAAGCCCTGGAAACAATTAAGGAGATTTGGAATTACTGGAATCGGGTTAAGAACTGTCCAACAGATAATTAAAACCTGTAAGGGCTGTGCTGAGCCTTCAAACTCGTGGAAGAAATGTGGTCAGAAGAAAATGCACGAATGAGATCACTTGAATGATTATTAAAGATGCATGGCGAAAATTGACAGCTATGTTTAACAGTCTTAAGTTAAATGTACAGGAAATGCACACACATTGTGGTGAGAGCTCACAGGGGAAAAAAACATAAGAAAACCAATTGTTAGTGAAAGTATCTGGGAAAAAAAATGATATATAAGTATTATAAAAGTTTAGGCACCCCTTGATAAATAACAGATTTTGGTGATCTTTTAATTTAAAAGATGTTAACACCAGTTTCTCTTGGAAATGGAAAACAATGCACAACATTTTCAGCAAACTATGGCATAGTTACTTCTCATACCATAAATTGAACAAAAATGAAAGATAAAAACATTATTATGGCACTGTGCAAAAGTTTGGGCAGCGTAAGAGTCTCAGATTCTTTTCACAAGGTTTCAGATCTTAATCAGCTCGTTAGATCTGATGCATGGCAACAGCTGTCATTAGTCAATTAATGCCAATTTCAAAGCTTTACAAAAACTTTGACTCTTTAAACCTTGTGCACACACTTGCGGACACTCAACAACCATGGGTTCCTCTAAGCAGCTGCGTAAGACTCTGAAAATGTAAGTTATTGATGCCCACAATGCAGGAGAAGGCTACAAGAAGATACTGCAGCAAAGCCTTGTCAGCTTGCAGTTTCCACAGCGAGAAATGTACAGTAATTAAGAGGTGGCAGTTCAGGGGAAATGTGCAGGTCAAGATGAGATCTGGAAGAGCAAGAAAACTCTGGGATAGAACTGCTCGTACGCTGGTCAGAAAGACAAATCAAAACCCCCATTTGACTGCAAAAAAAACCTGCAGGAAGATCTAGCAGACTCAGGAGTGGAGTGGTGGTGCACCGTTCCACGAGACCTTCATGGAAGAGCCAGCAGAAGGAAACCTTACCTGCGTCCAACGTCGTATATATATTTGGTAAGAGTATATATATATTTGGACTTGGAGCAATGGAAAAAGGAAAAAGGTCAAGTGGTGTGGTGAGTTCAGATTGACACTATACCAGAGGGATGGGCACTTGAGTAGAGAAGCACATGAAGTGATGCGCTCATTATACAGGTAAAGCAGTGGGTTACTGGGTTACTGATTTAAGCTCCAGCTCCGCCAGTGTTGCCACTGTTGTCAAAGGTGGTCAATGAAATCTTCAAAAAAAAAAAAGTATGCACCTTTTTTTTTTTTGGCCAGACAATACCACATCTTCTAATTCAATTATTTTCTTGTTGTTGTTGTTTGTTTGTTTTGTGATTTATTTTCGGCATTCTTGAGCAATACTGAAGATTTCAAAACTATGAAGTAACACATATGGCATTCGGTAATTAAGTAACAACGACAGCAGTCAGTTGTTATTTTAAGAAATGAAGGTCAGCTCTTCTGGAATGTTTTTGCAAGAACAGGATTGTGTCAAGCGCATTTGCAAAACCCATTTAGCACCATGATGAAACTGGCTCTCATGAAGATCATCCCAGGCGTAGTGATGATAGGATTCCTCCCACAGGCCGAAGACGTGCAGTTTAGGCTGAATGCCTGTTTTGTGTGTGTGTGTGTGTGTGCGTGTGCGTGTGTGTGTGTGTGTGTGTGTGTGTGTGTGTGCCCTGCAATGGATTGTCACATCCTACCAATGGAGTGGAAAAAACGTTGAATTAGAAGGTATGTCCAAACTATATACGCTACTGTAAAAGATTGGACACAAGTTTGGATTTATTTTCCACATTCTAGAACAAATGCTGGATTTTTTTTTTTCAACACTATGAAATAACACATATGGCATTAGGTAATTACGTAACTACAGCAACGTTCTTTTGTTTTATATGTGAAATGTGGAGGAGACTAGCACCAGATGATCTCAAGATATGATCGGGGCCATATTTTAGGAAATCTTATGAAATGAGACATATGAAATGAAGTAGCCGTACTAATAAAACCCTTTACAACATGTAGTACATTTTTATTGTCCATTCTAAGAGACAAACTTTTTTTTTTTTTTTTTTTCCCCAGATGATTTAGATTATTTGTAGCTTCTAAAAACGATCTTTGAAACTTTTACACTTGTTCCACACGGGATGTCTGTATGTCACCATCATCATCATCATCATCATCATCCCATGATCTGTAATCATGTCTAGATGAGATAAGCAATTGAAGAGACATGGTATGACACTTCCCGTGACTCCATTAGATAATTGGTGTTGCCTCTCTCAAGTCTCTCATCCTTCAGCCGAGTCATTTCCCTCCAAGTGTCTCACAGGCCCTTTAAGGCAAAAGCAAAAGCAGTGCGTTCTGACACGCTGTCGTATAAACCTTTAACGCTTCAATCTGTCCCTCTTGAGCCACAATCGTCCATTAGGCAGAGGGCAAAGTGACATTAATTTGAAGTTTACCGTGTTGGGAAGTCATAAAATGGCACTTTCCCTCGGCGGATCGACTCTTCCGTGAGCTCCTCGCAAAGTGCTGGTGATCAGCACCGTAATTTACTCCAAACCTGACATTAGTCACACTCAGACCCTGCCATTCTCCCTGACTGAGGTACACCGAGAACAACAATGTTCTGCTGTTCTCACCCTGATATCTTTTTTATTTTATTTTTTTAGATCTATTAGTACTAAACATTCAGTCGCTATACCTCTGCTGCACTGTAAACCCTAATCTCAAAGTAATTGAACGTACTGAGTACTGTTAACTTAAATAATTACAATTAGTTTGAATTAATAGACCTTGATGAGTGTTTGGAACTTTTTGGTATTTATGCGTTTGTAGAAACGACACTTTTCACGTTAGATGAACAAATTTGATATTTTAAGTAATTGTACGTACTTAAGTAACAGTAACTGTCACCTTAAAGTTCCAAAGGCGTTCTTAAAGGAAATAGAGAACCGGTGGCGCAGCAGTAGGTGTTTCACCTCCCATGCAAAAGGCCCGGGTTCGATTCCCAACAACTGGATGATGTGTCTGTCCCAAGCCCAGATAAAATGGGAGGGTTGCGTCAGGAAGGGCATCTGGAGTAAAACCTGTGCCGAGCTTGTGTGCGGACCGGATCGTCTTCTGTGGCGACCCATCGCCGGGAGCAGCTGAAAGACCAACAACAATTTATTTGATTTGCAATAACTAAAAAAAATGATAATTGCTATTAAATAGTGTGATTTAGGCTGCTCAATAATGCAAGTAAAGAATGATTAATATGAATGAGTAAAACAAACTCAAAAACTGATAGTTCTGTTTACTTAAACATACTGAAACATCATAAAAAAATAAATAAAAATAAATGATGTAACTGATTACTTATTCGGGTTTCCAGTGTGTATATCTAATTATGTTACTGGAATTAATGCAAGCAATGTGGGAAAATTATACAATTACAAATTTATCTACATTATCCTGCATATGATTATAGAACTCGCCTTTGTCCATACAGATGCAAAACTCCTCTCTTCTCTGTTTTGACGATGACGTGTTAGTGCAGGTGCATTAACAGCTGGATCACAAACTGATTTTACAGTATTAGGCTTATGCAGGTAACCGTCTGAAAACAAGATCAATTTGCGGGAAAATGGCATTTACATAACACAGTTTTAGATGTGATATTGCTGTAGATATTTAGACAGACTGACTGTTTTTGCCCCTTTCAGGCAGACGCCCAGGTGACGTTAGAACGTAGACGAAATAAAAGCATTTCCATGTTGTTTTGGTAAAATATATGCGTATGTGTTTTATTTATTTATTTATTTTTTATAGTAGAGGCATCGAAGTATATAATTGGAAAGAAAAAAAATCAGCCTTGTTTTGGCTGTTTTCCAAAATCCAGCTACAGCCGACATCCGATGGGTTCCCGCACGTATAATAGCTGAATAATAAGCCCTGAGTTTTAAGCGGTTGAGATTACAAGCAACATTATGATAAAAAAAATATAAAAAAAACACGAGGGAAAACATCCATTTAGCAAAAAAGGCAGCTCAGACGTGCCGCCTTCCCTTGAATCTGATTTATTTAAAAAGATTGATGTTCGGTGGAGTTTTCGTCTAACGGAAAGCTTGTCTTTTATTCCGACAAATATATTTATCATAAGGACTTTCTGTCAGATGTTTTTTTTTTTTCCCCCCTCGCAGACGTGTTGCGTCTCCATCCTGGCCCGCCATAAATTTGCATTCGTAACACAGCAAAGTGCTCGTTTTATCCTTGTTAGGCAGGGATCCTAAAAAGCCCTGACGTTGCCTCAGTTGTGAAGATAAATTTAGACAAGCAAACCCTGCCTCTGGAAGACAGGAGGAGGAGGAGGAGGAGGTAGGAGGGAAGGATAAAACAAGTTTTTTTTTTTTTTTTTCACCATCCTAAGACGACTTTCTTTAACGTGACACTCGGGAAGGGGCCCTGAAACCGGAAATGGCTGAGGGCCGATCTAAATAATCCATCGGATGGAGGTTATGTGATGATGGATGGACCCTCTGGAGTCAGTGTCTATCACGGGCTTCTTAATTAAACGTCCCCAGGGTGAAGGATGGACTGAGAAGTGGAAGGGGTGGGTGGCGTGTTGGGCGGGGATCTGTACACTTTAATATCTCCCCCTGCATTTCTCTTCACTTTACTCCGTTATACTTTTGTTTTTTTCCGACACCTCGGAGAACAAGTCTCCTCAGCTACCATGTCTATAAAAGCGCCCTCGCATTTGAATACTGTGTCCTACACTTTGGTGTCAGATCTTGTTTTCACGGTGTTAAATTGTGAAAATGTTCAACAGTATTCCTCATGATGCTTCGCGCACTCCCGGATCCGTGAGCGAGCTTCATCCAAGACTCGTAACTAAATTGTCATGAATTCCGCCTCTCTGCGCATTACAGTTTGTCGCTTTGTTTCGCTTTGTTTTCACATCATATGCTTTTGTATACATTTCCATGAGTTTCCACTGGTGCATTATCCAAGTGTCATCAACTGGCCTGTGCTTGCTAGTTGATTAGGTTGTGTATTTATGCAGTTACGCAAGACTACGCTGTGGTTCAGTCTGTTGATACAGCAGTATGACATAACAGTGTCCTGCGATGACCCTGCTTGCCCGTCTTTATACAAGCTGTACTTAATTACTTAAATAATGCTAATTACTACTCTACTTCATCCATCCTTTCATTGGGTATACCACTTCTCTATCCTGTGTGGGGTCGCAGCAGGACCGGAGCCTACAGTATCCCCAACGGGGCGCCAGCTCATCACACCTAGTCATATACTACAGGCAATTTGGAAACAATCCACAATGCAAGTCTTTGGACTACTGGAGTACTACTCCTAAAATTAAATGTTTTTTTTAGTGAAAAGAGAATTACACATGGCAATGCATTTTGATTCAAATCGATCTCAACAGTAACCAGTGTTGGTGAAGTTACTCAAAAAAAGTTATCTACTACAAATTACTACTTTAAAATCGTAATTTGATTACATTACTGATTATTACATGTAAAAAGTAATCAGATTACTAATTACTCATTGACTTTGAAACTCTGTCACGGTGTCCGTCTCTACCTGTTGTCGCTCCTCGCTCACTCCGTAGGCGCCCTCCATAGTCAATGTTAATGGATCTCAGGCGTAAAAATCCTCAGCTATTTTCCCCTTCCTCCCTCCTTTAACCTTTAACATGATATTTAAATGCATTTTGATTAATTTTTAAACACTGCATTTGTACCGCTAGTAACGTCATGTTATTGGAATTGGTAAGTGTAATCAAACTACATGCATTTAAAATGTAACGTGTTATACCCAACTCTGACTGCACGGTAGTGATGGGTCGTTCATGAACGATTCATTCTTTTTGAACGCATCTTTAACGTGACTCAGAAGAACGAGATGTCTCGGAGAGTGATTCGTTCATTTTCTACTGGGCACGCGTGCGCAAATCATCGCAAAACCTCCGCAGGTTATGTACAGGAAACAGAAATGAACAGTTCTCAACGAATCGTCTAGTCCGAGTCGTTCGTTCTCTTGTCACGTGACTCCCATAGACACTATGCAGCGCAATAGATTAAAAAAGAACGAACGACTCAGACCAGAAGATATGATGGTGAGCTGCTCATTCTGTTTATCATAATATGCCCTTAGTTGCATTGTAATATTTTAATTACTGGAACTATAGGCAAGATTTGTGTATGTAGACATGTTGAGGGTTAACATTTAACATTTTATTTTATTTCTGGTCAAAAGAACGAAATGAACTAAATCACTTAAAAAAGATTCATTCATTTTGATGAACGAGATTCAAACAACCGAGTCACTAAAATGATCCAAACTGAGCAAAATGAGCAGTACAGTAACTGCACTGTTTTAGAGACCACAAGCCATAATGAATGTGTCTTTAAGTCCAATATTTGAATTGTATGTAACTTTTCTTTTAAGACATGTTAACAAAAAAGAGGTTAAAGAAGGTAATATAAATTGTCACGTATTTTGCCTCAGGACAGCAGTAGTTCTCTGAAATAACTTATACAGCATTTGCCAGGTAGCTATAATGACTTTTTGCCAATGTGTGGATTTCACGTGACCCCCTAGTGGCCCATGAAGGTAATACAATAAATAAATGAAAATATTTTAACTTTTAGTTTTGTGATTAGGTAATGCATGATGTTATGGTTAGCATTACGGCGTCGCACCTCCATTGATGAGGTTTAGATTCTCGCCTCGGGTCCAGTATGTTTGTGTGGAGTTTGCATGTTCTCCATGTGCTTGGTGGGTTTCCTCCAGGTACTCCAGGTTTCTTCCCACAGTCCAAAGACATGCAGAGTAGGCTAACTGCCGTGCAATGGATTGGCGCCATATCCAGGTAGTAGCCCACCTCCTGCTCCGAGTTCCCTGTAACCCTGTACAGTATATAAGCGGTATAGAAAAGTTTTGTACAGTAAGTAGATTTGAAATTGACATTAATAAATTTTTATGTAATATTTAAATTAGAAAGTGAACAGGAATAATAAAAACCAATGCATGGGATTTAACTTCCATTGCTTTATATGATTTAATCCTCATTTGCCTGTGTGTCTTGAGTTGCGAAACATGGACCTCGTAAGGTACAAGATACTTAAAAGTACTAAAGCTACCGATGGGTTACGAACAAGTTACAAAGAACAGCAACATTCACAATCCTTTTTTTCCTGCAAGATTAAAACTTTGAGATTTCCAGCCAAGCCTTTGTGAGAATTTTTTAAATCTCATCTATCCAGAATTCCGACTGGTTGTGTGTGTGTTTGTACTTTATATTAGGTTTGTGAGTGTCATAGACATTAGAAGTGTGTTGTATCTCTTGAGTCGCTCTCCAGACGAGTGTAGTGTTGACAGATCTGGAGCAAAACTGATCTCAGGGCACCGCCGGCTAGACGTGTGTGTGTGTGTGTGTGTGTGTGAGAGAGAGAGAAAGAAAAGAGAGAAGCTTGTCTCAGACACAGTGTGTTTGTTTATCACCGTGCGAGTCCAAGTGCATTTCCATGTTCCTGCCTGTGATTGACACGATGAGGCCAGGCTCGGCTGCTTATTTAAAGCCTCGCTCTGTTTCCTCAGAGATCGTCGGCCATGGGAGAAGGCGTGAGTCAGCATCAGGCGGAACTCGGCCTCGCCGTACCCCACACGCGGCGTGTTAACTGTTTGCCTGCTTTAAAAACGAGGTGCTCTGCAGTAAAGCCGAAGCCACAGAAGTTACACGTCACGTAATGAAAGAGAACTCTGCTTTACGACTCCCATAACGAGCAGGATGGTGTTCTTAAACTTAACAGCCTTCCACATACACACACACACACACACACATACAGCAGTGTTATATCATAACACGCTGAGCAGACGCTTAGCCCCTGGGATGTGTTCTCTTATTCTCCTATTTGCTGGAATAAATATTCCCACCGAATATTCCCTTCTCATTGAGAAGTCCCAACACAACCGCAGCAACCCAGAGCACAATGGTAACAAGCGTCTACTGTGTGGTTACCCACAAACCCCTGCTCCTCCAGGGAGCTTTTGCTTAACGCCGTTGCTCGCCTCAGGAAAACTGCGGCTCCCCGAGTGAGCTAACAAGATGAAAGCATGCGCGCTGTATTTCATGTCATATTTACATATATTTACATATTTCGCTGGGTCATAAACACATTTTATTACCAAATTTACATTCCTCAGGACCCTTAAATGGGCTGGAACATCACCTTTATAATGGAAAGGTCACAGGATTAATACAGTAGGCTTTAAACATACAGTATATACACTGCAGTGCAAAATGTATTCGCTCGCGTGCCGTCACATACTGTACGTATGACCTTGAGTAACATCCAACTCCTAATCCATAGGGTTTAATATGATGTTGGCTCCGCCCCCTTTGCAGCTCTGACAGCTTTCATCTCTTCTGGGAAGGCTTTCCACAAGGTTTAGGAGTGTGTTTATGGGAATTTTTGACCATCGCATTAGTGAGGTCAGACACTGATGTTGGACGAGATGTTTGTCTGATGTTTGTCTCGCAGTCTCCGTTCTGATTCACCCCAAAGGTGTTCTATCAGGGTGAGGTCGTTGAAGTTCTTGCACACCAAACTGGCTCATCAATGTCTTTATGGACCTTGCTTTGTGGACAGTCATGTTGGAACAGGAAGGGGCAAAGTTGGAAGCATGAAATTGTTCAAAATGTCTTGGTATGCTGAAGAGAAAGGAACAAGGAGTTCCTTTCACTGGAAGTAACGGGCCGAGCCCAACTCCTGAAAAAAAAAACAACCCCACACCAGTTCCAACATGACTGGATACCCGTTGTGTTTTGTATATATATTTATAAGGCGAGCATGCAAGTCAAACCGGGACTTGTGATGAGATTTCTCATGTCTGAAGGCAGAAAAACCGACTTACAAGCACTGTACGGTAATGATACTCTTGGCTGCAGTAAAACATTTAAAGGGGTGCGAACGTTTTAAAGAAAGAACTGAAAGCCATCCCTCCGTGAATGGCGATCCGAGATGGCCTGGTCCGCACAGCAGTCGTTCCCATGTGAGTGGAACACCTGATCCTGGAAAATCGACCTATAACTTATAATCGTCCCCAACTTGCAGAAGAGATCTGATCATCTGTTTGTGGGAAGTGGACACACAACAATTCATGAGCTCCATGTTTGACAGTTGAGTTATAGCCACATTCCCAGTACAGTCCTGACCTCACTCCAAGACATTTCCACATGTTTGGGTCATTGAAGGAGTTCCTGGGAGGCCAGCGTTTCCAATGTAAAGCAGGTAGTCTGATCGTGGCTCTGGTGTACTGAGAAAACTTTCGACCTTGATGGTATCCATAGCACTAGTGAAACACTGGAATTAGTGTAGAAGGGGACTATATAGAGAAATAAAGTGAGTTTCGACTTAACAGTGTTCTGATATTCTGCACAATCAAAAGTCCTGGTTTGACTCGAACGGCTTTGTATATTTTTAAGAACAATTTCGTCCAAAAATGGAAAATGTTTGAATTCCTCATCCGACAGAACAAGGTTTTACGAACGATCCTGTTGTTAGCGAAATAAGACCACGAGGGAGAATAACACCACAGGGGGAAAGCCCACGGGGCGGCTAGAAACAGCAACATGGCTCCATGACGCAACTATTTCTAATGATAATAGCTACGCAAAGGAAAAACAGGAGGCTGTTTATCCAAAGGTGCAAGAGCAGACATATTCGCAACAGAGGTGAGAAGTGTGTTGATGAAAAACGCACTTGTGATAGATGGGAGTGCTGGCTTATTGAAACAACACGAGCAGCCTGATGGGATTCTCACTACAGGCACTACAGGGAATATCGTAATATTAATGGCACTAATATATATATTTTTAAAGCAGAATGATCAAGTATCTCTGTACTTTAAGTTCTCAGTGTTTGTACTTTTTCTTAAAAAAAAAAAATATATATATATATATAGTTTTATATATATATATATATATAAAACTAGGTTTATTTCAGTCCACATCCATTCATATTATCCCTAAGTGTTTGTATTAATTTCCTACTATTTAAGTCGTGCTTATTGGGTGGCTAGCAGGCAGCCGCGGTGGTGTTCATTGGCTAAATAGCTTGCCGTGGGCCTTCTCTACAGGACATCGGGCATCAGTAATGAACAGTGAATGCGCCAGTGCTCACAATGCCTCAGAGAGATAGCCATTAGAAACTCAGACCGGTATATAGTCCCATTACGATTTTTATTTCACCAGTTATGAAAGATGGAAATGTAATGAAGATATAAGTACACGGGTGTGATGTGTGCGCAGTATTTTGCATTTGACTTTGTGTGCAAGTGTAGTTGAAGTGATTTGTTGCTCCACAAAACTACTAGCACGTGCCTTAGTTCCTGTAAGCACCCAAAAACAATGAAGTGCGTCCAAATTCCGAAGTAAAGGAGACAGAATTGTTTACTTCCATACGAGAAGAAACCCGTCCTGGGTCATAAGTCGTCTCATGCCGCGTTCATGTTCCAGCTCTGAGACATACGTCTACAGTACAGCACATGTGTGAACACTAATGAAACATGATGAAGTTATCGTACTCCATTTAACTGTAGGTTTAATTACAATTTTTGGATTAACACCATCAATAAACACCACTAATGCATTTTCATTTATAAGAGGTACATTAACCGTTAAGAACATTACTTTTGTTATGTCTGAGTTAAAATGTAATAAAAACAAATCGAAAGCTAAAACGGAAAGGGAGTAAATGAAAAGGAAGGCAAAAATGCAATCATAAAAATTTTCTAAGGTAAACAATAAAGAAAAGAAGAAGATAAAATACAATAAAAACAGTAATAATAAGTAAATAAATATGTTTGTTAAATAAATATGGCAATGAAGTTAAATAAAAAGAAAAGTTGTTCATTATCATGTAGAGTATAATGAATAAAATAAGATCAGATCAAGATTAAATACAAAAATAGAAATAAAGAATGCATAAGAAGAACAAATTTTAAAAAATCCTATGAGATGAAATATGTTGTTTTTGAAATATTGTTTGTTATATACAAACAAATCATATCTTATAAATAATTTCCATATTCCATATTGGGCTTAGTGGTTAGCCCTGTCACCTTGCACCTCCAGGATCCAATTTCAATTCCCACCTTGGGGTCTGTGTGCATGAAGGTTGCATGTTCACCTCGTGTTTGGTGGGTTTCCTCAGGGTCCCCCGGTTTCCTCCTGCAGTCCAAAGACATGCATTAGGTTAAATGTGATTCCCAAAATTCCTTTAGTATGTGAATAATTGTGTGTGTGTGTGCGTGTGTGTGTGTGCGTGTGTGTGTGTGTGTGCCCTGCCATGGATTGGCATCCCATCCAGGGTGTACCCCGCCTCAGGCCCTACGTCTCCTGGGATTCCCTCGACCCTGTACAAAGGACAAAATGGTACAGACGATGAGTGAAATGATATTCCATTGTTGATTGTTGATCCTGTGTGTGGTCACTTGGGACTGAGGCTTATCACAGGGAACTTAGTGCACAAGGCAAGGATGCAGGGCACAAGCCACAGGGAGAACATGCAATCTACTGTATACTGTATACATATAGAATGGGGATGAGATTCAACCCCCAGCCCTGGAGGTGTGTGGCAACAATGTTAGCCACTAAGCCACCTGCAGCACTAGATCTTTATTAACTAATTGTAATAAGGAAGATTTTTCAAGCATCTAATACTAATAACAATAAAAAAAACACACATTCCAATTTTGAATAATGTAATAATAAACAATAATTGTCACCTGAGACAGATTTAGTTTTAATACCAGTCTAACAGGTGCCTTCCAGCGTTCCCTGGGTTGTATCAAGGTGCCACAGTAGCAGTGTGTGCAGAGTTTCACATGTTCTCCGTGAGTCCATGTGGGTTCCCTCCGGTTCTTTGCTTGGTTCTGACCTTACAAAATCATGGCTGCTAATGGATTGGCTGTGCTTAATTTTTCTGTGGTCTGAGTGAGTGAATGTGTGCATGTGTGTAGCATTGGAGTGGATATTTCCGAATGTCTTGACTGAACTGCTGCATCTGTTGCTGGAGGTAGTTACGGCGTCACCAAAAATCATAAACAAAATGAAAGAAAATTAATGACTTATTAATGCTGAAATACTGAATTTCCTTTTTTCTATTATATATATATATATATATATATATATATTTTTTTTTTTTTTTTTTGGAAATTAAGTAATATTTTGTGACCCAATGTAAAAAAAAAAAAGGAAAAAGAAAAAGAAAAAACCCACATCAAAACACAAGTAAAACTACCACAACAACAACAACAATAATTAATAATAATAATAATAATAATAATACCATTAAAGTAAAAAAAAAATATATTACTAATGTTTTACTTTTTCAGTATTTTTATTGTTTATTCATTTTAATAATTTTAAATAAAATTTCTAGGGTAATTTAAAAAATCCCTTTATAGATTTTTGTAATAAATGTATTGTTATTATTGTTTACAGTATTCTGGGGTTATTTATCGTTGGTGGTTTTGTGTACTTTGTTTATTTTTTAAAAAATGTTAGGTTTGCTTATTTTTGGTTTGTAACTTAGTTTTTCTTTTTTTCATCTTCTTTTTTTGCTGCTTGTTGCTTTTTTGAAAAATGATAATTAAATAACCTTATTTATGGTGACTTTTTTTTTTGCTCAATCTTTGTTTGGCTTTTTCCTTCATGGTTCTAACCTGCAGTAAACTTTACTTCGTGTGCACGAATGCGTTCAATGGGAGCTTAGAATAAACATGCTGACTTGTTTTAAATATTCGTTGTCATTATGCCAAGTTATGTAATGAGTGAATGGAAGGATGAGCATTTTATTGCACGCATTTTTGCATGTCCCTTTCCTCTTTTGTCAGAGAATGAAAAAAAAGAAGAAGAAGAAGAAGAAGAAAGCAAAAGAAAGACAAACGCATTAAGCGAATCCACACCGGAACTAATTGAGTTCCTTTGCATTTTAGATCAGCTTTCACTAATGAAACTATGCCTCAGTGACGCCAGGGAAAAAACTGAACGCGACTCAGGTTTCTCCTGTCAGATGTTAACACTTATGCCTTTTACGCCATCGGCCTCGGGATTTTTCTTGGCTTCGGATCCAACACAAATAAAGCTGCTCTCCATTTATAATCTGTGCTCGCCGTATTTATGTTTATGGGCCCTTTTTCAAGTACAACTGTGTCATGCTGAATGCTGCGACCTTTAGATGACTGTCTTCGTACTGCACAGAGACTCGGACTTAACGAATTTATCTGCATTGCTTCCATAGTGATGTCTTCGGCACAATATAAACATTTAACAACACTTATTGTTTAAATTTCACACTGCATCACTGTAGTATGCTTCCATTCTCATTGCTCCTTATATCTGTTTATTAGAACCTAGAAACTTCATGCATTCTACATGTCCTTGTGGTTAAGAGGTTAATTTAGTAGAGTGGTAAACACTGGAGCAATTAGCCATTAAATATAGCTCCACTCTTAAACCAAATTGCCCAGATGGGATCTCGCTCTGGAATAATATGTCTAATAAAGTCGGGTATATTAGATCACTAGTTTAGGAGTTTCCCCTCTCCAAACGAAGCCGCAGGGTGATTGTTTGTGTCGGCGACCTCGTTTAATCAGTAGTCAAACCCCGGGCAAAAACAGATGTGCGACAGAAGAACGCTGCGGTTGCTTACGAGAGCCCGGAGGACGTCGCGTCGGTTTTTAACGCGACTTTTTTGCGGCGTCATAAAACTCAGGAGCCACGTCACTTCCCAGAATGCAAAGCAGCAGTCCGTAACCCTAAAAGAGCCCCCAGTCAGACGTCTCTCCTCCGATATCACCGTCTGAACTACTCAGACACTGGATTTATTCGGTCTGTCCGAGACAAATCATTTCAGTTCGTGGAATCGATGCTTCATGCCAATGACTTTTAGTTTCCAATGCCAGGAATCAGCTGCTATTCAGTCCTGACCAAAACTGAAAAATTAGGCCTTGATTACGTGGCACATTCGTATAATTATTAATTGTGCCACAATCAGAAAATTTTAACGCTAAACTGAAAAGTCCCAAGGGAAGGGAAAGAATTTGAACTTTGTGTGTATAGCGTTACAGCTTTCTGTCTTCCCGGTGATTTAATCCCTGGCTTGTTCATTTCAGACTAGCAAGATTCCAAATAGAGACAGATATCCAGCACTTCCAGTATCATCGTGTACTTCTTGTCAAATGCTAAATTCATTTGCTTTGCGCGAGACAAATCAATGCGGTCTGTGTGGAATCGTGTCCAAAGCTTTGCCTGGAAATCTGTGAATCGACTCCTTTTTTTTTTCTTTTTTTTTTTTTCTTTGGGAAAATGACTCCCAGGCCTTTCTGTGAAAGCCGAAAGCAGGACGAGCTAAAATAAATGAAAGTCGAAATTGATCAGCGTTCGCCACAGTGTGACTCATGACGTAGCTCGTAGTAATCGATAGTGAAATTTGCTCGAAGGCAGGCGTACCCAAGAAACCTGGGTTTGCAGTGTGTTCCCCATGACTTCTTGAAACTTGTGTGTAATCTCTCCAAACCACGCTTTAAAATCCATACAGATAAACACAAACGCTGGCCTTGGATCAGCCGCTATAAACTGAAACCCCTGCCTGATTGCACCTCCAGCACCTGGGCTCCTGCGCTGCCCGACGCTGACATCTGCTAGGTATTACGAGGGTAATGACTGGGAGTTTTGTTCAAAGTTCCCCACGATCTGTGCTGCCGCACGACAGCTTAGGTCATAGAAAACTAAAACTTAAACACATTTCTCTCATTTATAGAGTCTGTTTTTATTGTTCCAGCCTTAGGAGGAAAATTCCTAAACCCCCCCCCCCTTTTTTTTAACAGCCCTGTTGTGTTCTGGTGGCCATCAGGCCCTGACATTCAGAAATATCGCTCAACAAGCCATCAGGATGATGTCATGTGACCCTCGTAACTACAACAGCGATGACATCATGCCCGGAATCTTGTGTTTTAACAAGGTCACGGCTTGGTGTATTTTATATACAGTACTGCGTCACAAGATTTTATTTGCAGGACGGGAGATTAGCGCTCTGTTGCACAGTACAAGCAGGACAATAGAGACAAAATACCTCTCAGGGACAAGTGAATGGGAATGAATAGGACTTGCAGGGCCCTGAAATTCTGTCCGCTTGGAGAAGAAAAAAAAAACAATAATGCGTAATAATTGTACATGTTGGTTATTGAATATTATTGTGCCTACCGAGAGCTCAAGTTCAATAAATTATTTTAGATAATTTCTGACAGTAGTGCTGATGTTGAGACAAATAAGACAAATGTATATTTAATGCATTTCTTTTTAATCAATATTTTTTCTAACAACACTCTTGTGAGTGTCTTGAAGCTCAGACAATGGCTTTGAAATAAAATAATAATAATAATAATAATAATAATAATAATAATAATAATAATAATGATTCAGTGTGAGTAAGGAATAAAATGTTTATAGGTTATACTGCATGCTGTGAGTGCTAATTAAGGAGTAAATTTTCCAACAGGAGTTACACCCTGAAGTGTTTTATTTCTCGTACAGTATAACACATCTTTCTGCAATCTCTAGGAATCTTTTACTTGAATGACATCATCATTTTAAAACAGTAACTGTATGGCTCATCTCTAACCGTTGCAATATACTGACTTTGGAGACTCCTTCCAAATATGCAAAATGATTTGCAAC
>JAAGKR010000206.1:71353-91353 GCA_011419295.1 Clarias macrocephalus | reverse complement strand
AAGGCCAAAAACAAGAACATGTTAGATGATACATACATCAAAGGCTTAATTATTCAGAAATTAGTTTGTGAGATGCTGTTTTTAGAAACCATTTTGATGAGACTGATTATCTACATCATAATCTTATGTCATATTGTCAGATATTTTCTTACAAAATATGGCTGTCTTTGGTAGCAAGAAAAAAGTCTACCATAAAATAAAAAAAAATAAAAAAAAGAAATTGTATTATTTTAATTAGTTTTGTTAGTTTTATGTCCATTTGCGTGCTGAAAAAAAGATTAGATTCAGTAGATTTTAACAGAAGTGAATGTATATTTAAAATATATTCAGTTATACTCGGAGAAAGAAAAAGCACATTTAGCCCTTTTTGTATGTTGATTTTTTTTTAAGAAATAGAAGAAGAGAATCTAAAATGGGCAGTGAACGTCCAACTCTTCTGCGCAGTATTTGTCTCACTTTATAACTTCAGGTCGCCTCATTACTGCGAACGTCTCTTAAAGTCTGGTGACTAAATAAAATAAGAAAGTTATCCGCTCACTCTACTGTTGCGATGGCTCGCTCATATTACAATAATTTTTTCCTGCTTGGTCACGAACACAGGAATGCTATCAGGGCTGGGCTTAAAGACACAGATCCTTATAAATCAGATCATACAGACATACACATGGTAAAAGTATTGATTATTTCAAAATGCTGATATAGTACCATTTTAAAAATTCTAGTACTACTAGTGGTACTAGTACTGGTATACATACAACACTACATGGCACAGCATGCTATTTTTGAGAGTAACGTAGTACTTATTTTCTGACATACTGTACATAAAGTGTAAAATGGTTAATACCCCTGTTTTTAATTGTATAAAAACATAATAAAAATCATCTTCGTATGATCATGAGCACGATCATATTCGTATGAGGTTATATTTGTATTAGACATTTTAAAGACATTTATTTTTAGACATTTGTTATAACTTTTTATCAATGTGGCAGTATTTATTTAATAAAAATGAAGCCAAAAAAAAATAAACATGTGGGCCTTACTAAGTGCCCCCATGATTCAATAGCTTGTAGATCCAACTTAAAGTAATTGTCTTCACTCTCTCACTCACTCATCATCAATACCGCTTTATCGTGTATCGCCGAGGGCCTGGAGCCTATCCCAGGAGACTTAAGACACGAGGCAGGGTACACCCTGGACGGGGTGCGAATCCTTCGCAGGGTACACACATACACTCACACACTCATTCACACACTACGGGCAATTTGGGATCGCCAGTTAGTCTAACCTGCATGTCTTTGGACTGTGAGAGGAAACCGGAGTACCCAAAGGAAACCCACCAAGCACGGGGAGAGCATGCAAACTCCAGAGGCTGGAATTGAAACCAGATGGGACTCGAACCCAGACCCTGAAGGTGCAAGGTGACAGTGCTAACCGCTGAGTCGACCATGCTGTTATATAATCGTATCCTGTATGATTACACCAAATAAAAAAATGGTTTGCGTAAATAAATATCTTTGCTTTTCCAGAAAGTAATTCTGTGTTTGACTGAGTGAACAGTATGTGGATATATTTGTATTTATACGGAATACATTAAAAAATGACATTTATCTTAGAACGTCCATTTAATTTTTTTTTTTCTATTTTTAAAAGCTCTTTGTCTAGCTTGGTGTTAGACTTGTGGAAGTAGTTACATGCTAACAGCACTAAGGTGGAGGATAAATGGGCTGTGTAATTGTGTTAACCTGATGTTCCTGACTGTGTAAATTGCATGTGATTGCACATTCTCTGTTCTCCAGCTTTATATCAGTTGAAAGTGTAACAGCAAAACAATCAGCATTTAAATATATATATATATATATATATATAAAGCATTTTGATATGAAGCGGTTTGTTCTTGTGAGTGAAGTCAGACAGACCCAGAGCAATTAGCGATACAGCTAACTTCAGGTTCGCTAAGTAAATAAGATACAAATTCTCTGTTAAGCATGATAATCCATTTGTTAGCTTGAAGCTAACATTGATCTGCTGTCCAAAGTGATCTCGCTACAATCCCAGACTCGAGCAGTCGTGTTAATGAAATTTGTATGTATGATACACTGACGGCTGCGTCGCTCTTCATCTAATTGGCATTTTGTCTCATTCGCAGGCTGCAGAGAAACCCAAAACCAGGAGCACACCTCCAAAGTAAGTGACTGTTTCAAGCTGATTTGTTTCATCATGCACCCAGATGGACTATTAGACACAGTCCTGCTTCGACTTTTTTTTTTTCACAGCTGGAGGATTGTGAAGTGTTGGATGAGACCCGAGTCTTGAACATGAGAGTTAATTTTCAAGAACCTTTCCTTTTCCATCTGTTATCAAAAAACTACTCATCTCTAAAAGTGATGCTTCACTATTTTACACTGGTGTCTCTTTTATTAAGTTGCTTTTATTGTCTTAAATCGGTAATTGAGGAAATGTGCTATACGATCAATTGCCACTTTATGAGGAACATTCGATAGTTCGATTCCCGGGTGATGCTGTAACATCTCGCAGCCGGAGGTCTAGAGAGAGCTGATTGGCCGAGCTCTCTCAGAGGGGAGGGATGAGAGGTACTTAGTGCTCCCACATTAATCACGGCTCTACAGCCAATCAGGGACGTCTGTGAGCTCACGTGAGCTCGGTCCTCCGAGTGTGTTACGCCGCACCCAACGGTGCGTGAGTGAGCAGTTCAAAAAGATGCGGTCGGCTGGCGTCACGTGGTTCGGAGGAAGCACGTGATAGTCTTCGCTCTCCCGGCTGAGTGGTAGTAGTAGCCTTAATGTGGGACGCCCCCTAGTGACTAAATGACTAAATTAGGGAGAAAATCTGGAAAATAAAAACAAAAAAAAAATACCGGAATAAAGGGGAAAAAATCTAAGTGATTTGACCTGTTGGTGGTTCAAGTGTTTGAGAAAGTTACAGTCTTTTAGAGTTTGCACAGAATGGTATTAAAAACGCAGCCGGAGAGAGACACTGTGGGTGGACATGCGAAGGACTTGTTCAAGAGAAGGATCAGAGGAGAATAGTCTGGCAGGTTTGACCAGACACTTTTTATAACCATAGTGAGCAGGAAAGCTTAGTACAGTACAGTAGTTGAGTTGTTAAAATAACCAAAAAAATATATATATATATATGATTTCCATCATATGATCATCAGCAATAAGGGACACACGTCACATGTCCTGGCGGTGTTGTTGTTCTTAGGCTTTCGGCTGCGCCCGTCAAGGGCCTGTCACAGCGGAGCATCCGGTCCTCACACAGCTTGGCACAGATGTAGACCCTTATTCAGAGCAACTTACATTTTTATCTCATTGTACAGTTGCGGGTTAAGCGCCTTGCTTAGTAACTTTGTGATTGTAGGGTTTGAATCCAGGACTTTCTGAACCATAGTCTAATGCATTAACCACCGAGCTACACTTTCTGACTCAACCCTCCCATTTTTATTATCCACGCTTGGGACGGGCACTGCATCCATTGGCTGGGGTTTAGGCTCTGGGTGGGAATTGAACCCAGGCCTCCTGCATGGCAGGCGAGAAACCTACCACTTAGCAACCGTACCTAATCTACTGAAACACATAATACTGTGTTATTATGACATGCTAAGCAGTTTCGACCATTATCGAAGTTTGCTAGCAAGCTGACTAATAATATAATGTGTTAATTCCATAATTAGGGAAATGTCCTATTTTACTATTTAATGAGCTAGCATTAGGCTGACCATTAGATTGTGTAATTAAAACAGTTGCCAGATTTGCTGGCAAGCGTTAACCCCTTGGCTCCCCTTCTTGTTGGCGATCATACGATAAATGAAGACCTGACTAGTGCATGGGAATCCGTAACGAGTAAATGAGGTGCAAATTGTATTTTCAAGTGGAGGCAAACAGTCCTTGTCGTTAATTCCGATCCACAACATGCTGTACTGTATATACATACACTATCACCAACACTATATAAAGGGTTATGTAATATAGTACACACCGTGTGCCGTTTTCATATATTCTAGTCTGAATGATGAAAGATAACGAGATGATGTATGTCACATTATAAGGAAATTTCCTCACTATCCACTGGAGAAGCGCTGCTCCTGGTATTGTTCCTGTTATTAAGTCTCCAGCGTTTATTTCCCAGCATCCTCTCCTCTCTCTCCTTCATCTCTGACGATGCCTCTGTTGGCTTCTCGGAGGCAGCGTAAGGTGCAGACGGGGTCTCATTAAGAAGACGGAGAGAGAAATATGGCCTGCAGCTCTGTTGTCAGCCAGGGAGCCTGGGAGTGGAGGAGCTGTGAGCGATCCTGGGGCCACGACTTCATTCCTCTAACAAAAGCAAAGAGTGGGGCGCAGAGACAGAGCTGCAGGGGGTGGAGGGAGGCTGGAGGAGGGAGTTAAAGGGGTGGAGGGTCTTGTGGAGAAGGCAGTTACTGAGAAAGGGTCTGGAGCGCAAGTGGCAATTAGACTAGCGGTGGCTTAGGCTGTGTGATCATTTCCTAATGAGGTCTCGAATCCTGCTTAAGAGGTCTTTGAAAGCTTTGCTTGATATTAATTTTCATCTTTTGTTCTCTGTCATAAAATATACCGGGTGTGTCCTACAGACTTTTTTTTTTTTTAACATTATTGTATGAGTATTGATACCTACAGTATAGGAGTAAGCCAGTTGAGATTAAGAGTGGCATCGCGGAACATTTTGCCGCCAGTGAACCCCACTTTGTGTTAAAGATCTTACAGAGTACAAAATAGCTTTGGCACTGAGCATTACCAGGAATTGCACCTTGGCTTAGAAACAACCTGCGGACCCTTGTGTGGCCCAGAGCTCAGTTGAAGTGCTCTCCCATGAGACATTTGTTCGGCATGCTTTCGTCACTGATTCATGCTTAAACGCATACCGTATACAGCACTATAAGTGCATGTAAGTGAACAGGTTTTTAGGAAAAATGATACAAATAGAGTGATATGCAAAATCTGGCTTTGCTTATGTGAGCAATCCTAATTGATGTACACTACCAGTCCGAAATTTGGACACAACTTTTAATTCCATGGTTCATTTTTCAGATTTTTATTTCACTCTACATTGTAAAACAATGCTGAAGGCATTCAAAGTAGCACGATATTCTCCTTTGAGATGTGTCTGAGATGTTGTGCTCTGTGAAGCCTTCTTATCAGCTCTAATCTGAGATGATTTCAATTGTTCGGTGACTCGAACTCGAATGAACTTCTCTTCAGCCGAGGTAGGTTTTGCTCTTGCTTTCTTTGGATAGTCTTCATGAGAGCAGGTTTCGTCATGGTGCTTGATGGGTTTTGCAAACGCACTTGACAGTACTGTTTGCGCTATAGAAGAACTATTGCAGATGAGATGATCTTCACATCTTAAAATAGCAGCTGACTGTCGCCGTCGTTACTTAATTAACTAACGCCATATGTTTTATTTCAGAATTTTGAAAAGATCAAGAATTGTTTTAGAATGTAGAAAGTAAGTCCATTCTTGTGTGATGTACGAACTGTAGGTGTAGTAGTAGTGAATCCTGGTGGTGAGATCGATTTTCAGGAAACACAACGTGTGAAAGAAGCGACATCGCGTGCGTGGTTAAATCTATTGGTAATCGATCATCCATTAGTTTGCTACGGTGGCCGTGAAGTGCAAAACAAATTAACAAAAACGAAAGCAAAATAACATTCAAAGACAAAATAACAAATTCAAAACCAAATTAACAAAACCCAAAACAAATTTATTATTTTGTTTTGGGTTTTGTTGTTTTGTTTTTGGTTTTGTTATTTTGTTTTCGGATTTGTTAATTTGGTTTTGAATTTGTTTATTTGGTTTTGAATTTGTTATTTTGTATTGGGTTTTGTCAATTTGTATTGCACTTCTCGGCCGTTCAGATACGAACCGGAAAAGCTAGGTATAGTTTGCGAATGAAATTCTTACCGCTGATTGGACGAGACACCTGTCACTCAAGATAAACAGGAAGTAGGAAATTGTGTCTCTAACTTTGTTTCTTGTGTGTTCTGCTTCAAGAGGTGCAAACCAAATTAACAAAACCGAAAACTAAATAACAAACTAAAAATCAAAATAGCAAAACCGAAAACAAATTAACAAAACGCAAAACAAAATAACAAATTAGTTTTGGGTTTTGTTATTTTGTTTTGGGTTTTGTTATTTTGGTTTTGGTTTTGTGGTTTTTAATTTGTTATTTTGTTTTCATTTTGTTAACTTGTTTTGCACTTCTCGGCCACCGTAGTTTGCTCATTGTGGAACGGTTACTGACTCCCATTTCTAGTAGAGACAGCGACGAATCTATTTGTCATTTTAAGACTGATTTCACCTTGTTAAACTCAGTTTAAATTGGTCTGATCATACTGTTCATTGTAGAATATTTTAGAAATGAATGTTACATCAAGTGGTTGAGGTGTAGTGTTGTAAAGTTTTATTTTTTAGCGCGTCAATTTGGTCCAAGCCTAATGCTAAATGTCCTGCAGCTCACTTTCGGGACATTACGGGATGTTGTTAGGCAGCTTGCCTTGCAATAAAGTCCAATTTAGTTTCCTGTATAAATGACAGCGTTTAAAAATAGCGCTCGGAATCGCACACTAAGTCAAATTTAGACTTTCGATTTTTTTTTTCATTTTTTAAATTTTTTTAAAAGCTGAGAGGGTCATATCAGTGGGTCGGTTTTTGACTTAGACATGATCTCTGTCATGTCCATGGAGGCCTGTATGAAGCATCTAGCCATTCCATGCTTCCACAGTGAGGCAATGTGCCCATTAAAACGTAGCCCACAGTTCAGCCTAGGGCTCCATGCTGCAGAAAAATCCAGCTACATGACTGCATGGGTTTCACACAGCCTTAAAATCAGCACTCCTATGGTGAGGAATCAAGCTTCATGTTGTCAGGAGTCTTACTAGTATTGAAAGATCAGGCTGATCCTGGAACAGTTCTTGCTGACACAAATTCAGGTCTAATTTACTTTTTTTAAAGCAGAATCCAGAGAAGGTATTATGTAGGGCGTCACGTGTATATTTTACCTATATGTAATATGTGATATAGTATATCGCATGCACGAACAGTTCGTCTTTAACAGCTTACTGTAACAACAACCATGTGCTTACGTACACTAACACGTTTCTAAGAGCATAAGAATCTGAACTGTTACTAAGTGCTACAGTATTGGGAAGATCTTTAATCATTTAAAGGACACCACATTCACAAAAACATATGGTTCCTAAATAAAACAAGTCATCAGAACGAGCATGTTGTCTAAAAGCAAAAGCACTGCCGCTGTTTATTTACTGTTATTTAGCAAGGCTAACCTCGTTCAGCGCTCAGGAATTTCTCTCCTTTTCATAGGTTTTCTGCATTTGACATTGGCAGGTTCTGTTTAGATATTTTAAATCTTCTGATAAGTGTGTCGCCATTCCATAGCTTAGCATAAAAATCCTTTCAGAAATACTTTTACTCAGCGCCTTTTAGCATGCTTTAGCTAAAAACGTTATTTATCGCAACAGGTCTTCTTTAGCTCTGCAAGTTCAGAAATAAACAGCGGAGACGTTGTTTTCCTGCTGTTTAGTCTGCTATGTGAAAATGTTCTTCTCCACTAAGTTTTTGTACATTTTTTTTTCTTTAACCCAAACTGTCGGTAAACGTTTTCCCCTCCTTTTAAAGTGCGTTTACAACAGCAGATACGCATAGATACAGTAGGATATGAAACCCAGAACCTTATTTCCCACATCATGCCATACACGGAAAGGAACTTTAAGCAAAGGTAAAAACTTGTATTTCAGTGTTTACAATGGTTTATCTGAATTTTGATCACTTACGATCCAAATATAAGGCTTTGATATTTTCTCACAAGTACGCTGTCTGTATGTATATACCGATCAGCTAAAGCTACAGTATAAAAGCATGAACATTAAAACCACCTAGGTTCCTTGTGCCACAAGAGCAGCTCTGGCCCCTTGAGAGCCGCTGTGGATCAATCCTGTTCGTCTGGTGCATCCAATGGATGCTCGTTAAGATTGTGCTCTGGGGAATTTGGAGGCCGGTTCAACAACGCTGAACTCTTTGCCTGTTAAGCCCTGTGCGTGGCAAGCTGTGATGCACTGGCTGTTCTGATGTCATTCTGTCCTGACCTGCATTGTCTTTTCTGTGGGAATTGGGCCTGGCAGGCTAGCCTTTGGCACCGTGGGTATAGATGAACCATTGGTGCCAATTATTCTGTCATCAGTTTACTGGTATATAATTGACAGTCAATTCACCTGGCAGTGGAGTTAATGTTACTGTATAACTGATCAATGTACTGTATTCTTGCACTATCCTCATATAAGGGCCGTTAGCTAAAATTAGTTTGCCGAATTCTTTTATCAGGTGCTAATAAAGAAAAAATGAGAAGACTATGCGTTGTACACAGAAAGTCCAGGAGGTTAAAAAAACGTATTTCAATGAACACCTGTTGAAATGAACAACATAGATTAGGTTCTAATTACTAACGATTGTTGGTCACATTTTTGGGTTGAAGCCAAATGAAAAAGGAGCATGACCTCAAAAACAGCCATCAAACACAGAAGAACACTAAAATCTCTATTTCCTAGCGCTTGTGAGTGAGTGAGTATCTAAATATTACAATATTATATTAAATTAGATAATTCACGTACCGAATAAAATGCTTATCAAAACAATTTTAGTTATTGATAGCAAAGTACAATTTTGTAGCTTTCTGAAAAAATTTCAAGTATGGGGCCATAAGGAACGCACTTGTTATTGAGGCTACACAAAAAAAAAAAAAAAAAAAAGGGAAAAAAATTGCCGGACTTTGGACAGACGCTTCATTGGTCAGGTCTAGGCTCAGTAATGTTATTTTCTATACAAATAACAAAACTGTAAAGTTGACGTGTCTGTACATTAAAGATATTTGCGAAAAAAAAATATTTGGGGAGATATAAAATGAGTAATAGAACACATCAACATGGTTTTCAGAATTTGTCTGTTTGTCTGTTTGTATGTGCATGCATCATGTAAAAACTGCTGAATAAATTTTAATGGGGTTTTCACAGCTGTATTTGGTAGAGCTTGAGGTAACATATAGGCTTTGTTTAATCACAATTGACTCACGGGAAGAGAAGATGCGCTTAATTTGAAATTTAAATATAGTTAGAATAATTAGTTCATCTTAAAATTCAACAGATGGCGCTGTACATTTTTTAACACGTGCTTATGAGTGTACAATTGAAACAACTTCATAAACGCGATCTCGCGCCCTCATTCCGCGCACTTTACGGTAAGGCGTAAAAACATTAGTTCATTCCAAAATTCAACAGGTGCCGTCGTAGCTTATGAGTGTGCAATTAAATTCCACACAAACAAAGTCGCAGGCACTAATCTGATGTGGCAATAAAATGAAATCAGCTGACTCACACCAATAAGTGTTTTTTATTTTTTTTCCTCTGATGGAACTGGCGTATTCAATGCACAACAATTCCATGATTCATGAGGCTCAAATTATGAAATGGTGGTTCTGAGAGCATGAGGAATCATTTTCACACATCACGGTGTCCTGATCATTTGAAACCCAGTCGAAAGTCTTTAAGGTGTGCTGGAGAAGACTTTACAGAGCGGTTCGACTTTTCGGGTTATCAATCAAGATCTCATTCCAATGAAAGATCAGAGTGTGTGGATTATTTATTTATTTATTTTATTTATTTATTTTTTTTTTGCCAGGCAGTGAATATATCTGTGTATATATAAACACGTCTGTGCTTTTTTATAAAGGAGATAGTTTATCAAGCGTGGCTGCAAAAACAGCTGTAGGCTATGAATATACAGACAGGCTGGGAATACAAGCGTCATTTTTATACGTTGTTTATTCGGATATTTCATTCATACGTTTTATTTACTACGTGTTCGACTCAATTTCAATAAAACTGTTTTGGTGGTTGGTTTAAAATGGGGACTTTATATGTAGTTATATCTCTTCTATTTATACTTGTGATGCAGATCTGTGAAATATATTTTACATAACTTTAGCAGAACTGTAGAAAGTAGAAAACGTAAAAAATAAATAAATAAATAAATTAAAAAAAGTTTCCGCAGACTGCTACTGCTTAATAATGAAATGAGAGCTGTGCTGAGAGCTTCTAGACATTTGACAGGTGAAGGTCATAAGTAGTGTAAGAACTACTGTAAAGAGTTTATCAAATACATTTATGAAAGACAGTACGGCTTGGTGTTTACGTTGCAGATCATAACGGTACTGATCCAGAATGAGTGAGTATGTTATAGAAAAACTCTTTCAATAGGAACCATTTGTCTGTGATCAATCAGTCAAGCATGTTGTATTTTTCTCATCCAGCATTTAATCAAACAGTAATTAAACTTACACTTCAATCTTTCTATTAAGCACACCTTATTATACACTATATTACACTCTAATTGATTTCACACAAAGCATCTCTCTAATGCTAAAGCAATCAGACATATTTCTTTTTTCTCTTTAGGACTAAAAGGTTCTACGCCCACACACACTCACACACACACACACACACACACACACACAGCCGGTCTAAAAGTAAATGTTATGATGGTTGGTTGTAGGAAAAAAAAAAAAAAAAAAGAAATAATGCGTGTGTATTGAGTTTACCTCTGCAGACGGGTTTTTGGCTGATAGCAATCTCTGTGAGCAGTCATGCAGCAAATACATCACCAGCTTCACCAACCAGCAAAAAAAGAGAGGCAGATGAGGGAGAGGAGGGAGAAAAAAAAAATTGCTCCCCTATCCTCGCTTTCCAGTCTGACTACTTGCTTCTCCATCATTATTCATATCTTCTCACCCCACACTGTTGTGTATCATATGAGCGACTGTATCACCATCATCGCAGCTCGTTCCAAACAATATGTTTTAATGTGCTGACGCCGAAGCGGTTGCCATATTTCAGAAGCGTTTGTGCCGCAACAAGAGAGGAGAACGGCAGGGTGCTATAAAGCACATGCCGTGTGTCGTTTGGTATGTAAGGGATGACACATCACGGAGAGTGCGGTTATACTGTATATACTGTAGTTGATTGGTTTCTGATGACAGCATGTTCCGACGTGATTTGTTCCGCTAGCCAAATTGCCAACTTTTGTTTATTGTTATTATATTCAGTGATATTTAATGATCTAACCCCCATTAAACAATAAGTCAGTTGAGTTATAGGATCATTTTCTCACTTTGGTCCTTCGTAAGGTTAATAAGACAAAACATTTACATTTACTTCTTGAAAACTTTCCCATGATGGAAAACGTACTCACTATCACTAACTCCTGTTCAAATTGTTCTCTCTTTATAGATCATGGCTCTCAAAATGGTTCCCTGCCATCCAAACCCTTAGAAATGGCTTTGTAACCTTTTCCTAACTCATACATGTTAATTAATTTGTTTCCAATGTGCTTGAATTTCTTTACATTGCAGCATTTTTATTCTGTTTGTCTGTTCAAGTGATTTCTTGATTCAACAGGTCTGGCAGTAATCAGTCCTGGGATCTGCAAGTGAAATGTTACTAAGCTTTCTAAAAAAAATGTGGTTAATCGCAGTTAATTCATTAATTTCATTATGGGGGGGGGGGGGTGCAAATACTTTTTTTCACATAGGGTCAGGTAGGTTTGGACAATTTTTTTTCGCTTAGTAAATGAAATCATATCAGTCATGTATAAAAAATTCAATTTTCTCCTTCTTGAAGTTAATAGGACAAAAACATTCGATTGTGGAAAATGTACTTACTACTTTTAAGTAAAGTTTTATTAACTGGTATAAGTTGTAACTCTAGAGTAACTCTTCCTCTGTATAAAGGTAGTACACAACCTCGGCTCCATCACAAGCCATGCATTTGTGCCGTCTTTGTGCAATCCGCTTTGAAAATCTCCTTTGTCTCTGTTGTTGGTTTCCCGCTGTGTAACTTCTCTTCAATGCTGTTTTCCAGTCTTTAAACTTCTATATTTCTCCATCTGTGCACACTGCTCTTGTCATCCCTGTAAACATTCTGTAGCTTTCTGTGGATGTCGGCGAGCCTACAGTACACCCCTCCTTCATCAAGAACTTAATGACGAACGATGAAAGAGGAAGAATAGTTAATATAAAGGAAGAGTTACTCTATAGGGTGTCCTCAAAGTCTGGGTACATAGGGGATTAACACATACTTTTAAGACAAAACAATTTTATTTCATTCTAATGTTGATAAATACATTTTCAATGCATAATTTATAATTATATATAAAATTATATGTTAAATGTAACTTTTATTAATTTTTAAATACACATCGGTCATCACTGTGTGTGTTTTTATTTTTTATGTTTTTTTTTTTTATGTTTTTTTTTTTTTTTTTTAGCTTAAACAATCAAGTTCTTTTTTTTTTTTTAAATCTATATAAGAAGATATCCTCCTCCAACTGGTTGCTCAGCTCTGCCTAGCTTTGCTCAGCTGTGCTGTTCCTTATTGCCGGGTGGCTCAGCGGAAGCTCATTTACATAGACACTGAAATGGTGCATTTGAAAAAGGAGTGATACAGAGGGAGTTCGAAACAGAAATTGCATCATCTGAGCAGGATTTCAGTTGAAGCATTAACAGGCACACCATGAAGGCATCTCGTGAATTAGCTTCTCTGTACGGTATAGAACAAATATGGTTATTCTAAAGTATGCAACAGTTGTGAGAGCCAGGCAAAGGAAACCTAATGGAGATGATTTCTTTTTTTTTTTTTTTTGTTCTTTTTTTTTTTTTGTTCAGGGTAATGGAAGAAATTGAATTTTTATCAACCTGAAATGAAGGCAGGTATGCAGTGCCAAGCCAATGTTTAATGTTTAAAGGAGCCCTTTGGAAAGTTGAGGCAATTCAGAGGTTCCCTTAGATGAAACTCCAATTGCTCTGAGTTTAATCTTTGACCCAGTGGGAACCACTCTCTCCAGTGCAACACGAGGTAGTAATGGCTTGAGTAGGCAATGTCGGCACGCACCGATACTGGAGTAAACACTCTGAAGAGTACTCTGACCCGCACCTCCATGGATCTTTGTCCCGGGCAAGCTGCCAGTGTTTATGTACACTAAGTGTATGTATTTGAGAAGGAGGAGTAGCTAAAAGACAGGGTGTAACACGACATAAAACAATACATATCCTAGAAACAAGCATCCCTCTGACCAAGACATGACTGCAGAGGATGAAAAGACAGTAGTAACGGTAAGCAATCATCGTAAGGGCAGAAGGGGAGAATGGAAGACGAAACCAGACCCTGTCGGAGAGGTGTATGCTTTCAGCACCGCTCTTTTGAGCCATGTGATCCGTCACTTGCTGTCTGTGAAGTCTGGCCCCGTGTCGGCGAAAGACAGAAAAATTATCCCTCCTACCTCATTCTATCATACGGCAACTCCCCCACCTCCTGATCCTGCCAAAGCTCAGTGCAACTCCGGATCCATATGTAGACAGAAGAAAAAACAAACACAAATCCTGAGGTCTGGTTTCATCTTGTAAGAGCAGAAGAGGAATAGAGGGAAATTTGTGTAAAACTCTATTAGCTCTTTATAAGCATATAAGATCATAATTATAGATACGCATACGTAGATAACCTTCTCCTGCTCACATCATTGGCTCGTACTTCATCCCTGGGTGTAAGTGTTCTGTATGTTACCTCAAAATTCACATGAGTAGGTGGCAGGAATCAGGTGACCAATAAATTACTATGGAAAAACATCATACTTTTAGAAGCAGCTTTTTCATAAAATGTATTAAACTGTGAGTATTTATCACTTCATTCTTGTAAGCTGAAGGGCGTTGCATAGTGAGACGCGGTAACGTGCTTAGCTGCAAAAAAATAGCTCATTGTTTTGTTAACTTCTGGTCAGCACTGCCATGTTCTTCTGTGTGATTGATAGCCGTTGTGTATAATAAAGTTTTGAGCGTGATAGATATGATTGAACTGGCAGCAGAGGAAGCAGCGCAACGTTTATTACAGTAACGGATCACACTGCCAAAGGGTTTTCAACGCTGTCCACATCTACTACACTGAGAAGCGGGGCTTGCTGTAGTATGATTTAAGAGTCCAGATGTCACGATGTCCAGAAATCCGAGTCGTAGCCGAACACACAAAATAAATAAGAGCTACTGAGCGAGTTATAGACAAAGAAATGCATTCTTCGAGGTATTTTGAAAATGTCAGCAGTGAGGTAACTGTCAAGTTTGGCTCTTAATCTTGTTTAATTGTCTAATAGTTCATTTTAAAACAGCGATTTACATGATTGAAGAGAAAGCGTGTAGTACTCATTCATCTTCATTGTCTATGCTGGTTATCCAGGGTCACAGGGGACTGGAGTCTGTCCCAGGAGACTCTGGGCACAAGGGTACAATACTTCGCAGGGTACACACACACTGGACAATTTGGGAACGCCAGTTAGCCTACTCTGCATTTCTTTGGACTGTGGGTGGAAACCAGAGTACCCGGAGGAAACCCACCATATATGGGGAGAACGTGCAAACTTCATACACAATGCAGGATTCGAACCCTCGACCCTGGAGGTGTAAGGCCACAGTGCTAACCATTACTCACAATTTTATCTGGTCTTGGGACTGGCACTGACCTGGGTTAAACCCTTGTTAATGGGACCAGGATTCAACCCCAGGCCGTCACGGTGTAAGTGCAATTACCTAGTACAGTATAATAGAGAAACAAAAAGATTCTGATTGGATGGATGCATGGGAACTATCACCGCCCTTTTCCTTTACCAGCCTGGGCTTCAATTCTGTCTCAATGAATCTTTCCAATTAATTAATATAAATCCATAAAGTTCTTATATATCTTTATGTATTTATATACAGTCATATATATATATTTAACTGGACACTGGTTGATTACATGACCATCAGTTAATTTCTTACAATCGGATTGTACGAAATCTTGTTTTTTTTTGGTGGACTGACAACTGAGAACTTTCTTCACTGATGTAAAGATGAATGGATGCTTGATCTCACTGCCACGGCAGATTAATGTCACTTGGTCCACTGGCCAGGATGTGAATTGGATGTAATTTAAATGATCTGGCCAAAGCAAACACAAAGTTACAGCAGATACATCAAATATCAAGTTGATTATGCTGTAATCTCTCTCAGATGTTATTACCATCCAAGTCCAAAGGAGCAGGTGGTTGACTTGCTTTCCAAAATCAAAGTACAAGTCATTCGCTCCGTGTTTGTTTATGCCAAGAATTCTTCATTAGCTACAACAGATGCTCAGTCTTCCTATTACCGCAACATCACTTGAAACTAATGACATGTTATTGAAATATCCGTCATGCATGGATATGAGAGTCGCAAACAGAAGTAAGGACTAAATTGTGCTGTTAACGGATTTATGATTTGCTTTGATAGAATGTATTGGTATATTTCAGTTTGATTGTCTGGCAAACAACGAGGACTTGGAACCTCGGGATGAGGCTTAAACCGATTTTGAATGTCTGTTGGTTCAAATGGAATGACGACTGTTGTGTGTTTTTGTTAGCGATCTAAAAAACTTCCAATATTCTCATAGAGATATTCGGCTGCAAAATAGTTTCATTACAGCTTTCATGTTTATTCAGCATGTTATTTTTAAGGATTTGAGTGTTTGATTTGAATGTTTCTGCCTTAGAGACATTCACAACTACAAAACACACACACGAAAAAAAAAAATGTCGAGGTGCACAGGGTAACATCTTTTGCTTTTTCAAACACGAAAACAACCCAAGTTGCTTTTGGCGTGGACTGGATAAGAAGGAAAATGGCGGTGGGCTCTCTCGGGTCAATAGAACTGGATGCGTTGACGTGAGCATAACGTCAGCTTTGATTCTTCGTGTTGAACGTGTCAGTAGAATGATGTGAACTTGGCAGGACGGAGCTAACCACCGCTTGGCAGCCAAAACGCCCTCACAGCTGGCCCTCCAGCCGGCCCTCCAGCCTTTGATACTGATATAACGGTAACACAAACCAGTCAGACGGGTAGATGCGCATTCACACGCGCAGACTCTGATGTAAAGGCTGTTCCATCACCGTAACCACAGACGCAACCGTTGTAACACAGCCCACAAGTGTAATACACGAGTAAGCATGTATGTACAGGAGATGTGTATGAACATTGATCCGAGAGCAGTCAGAAGATTCCTGCCCTGAGGACTTCAAAACCCTCTTTTGATGCTTTTTGATGTGTTGCTCTGGTTCTCGCTGCTTTGGCCCATCTGGATTTCAAGATGAAGAATTGCTAAGTAAGGAATAAAACACTTTAAGATGTCCAGGTATAGGAAAATATTCCGTTGTTGCTTCTTTTAAGGTGATTATTTTCGAAAGGACAGCTCTTCCAGTCCTTATATTACTACAGTCTTCCAACAATGACATCTTTTATTGCTGAATTTTTTTTTCTTATCTATTTGTAGTTATATTAATCAGAACATCCTGTAGACGGCTTTGTTCCTTGTGTCATTCCCATGAAAGCACCTTTAAATGGGCTTTTCTTATTTCTCTTTCTTAAAGTTAATAGAAATTTTTAAAGGTAGCTTGTGTAACAAAGAAACAAACAAAAAAAATGTATTAAAAAAAGCTCTTAATTTATAATTCCGAAGACCGTTTCATGGCGGAAAGTGCTCAGACACGGGGGGCTCCTTCTATAAATGTTTGATAACTTTACAATGAACTTAATTCTAACTTCACTATATTGACAATTTTATTTCTAATATTTCTTTAACAAGCTGACGCAAGTTTCAGAATTTCCCCAAGGTCTGTGTGTTAATGCTCCTTCTGAAATCCTCCGGAGATAATACTTCTTTCTTTCTTTTTGCATTCTTAATACTCATCTTCTGGCCATGCTGTTTCAGTGTCAAGTCAAGTAAAAAAAAAAAAAAAACATTATTTGTATATGTTGGTCACAGAATTAAAAGAAAATTATTATGAAATGTGAGAAAATATGTATGAATCAAAATGATCAGATCAGTCCCTGATGAAGAAGCCGAGGGTGACGGTGGCAAGGAAAAACTCCCTGAGATGGCAGTAGGATGAAACCTTGAGAGGAACCGGACTCAACAGGGAACGCATCCTCATTTGATGATAACGGATAGCAGGGAGTGTGATAGGCTGCTGGAAGTACAACATAATAGATGATGTGTTTAAGTTTATATGGAGTCCAGTTCGTTATTGGAGGCAGTACTGTGCAAAAGTCGTAGGACACCGTATTTCTTAATAGAAACTTGTTTATTTTATGGCTTAATTATTACCAAAAATTACTTTTTTTAAAAATCTGATTTCTGACCTTTAGTATTCCAGAAAACATATTTGATTTTTAATCATACAGGACAATATGTAGGCCAAAAAAGAAAGCAGCATAAAGTTTCTGGGTTTTGCATCAATGGAAAAATGAAAAGCAGGTACGACAATGTCCTCAGATTAAACGTATCTGGTTCTGCAGGACGGTCAGTAAAATACTAAGCAGCTAATTTCCTTACAAATTATACCCAAGACTATATTTTAAGTAAAGGATCATCACACCAGGTATTGACTTTGTTTCATTAATTCATATTTTATACTTTTTATAGTACATTTTTAAATGTAGAATGCAGCAGTTATTTGCCTGGGCCTAAGACTTTTGCAATTAATGTACACTATGCTAATGAGATACTGCTAAGCCACACCCATTTTCTTTACAATAATCAAGGATTATTTTTTAAAAGATCTAAACATAACTCTCTTCCAAATGGTTGAGATGTCATTTCATGGTAAAGGTATCAACATGTATATATAGGTATCCTATGCAGCTATTAAAAAGGCATACTATTTAAAGGCACATTGACATCTAATGGATCATTTACATTTTTTTCCTTTTTTTTTTGTCCATGGCAGAACTCAACCGAGTGGTAGAGATGGCTAAATCAGGTTAAGTTCAACACATTTTTCAATATAATATAGTGACTTTGAGCCACACCCATTTTCTTTACAAGAATCAAGGATTATTTTTTAAAAGACTTAAACATAACACTCTTCCAAATGGTTGAGATGTCATTTCATGGTAAAGTATATATTCTATGCAGCTATTAAATAAATACTATTTAAAGGCACATTGACATCTAATGGATCTTTTTTCCATTTTCTTTCTTTTATCATTTTCTTCCTTTTTTTTTTTTTGCATGGCAGAACTCAACCGAGTGGTAGAGATGACTAAATCAGGTTACATTCAACACATTTTTCAATATAATATAGTGACTTTGTATGCTACCATCCTATACCAAAAGTTGAGCAGAGCATTAAAGTATTAAAGGGCTCATATAAATCTACTGTACATTTTAATTGAACTTTAGCTGCTTATTATCATTTTTATAGAAACTTGTTATGGAAAATTTATAAACACCCTTTGACCAATCAGAATCAAGCACCGAATAGCTATGTGATATAATAAGCCTTAAACAATTTGGATCTTTAGATGATACATGTAGCACAAAACAGCATACGGACAAAAGAATTTGAGCTCAAGTATGAACGAGCGTATTTGGCAAAAGTTACGGCCCCCTACAAATAGAAACATGTTGTAATAAGGCTGAGGAACTGCTGTAGATCAAAGCGCATCACTGTTAACACGCTGTTTAGTTTAGTGGGGTTTCTCTTTCTCTAGTTTGTTTCTCTTCGCTGCTCTTTTATTCATATCACAGAATTCCTGGCAGGGGGTTGTGTTTGTTATGATGCATTTGACTTGGATTCAGATATTTCTTTTTGTCCTTCGATTTTCTCTTCAAGACGTCTGCAGGCATTTTCTCTACTAATAAGTAGTGACACACAGAACAAACCATCGGATAAAAAGCACAGCTGGATTATGATCTCCATAAAGCCTGGAAGGCTGTGCAAAAGAGCCAGCGCATTAGACTTGCAAATGATTTTTCGGAATGAAACGAGCTTAATGGTTTCAATATCCTTTCTCCATCTTGACCCGCGCGTTAGAACTCACAGACACCACGGCGAATCCGGGGAAGTTCGACTGAAGTTTCACTTAAGAGAGGAAATAAATAATCTGTTCCAACAGTGTGACACTTTTATCATGTAGCTACATGACAGCAGCTGAATTATTACGCTCTGTTTGAAGATCTCTGTAGAGCGTCTCTGGTTGTTAAGCAAACAAAGATTCGAAACTTTATAACTATACAACTATAAAACGATACCCTGAGTACCTCATAGTTACTTTGAAGTGAGCATAGACACACTGGATATTGTAGAACACACACACACACACACACACACACACACACACACACACACACACACACACACACACACACACACGCACACACACACATACACACAGTGTATCTCCTGATTTACTTTAAACCTCAAATATCAAAACATAAGGGCTGAGCTTTTATGTCATCAAAGTAAAATTTGATTTGAGAGACACAGGGCGAGTGTGTGTGTGTTTTAAAGAGTGGGTGTGGGTGCATGTGTGTAGGTGTGTGTGGGTGTACTGATCTGTGTGTGAGGGTGAGAGAGAAAGAGAGAGAGAGAGAGAGAGTGTGTGTGTGTGTGTGTGTGTGTGTGTGTGTGTGTGTGTGTGTGTGTGTGTGTAAGAGCGGGTGAGTGTACTGATCAGTGTGTGCGGGTGAAAGAGAGAGAGTGTGTGTATGTGTGTGAAAGAGTGGGTGTGGGTGCATGTGTGTAGGTGTGTGTGGGTGTACTGGTCTGTGTGTGAGAGTGTGTGTATGTGTGTGTGCATGAGAGAGAGAGAGAGAGAGAGAGAGAGAGAGAGAGAGTGTGTGTGCAGGGGTGTACTTGTGTGTGTACAGGTGTGTGTGTATGCGTGTACTTTGTGTGTGTACAAGTGTGTGTGTGTGTGTGTGTGTGTGTGTGTGTGTGTGTGTGTGTGTGTGTGTGTGTGTGTGTGTGTGTGTGTGTGTGTGTTAAAATAATATAATGTAGTAGTATCACTTACATGTACATATACTCAATTAGAAAAATGATACAGGCAAGC
>JAAGKR010000206.1:0-70000 GCA_011419295.1 Clarias macrocephalus | reverse complement strand
TTTTCAATTTTACTTACAAGTAGTTAACATGAATCAATTATTAATATTTAATAAAGTGGAACTTTAGGAAAACTAAACAAACACTTTAAAGGCAAGAACTCAATCCATACAGCATAGCACATTTAGATTCTGTTGAGGGTGAAGCTGATTTTCTTTCTCTCTCTCTCTCTCTCTCTCTCTCTCTCTCTCTATCTCTCTCACACACACACACACACACACACACACACACACAAATAACCAGTATATTATTTGCAAGTATTGAAATCTTGAAATTTTGAGTATTGAAATAATTTCCATATTTTCATATAAAACATTAGGAAGAATTTCAGCAGAACACAAGGACTATAACCTGATTAATCCTAAAATGTCATATCTTAATATAGATTATAAACAGGTATATGATATAACCAAAGTGTAATCATGTATAAGTTATGAGAATTTGTGGGGACTTGGGAGCAAACATACAAAAAAAAAAAAAAAAAAAAAAAAAGAGAGAGAGAGAAAGAAAATGTTGCTTTAATATTCAGCAAATTTTCCAATACCGTATTAATAACAGTGAACCTCAAATCTCAAGCAGACCAGATCCGAAATGAAACCCTAGCCAATGACCAAAAAAAAAAAACAATAGTACTAATAATAATTATTTGGAAGTTATCTGTATATGACCTTTTCTTCATCCTATACATGTCATATGCCTAGCTGAAAAAAAAGGATAAGACACTCTATAATGCTCAATCGTGATATCATCTCTTTCATCGTCTATACCGCTGTATCCTGTATTCAGGGTCGCGGAGGGCCTGGAGCCTATCCCAGAAGTCTTAGGGCACACGGCAGGGTACACCGTGGACAGGGTGCCAATCCATCGCAGGGCACACACACATACACACGCACACTCATCCACACACTACGGGCATTTGAGACCGGCAATTAGCCTAATCTGCAGGTCTTTGAACTGTGGGAGGAAACCGGAGAACCCGGAGGAAACCCACCAAGCACGGGGAGAACATGCAAGATCCATACACACAGAGACGGGACTCAAACCCGGACCCTGGCAGTCCAAGGCAATAGTGCTATGTGCAGTCGTGATCCCTGTGCGAAACAAAAGGATAAAAGCTCTCTGGGTTTTAGATTAGCGCTGTGCCATTGTGGTTAGCACCGTCGCCTTAATCCTCCAGGGTTGAGGGTTCGATCAGACAGTCCAAATACATGCAGAGTGTTGATGGATTGGCACCCTGTCCAGCGTGCACCCCTTCTCATGGAATAAGGTGACCCTGTACAGGGTAAGCGAGTATTAGCAAGCATGTGAGTGAGTAAATAATTTTGTTGTGGTCAAGTTTTATAATATTATAATATGTGCACATAAAATTAACATGTACAGTATAATGCTTTATGAACGCATTAATTCATAATTTCTGATATTACTATATTCCTAGTTCTTTATAAATATGACTTTAATAGAAAGTCAGCCCCCCCCCCCCCCGCCCCGTCTTTCTCTCTGTCTCTTTTCACACTTGCATTCATACCCACTCCATTCCGCTAAAGCTTAGCTTCCTCCATCAGCAGCATGTGCGTTTGTTCTGTCTATTATTCAGTCGCTCCACATTTACTTAAATGACACCCAGACCATTTTTTTTTTATTCCTATCACCACGATGCTGTCAGACCTCCTTAAGCATTCCTCCATCACATCCCTTGATAAAAAGAGCCCCTTTCTTCTCCCCTCGTCTTCCCCCCTTTCCTTTCCATTTCGGGCTGTAATTGTGCTGTGGGAGCTCTCTATCACACCTTAAGTGTGCCACCAATGTGACAATCCCGCGTACTGCAGTAGAGAGATGAATGTGTTACAGTCTGAGTGTTTTTAAATTTTATTTTTTATTATCATTCCGAGAAAATATTTAGTAAAACCGAATGTGGAAATGAAGAAATATTCTCATATGCTGTAACATGTTAAAAATGTAATGCAATTTCTTAAAAAAAAAAAAAAAAAAAAAACACTACATATATGTTTGAAGCACGTCATTTCATGTCTACTTCTTTAGTGCACTTGTCTTTTTATTTAAGGGCTTTATGAAAATGAATGATGCCATCTTTCTCTTTGTGCAACAAGCCGCACTTGGCTAATTAATAAGCTTTCATTGTGCTCTATTTTATTCTTAGCAAATACAATTAGCAAATACGTTTCTGGAAAACAAAAACAGTCCTTGCATCAGTTTCCATCCATCATGATTGTTGATTATGTACGCAGCGCTTTAGGTGAGATTGATGGCTAGAATGTGTGGCCAGAGTTTCACATATTGAGGTCACAAATTAATTATCTATCCACTGAGTGCCATAAAATGAAATTTGGCCCCAAGCAGCCTACGCCTAGAAATATTTTGATATGATATTTTGCCGTAATCTTTTTTTTTTCTTTCTTTTTTTTTAAGATGTGTAATTAAGACACTGGATTCCCATTAGCCCATATCATTCAGGTACAGTATCTGTTATATCTTGATCAGGATACCAGAAAGACCAGACATGAGATATGAGGTAGAAATACACGCTGGATTCGACACCAGTCCATCACAGGACACGTTGACAGCTAGGTGGGATTTAAACTAGTTTTTCGGAGGTGCGAGGAAACCAGAAAGAACTGCATGGATGTGAAAGTGCATGCTCCAGATTTAGATTGACCCAAGATTGGGTTTGAGATGTGAGATGGAGATGTGGATTTGATAGATCACCATGCTACAGATTTACCTTAAGCAGATTGTCCACATGAATAGTTTGAGGAGGAAGAAAGCTTTTAATCGTCACATACACATAGAGTGAAATTCTTTTCTTTGTCCTTTGAAATTCTATTAATAATCTTTGTTTATATATATATACTGTATACATCTGTGGCTCAGTCTAGGTATTAATTGTTTTTTTCTTTAGTGTAAGTCAGTCATGTTAGTCAGAAAATGTCAGTGTTATGCTTGGATTGACATTGCAATATACATCTTCCGATACATATATGTCCTCCAATATTGAAGAAATGTTATATAAATGGTATACTGCAACTGCAAAGCAAGGATGAAAATCATTATTGGTTTCTAACTACGCTGAGTTTCTGAGCAGAGACATACAGTATGACCACTTTCTTTGGTTATACCTTGACATATTAAGCTCCAAGCCTTTAATGTAAATGTTATTTTGCAGAATCAACGAAAGCATCTGCTGTAATGTTTGATTGTGAGCATACAGCATAAAGATCCAATATTGTAGCGTTACTCTATAGGAATAAAAGTATTTAGCCAAACCTGTTAATTATTCAATTTAGGTGTTTCAATCAGGCCCCTTATTCCCTTATATCTTAATGCTCCAGTATACCAAGACATATTGGACAATGCTATGCTTCTAAATTTGTATCAACAGTTTGGCGAAGGCTCCTTTCTATTTCAACATGGCCGTGCCCCAGTGCACAAAGCACGGACTATAAAGACATGGTTTTAAGAGCCCTGACCTCAAGCCCATCGAGCACCTTTGAGATAATCTGGAACGGAGGTGGCGAGCCAGGCCTTCTCATCCAACATCAGTTCCCGACCTCATCAATGCTCTACAGAATGAATGGGCACAAATTCCCACAAAAACACTTCGAAATCTTGTGGACAGCCTTCCAAGATAAGTGGAAAAGGGGGACCAACTCCATCCTGAAGTGTATGTGTTTGGATACAATGTGATTGCTGGTTTGGCCAAACACTTTTTTTCCGTATAGTGTATTATATAGAATACTAGAGGTTACCCATGTGCCCCTGCTCGCATGTACATCCTGATGCCAGCGTACTACCATTACCTGCAAATGTAGTGTCAGGTCAACTCACTCCAAAGTTTTGGCTCCAAAGTTTTGGCAGACATATTATTAATTCACAGTAAGACATAAAAGGTGATGCTGACACTGTCTACTGTCGATGACACATTCAGTGACACTGTCTCTGTCTCTGTCTCTCTCTCTCTCTCTCTCTCTCTATATATATAGTATTTTATATTATATATATATATAAAAGCTTTTTTATAACAGCTATAAGTGACAACTCCATGGCCCGTCATTTGTCTTTTTTTTTTTTTTTTACTCACTAAATTCAATTATTGTGTTCTGTTCTTAATTGAGACCTGGAAAAGATGTGCATCCTGGAAGAAGCAGACGTAGTTTCCAGCATGCATTTTAAAACACTTCACAAAGCGAGAAGGTGAAGTGTGAACACCCACTATCCACTTTCACGTTTCACATCTGTATGATATCAGAGCTGCAAACGCTAAGGTGACACATACACACACACACACACACACACACACACACACACACACACACACACACACACACACACACACACACACACACATAGAGGCACATAATTAGAGATGAAGTCGCGAGCCAGGGTATCATTTGCAACCCTTATTTTGTAACATAAAGCATATAAGCTCTTAAACATATGTTATTTTTATTATCGACTTTGCAGCCTGTTATTCAGTGACTGATGCAGTATGAATGACTCAGTAGCTGTAGTGGAGAATGTAATTTTTTTACTTATTGTAATTAGATGCTTCAACTAATGAGTTTTTTTTCTTAAACATATATATGTTTCCATAAGTCTTCTTTTCATTTTCTTTTAATTTCTGTGAAGCTGCTTTGAGACAATGACCATTGTTAAAAGCGCTATAGAAATAAAATTGAATTGAATTGAGGTTCTCTCAATACAGACAATACAAAAAAAAAAAAACATCAGGATATCAGGAATTCTACCAGATCGCTTTGGTTTGTTCAACATGTAGGATGCATGTAGGAAGCCAGACACGGACATTTGCACAAGTGCATCAAGAGAACAAAGACATGTGCACACACACATAAACAGAGCCATGGAGCATAATGATGCAGACCCACTTTGAGGTGCACACACACATACACACACACACAAAGATTGCTTTTAAATGCATGCGCTGGCCAATTTACCTGACTGACCCACATAGTGCACTGCTTTCTACCATCCTATTTATTTTCTAACAGCACGTCATGCACGAGTGCATCCTTCCATTTCTGTAGTTCGTTCACATGTTGGTATCTTGTCTAACCTTCAGCTAGCTGCCTAATATGATGATGGAGGTCTTTTGGTCGTGTTAATAATCCAAGTATTTTGTCTCGTAACATATATTTATCCAAATTATCTATTTGAACTAGATACATTTATATAAAATACTCACTTTACTGCTGAGGTCTACAATGAAGAATTAGATCATCTACTTTTATATAAATAAAATGAAGAATGGTTTTGTCTGTACATTAGTAAGTAATGTACAGAAGTAAATCTTTAGGTATTAAAACAGTTTGTTTCAAAACATTGGAGGACCCGAAACCAGTCTCCGAAAATGGTTTCTGTCTGTCAGTCTCTACTGTATGTCTGTATGTCTGTATGTCTGTCCAGCCAGATTTAGTCACAGCATCACGCAAACCTGGCTGAACAGAATCTAATTAAGCGTTAATTTAATTAAAGAGAAGGAGAAGTTCAATCTGCTCCATCGTTGAAATATAAATGTTGAGCAGAAGTGAAGTTCTGAGCAGTTGAAACTTTTGCAGTTCTTAGATATAATTACAAACAGTAATGTGCCGGATTTAATAATTTATTGATTGCTCAATGTAATCAAACACCTGCACCAATAGATATTAATTTAAAAAGCTAAACTGAATATATTTTATGGGATTATTATTATTATTGCTAATAATAAAAATAATAAGAATAATAAGAATGAGAATAATAAATATTTTCACCGCTGAAATAACAGTGCTGAAGTGGTATAAGTGAATTTTAACATGCTGAAGTCGTTTTAAGACAAAACTTTATCCGATCTACTCTTCCAATTTTAATTTCACATCTGTGATTCACTCTCCAATTACCGAACAGGGAGTGTATATGTTTGACGACGAAAGAAGTACAACTTATTGTAAACAAGGTGTAAGATACTCAACCTTACAACGTTTTATTTCTTTGTATTAATAAGTTAAACAGAGTTCTGCCGTACAGAAAGACAGTCAGACATGTACATGAGCTTCAACCTGAAATAATAATAACGTCATTGATTACAGCTACTGTACTGGGTACTGCTAGTACTGTAAAATACATTACATGCTGTTGACTTACAATCATTTACATACTACTCGGTAGTTCTTAAATTATTTGTCCAAGCGACTTACTTTCACTTCTGTGTTGTCTCGATTGTAAATTCACGAGTATTTTTCTTAATTATTTCCTGATTTAAAACAGTTGGCTTTTTTTTCTTTAGCAAAAATCTCTTTTTCCATTTTCTATTTTTGATATGACACGAGATCAGCGCTGTGTCAATATAATTCATTACGACTCCCTGCAAGCCTCTGTTGTGAAATGTGCAAAATCTGTGTCTTGTCAGTCGATATCACAGCACTCACAGCATGAAATACAAGAACTTGCGTAATTATGAACACTGTTCTGTTGGGAGTTTAACAGCTTTACTTCAGGGATATGCCTAATTGCTTTTCCTGTGTAGCGACTTGTGAAACTTGTGACTCCGTCTTCTCTTGTCGCAGCTGAATACTTTACGTCTAATTCATGTAAGTTTTGTAAACTTTTTAAATGAGCCTGATTAAAATGTCTCAGTTTAACAATGGATGCTACTGTACTAATGTTCATTTCTTTTCTTACTGTAGTTAGCTTTTTTCTTTTCTTTTTTTTTCTTTTCCTTTTTTTCTTTCCTTTTTTCTTTTCCTTTTTTCTTTTTTTTCTTTTCTTGTTTTTTTTTTTTCTTTTCCTTTTTTCTTTTTTTTCTTTTCTTGTTTTTTTTTTTTTTCTTTTTCTTTTTTCTTTTCTTTTTAGAGCGTCAACTTAACATTTTATTTCCCTGGTACTTTAGCTCTGACAAAGCTCTATCCTAGCACCAAGACAGCACAAACCTGTACCGTATCTCTGCTGGAGTTAGAATCCAGCACCGTCGGAGCGATTAGCAGTCTGCGCGAGCGTCATGTTCCGAGGGGAAGTGGAACAGGAACACAATGATGACCTGGACGAGGTTAATCATATCAGGACCAACACTTACTACCACACCACCAGGTGTCATCCACACCGCCACTGCTCTGTGTGTGTGTGTGTTTGTCTGCACATGTGTTTTGGCTGGCTGTTTGGCCTTAACAGCTGGACAGAGTTTGTATTGGGTTGTGCAGCTTTGCAGGCAAACGACTCTCCAAAGTCAGGTGTTGGGTCACACAGGTGCGAGGAACAAAACAAGAACGACAACAACACTTGAAATTAAACGCTACGATAAAAAAAAAAGTGAAACTTTTGCCAGTCAATTATGAGACAAGAGTCTTGTTGACAGTATAAAATGATGTAAACAAGGAATAAATTGAGATTTGAATGTTGTCAGGTTTTTATTGATCATTTCTGATCCATCACATTCAATCAGGTATTAAATCACATTTTGGGTGATATAATGTATTTATATTTTCAGATTTTCCGGTTCAATAAGCTCCGTTTGGATACCGGGTTTATTACTGTATCATGTCCGGTTACTGAGATATGGCCAGTGTGAGTTTGTTTACAAGAAGGGATTAGTAAAAAAAATCCTGAAATCGTATTTTTATATATATATATATATATATATTTAAATGATGATTTAGTGACATGGTAAAAACGCTGAAAACCTCAGTCTCATGTTGACACCAGGATTTCAGCAAGATGCTTTACTACCCCTACAATAACTTTAGCAAAAGCACATTTTTGCATGAAAAAAAGTGACCAGCTTGGATAGTGTTAAAGTATTTATTTAAAGTATTTAAATGCTTTACAATAATGTTTAGGATTAAAAACTCAATTCTGTTGAAGCATGAAGAAGACAAGGTATTTATTCAATAAATTTCGAATAAAATTCAATACATTTCCTCTACAGCACAAAAAGTAGCCTGAGTGACTTGATACCTCACTTGATTCGGCAGGTCATATTTCACTCCATTTTGCCCTAATCTCATCCTTTTCTTAATTCTCTCTCTAGACTCCCAGCAGGCACTGTACCACCCCAAGAGGGTCAGGGTTAACGCATGCTTCCTCAGAGATGTGTAAAGTCTGCTAAAGCATCTGTTCAAACTTCTGCTTGGGCAACATCTTAGGACACACTTGAAGTGATAACTCTGTTTCATCTGCATAAGATAACAAACTTCTGCTTTTCGCTAATGCTGTTCTAACTGTTTGATTATAATTTGATTGCGTTTTTTTTTTTATTTCAAATTGTCATGAAGCAGCTTAACAGGAAACTGGATGTAGACTTAGGTTCCTAAAGCAAGGCAAATGTGAAATAGGTATATATGAAACCCCCCAAGGCAACATGAGGAGGAAATATTGAATGGAACCAGACTCCAAAGGAACCCATTCTCCTCTGGGTGATGCACAATAATTGGATTTTTCTATTTATTACTACTTGTAAGTGTATTCTGTAAAATCAAACAAAAATATTGAGAGGACTCCTGGAATAAGAAAAGGACAGGTTTATGGTTATAGCAGGCAGGTTGAATTAAAATGTAAGAGGTTAATATTGTCATTCCTACCTAGAAACGAGGGCCAAGTTGGTATCTACTGGATTTGGACTGTACCTGTGATATCCTGGAATTAAGGCCAATGCAATTAAAGTAGCTATAAATACTATCTTTAATAAGCCACTGGTATATTTATGAAACTGGAGACAACATGGACTTCGGACAATCCCTATTGGCTGTAGGTTTACCAAATTTACCAAAATTTCAAAAAAATTTCCCAAAATTCTGAAAAAATATAGCATAAGAGTGACAATATAGTTTGAGGTTGTGCATCCATGCATCCAAGCGGGGCCTGGAGCCTACTCCGTGGATGGGATGTCAACCCATTCTAGGACACAAGCACAGACCCTCACACACCACAAGCAATTTGGAAACACCAGTCAGCCTAGACCACATGTCTTTAGACTGCGGGAGAAAACCAGAGTACCCTGAGGAAACCCACTAAGCATAGCGAGAGCATGAAACCTCCATGCACACAGACTAGAGGCGAGATTCGAATCCCCCAAACCTGGAGGTGCGAGGCATCAGTGGTAACCGCCAAGCCGCCATACTACAGTATATCACCAGGTTGTTTATTCACCGGTTAATAAAAAGGTCCCACCTTTTATATTAGAACAACATAGAGTCATCGAGTGCGCTCCTGGATGTATCAATGCAACTCAAAAGACCATTCCGAGCTTATTAACTGTAATATCTGTATAGCTCCCAGTACAATTGTTTACACTTACAGTACATGTTAGCCTTTGTTTGCAGAAATTGATTAGATTTCATTTCGGTTGTCTGCGATAAAATAACATCTTGTTCAGACTAGCTTTTTCAACCTCGTTCCAAACGCAGATCAACTTGATGTAAAACCCGTGACCCTGGAAACCCCACAAGGAGTCACTCTTGGGGTGTTGATTGGACCCTTAGCCCTCATTTGCTCTGATTACATTTTCTTCATAACTGGAAGACACTTTGAATAAAACATCTGCCAAAGGAGTTGAAATGTACGTGCAAATTAGCGCAGATGCCGTTTCCAAACAGAAGTTCCAGACCATAAACAGATTTAGTCATATTGTGTTAACACGGACGGCTTATTCCCTGCAAACTTGTGAAGCAAAAAATGGCTGCCAAAAGTTTTGCACCCTCTCTGCCCAAGCGCCACGCATCAGTTTCTGCCTTCGAGTAGGTGACGCTGTTTCGCGGGTTCACTCCTCCTACTCAACACTGTTTACCCTCCACCATCTGTCTTCAACAAATAACTTCAAGCACTGGCAGGGGTTTGTTAATACTTAATAACTGCAAACTTGTCAATATTCAGCGAGTTTGGCTGGGATTTTCCTCAGCTCCCACCACTCGCTACTTTCCCAAGCACTGAGCTCGCTCGCGCCTAATCATCCTCTGTCCTCTGCAACTGTCAATCAAATTGCCAGGATAAGAAGTCTTAGGCGTGAATCGCAGGAGGCAGAGAAGTGTAGGAAAACTTTGATGGTGCATCTTTAAGAGTAACTGGTACTGTATAAAGCCTAAAGAAAGAAGCCTTCCCACATACACACACACACACATACTTGTTCATCAGTAGTGTAATTCTGTCTCGTTGTCTGCAATCGCGTTTTCTCAGTAGCATCCTTGGAAATCAATGTTGCGTGCCTACATACAGCAAATATTTCATTGTATTTTATGACGGCGCAAGGCTCACGGCTGTGTCCGGAGCGCTCGAGAGTGTTCATTAGCCATTACAATTATAACTGCGCGTCTAATTCTCTTTGGACAATGTGCGTCTAATTCTCTTTGGACAGTGTCCAGATGCTAGCTGCGTAAAAGGTACCGTTCGCACTGAATGAATGCACTGACACAATGGCTTCTGTGAGGATAATTGAGCTTCATTAGCGATTAGCGGCACACCGCTGCTGCAGCTCAGGTGCCAGGGTCAGTCACATTAGTGCTAATGCGCTGTGGCCTTGTAATAAGTGCAGCATTACCGTGTTGTTGCCACCATCCCCGCGTCTGGACAGAGGGGACGCCGCGTCAGGGATGGAACCATGTTCGGCAGGGTAAAGCCGACCCGCTCTCACGCAATCAAAAGGATTAGAGACGGACGCATTAGTCAGATGAAATACATTAGAGTTACTGTCGAAAGTCCTCACGTGACCTGGCTACATTGTGGTATGATTTTTTGTGTGTGTGTGTGTGTGTGTGTGTGTGTGTGTGTGTGTGTCTTGAAACGGATACCCTGACATGGTTACGCAATGTAAACCACTACAGGATTTTGTCTACAATTGTAGTTGTTTTGGTTGATTCAAGACTTGGTTATGTCTGGCACGGTCGAACGTTTGGTCTGAAACACCCCAAAGCAACAACAATATCAAAGCATGTGCTTTCGTCTTTAGTTGTTTTTAAATAAACAGACGAAAGACCACAGAGAATTCTAGCCATTTCATCTTACACAAATGACTCAAAAAATAACAGCAATAACATGGCTTATTGCTTATTCCTTATTGCAGGGCATGTGCTTCTTAGTGTGTGTGTGTGTGTGTGTGTGTGTGTGTGTGTGTGTGTGTGTGTGTGTGTGTGTGTATTGTCTTTAATATACACAAAAGACACATGGTCACATGGATGTTTTTTTTAAACATCATTTCTTTCCCACACACTCACCTACAGTACAAACACACACACACACACACACACACACACACACACACACACACACACACACACACACACACACACAAACGATTGTCTTATGAGGACCTTCCATTGACATAACTGTAACAGAGTTAATTAATGCTAGGCCTAAATCTAATCCCAGCCTTAACTCCAGTACCCACAAAGAAATGTTTTGACTCGCATGTTTTTTTTTTTTTTTCAATAAGATTAGTTTTACTCAGTCCCCACTAAGACATAAAAAAGTCCCCCACACACACATACACACACTGATGAGGAAAGTGTGATGCCGGCTGGTCCACAGTTGCAGTAATTAGACTCGTATCTCTCTGTGTTTTTTTTTTCTTCTTCTTGTTCTTGTTCTTTTCCTCCTCTCTTTCTCTTTCACAGTTGGCTCTGTCTCCCTCTCTCCCTATGCACTCCAGATTTTCGACTCATTTATTGATGTGTTTTTCAGCACGGATCCACTCTCCCCTTCAATTTATGTTCTTTCTCTGCTGTCAAAACACACTCTCTTTCCCCGGTCCTCACCCATCAAGTTTTACTGGATGAATTTTTCATTAAGCAGCTCTGCTTTTCTCCGCTACAACACAAAACGAGCCAGAAATGCCCAAAAGTGCAAGTGATTCATTTCGCCTGGGTCTGATCCCTTTGTTTTGCAAGGAGTAGCACTATTTTTTTTATCCTTCACCAGGGGGTGATGGGGACTGTGGGGCAATTTCGAAACGTGCTTGCAGTACGCTAAAGGTCCAATACGGGAACTATTAATAAAGTCAGTGTTTGTAGCCGTGTGTGGCATTAAAAAATCTGCAGAGAAAAAAATGTCGTTAGTCATTTGTTACAGGCTTTGACATTATGATACATGTACAATAACTCTGTGTCTGTGAATTATCAGATGCTTTCTCCATGAAGGCATTAACAATGCGATTATGATTATGATCGCAGCTCTTTTAATGTGATGACTAAAAACAATGCACTTAATCACTAGTAATGTTTTAATTTAAATGTAAAAAAAAAGAACAAAAAAAAAAAACGAGACCCATCTCATTCTTCTCTAGATAAATATATAAATGAATGGATAAAATGTCTGCCAATCTGTTGAAGTTAAAGAACTTTTATTGTATTGATAATGCACTTGGGGTTGTGGCTTAGTGGTTAGCGCTGTCACCTTGCACCTGCAGGGTCTGGGTTAGATTCCCGCCTCCAGTCTCTGCGCATGGAGTTTGCATGTTCTCCCCTTGAGTGAACATTGACGCATTGGGCATCGAAGGCCACAACCCGGTAAGCTTCTCGCCTGCCATGTGGAAGTCCGTGGGTCAATTCCCAGCAAATGCCCAAACGTAAAGCACCTGGATGCAGGGCATCATTAGTTCCAGTCCAGTATAAAACCTGTGCCAAGGTGACCCCTTGAAAGAACGATAACAGCTGTATAAACAATGACAACAACAACGATTGAACATTGAAAGTATAATACAGAGCTTTCATACTTTAAAATTTTTAAATATCTAACTATAGTATAGTTCGCGCAGCACCTATACATGCTTTCACAGGTTTGATGTTAAATTATGAAATGCAAGTAACCCAAAATTTGCAGACTAATACAATGTTGTTTCCTAATTTATAACTGATGACATCAACTCCACTGTTCAATGTAAACTTTTGACAGAAAAGTGCTTTATTTGATTGGCTGCCTAAAATTTCAATACAATTTTTCAAAATCTAAACTATTTGCTCCTGTAGTCTTATACCCTTATGGGGTTAAATGCATTCTTTAAAAAAATTATGAATCACAAATTCTTTTTAACTAATGTAAAAGTGCTACAGTATGTCTTTATAATAAGACATTTGGACTAAAACTAAACCTCAGAGCACTGACAAGGCAGTAAATGAATTTGCATGACTGTAATCTCTTTGGATAAAACAAACTAATCCTCAAAATTCCTTTAATTATTTACGTCCTAAAAATATAAAGCATTTTATCTGCATTAAAAATGGATAAACGTCTAGGAGAGAGTACTGTTATTTGTAAAAACTTAGCCGCAGGGAGCATTACACTTGAACCAGGAAAGAGACTGGAATGAACACTGGAATGAAGTCTAAAGACAAATAATTGTCGTTGTGGTTGTGACGTGTCTGTACCAGTCCTCTACAAACTATATGAAAAAAATTAATTTAATATTAAACATGGAAAAAAAAAACTATTTTTCTGCGTAGTTTCCATCATTTTTGTGCCTCTTTTAGCTTTTTGACACTCGGCATTGGATTTTACTGTTTAATTTACAAGGATATTATAAGGATTGTGTAGTTGAGTAGTAGTTTGACATTAAAAATGAGTAGATGAAACGTCTGTATGCATTTAAGACAATTTAAATTTAAATGACATTACTAATTACATTAAGGGACGTTGTTGAACAGTAGAAGATGTAAAAAGAATGAATGGATGAATAGAAACAGCTTATAGTGCATAATTTCCATTCAGTTTGGACAGCAGCTTATTTACTCTAAATAGTTCCAAAGATTCAATAATAATAATAACAACAATAATATTTATTATAATAATACGTAATATTAATAATAATGATAATGATAAGTAAATGAAGGCTCGATAATTAGAATCTGAAACTCTGCCTGAATTATTCCATATATTTCTGTAAAAACATATGATTTCAGAATCCTTTGGTTAATCACGATCAGCCGAAATGATAGTGATTAGGTGATTATGCGTAATTGTGACAGCTCTATTAGCGTGCCTCTCCTGTACACTGTATCAACTGTCGCTTTAATGTCGCTAATGGTATTAAAACTCAAATGAAGGGATTTCATTTGGTTTGAAAGAGCATGTAAATGGGATAAAAACTGCCCGTGTGCCAGAGGTCTTATTATAAAGCTGGATGTAGCGAGCCCGTGAGGAACCGTGTGCAAATTGCTGCTTCATTAGATTTTCAGCAACGCTTAGAAAAAGTGTGTCAGCATTTGGGCCTCTGCTGCTCCCAGCTGAACTCAGGCTGGAGCTCTATATGCGTGTGTGTGTGTGTGTGTGTGTGTGTGTGTGTGTGTGTGTGTGTGTGTGTGTGTGTGTGTGTGTGTGTTACCTTCCAGTGGGCGGATTAGCATTTGTGGCCAAGTTGACATGGGGCACTCCGGTGCCCGCTTGGTAACCCAAGATTCTGTCACATTTGTAGTTGAAGTGTAACGAAGCTAATAACGAACCGTACCTCACATATCAGCCGAGCACAGCTTCAACTGTAATAATCTGATTGGTCAGAAAGCGTTGATTCATTTTCCACCACAGCAATTAATTAGATTAGATTTCCGCCACAGCCATTCCTACTGCACTGTTTATATTATATTATATTATATTATGTGTTTTTCTTCTATAGTAATGCTAACATTGGACTTTTTGGTCATATTTCCATGCAGTATGAATGTACTGTACAAGATAAAAAAAACATTTCTAATCGTTGGTTTGGTAATGAATCATTTATTCAGCAATTTTGGAAGGAGTCTCCAGTGTCAGTAGTTTGTACCAGTCAGAGTTGAATCTATAATTTCATGTTTTTCTGACTCGATAATGGGAAAAGCTGAATTTATTTTATTTTAGTCGATACATGAGAGAAAAAGATGGAATAACTGTTATTATATAAGCGCTAACAGGAAATCACTTACTTTCTGCTACATTCACATACACATGAATAGATAAAAAGTACAATGGCGTTTGTTTTGTATTTATTCCCAAATTTCTGTTATGAAAAATGAAAACACTTTAGTGCTGTTAGGGGAATAATTTTAACCTACACCAGCATGTCCCACGTGTTTCATCCCTTAGGTAGAACCAGTGTCTTTAGGTGTGATTCCTTTATAGCATAAACACACACACACTACATTCCTGCTGACACATCAGGGTCATGATGGAGCACATTACTCACCACGTTGCACATTTGCAAACTACTCATACGTTGTTCGTTTCATGTTCTGTTGGCACACTGCTCATTTACACATAAAATGAGGGACTTGCACTTTGGAACATATAACATTTGCTGCTGACACACACACATCATTTCATTTTATACTTCATGTTTCAATTATACAACTGCTGTCCTACACACACACACACACACACACACACACATCTTATTTTTGCTCTTCTAGTTACCCTTCGGCAGCACGGTTTTGCGAAGTGGTTAGCACTGTCGCCTTCCACCTCCGGGTTCCGGGTTCGATTCCCACCTTTGTGTGTGTGCATGGAGTTTGCATGCTCTCCCCGTGCTTGGTGGGTTTCCTCCCACAGTCCAGTCTGAGAATGTGTGTGCCCTGCGATGGATTGGCATTCTGTCCAGGTTGTACACAAGTCTCCTGGGATAGGCTCCAGGCACCCCTGGAAAGGGAAAAAAGAAGTGGGCCTAAAACCGAACCTTGTGGAACTCCAAACTCCACTAGAGAACATGCAGAATAATCACCATTTAAATCTACATAGTGATAACGATCAGTCAAATAGGATCTGAGCCAGGACTGTTCCCTTAATTCCTACTACAATACGATACTATGATCAATGGTATTAAAAGCTGCACTGAGGTCAAGTAACACAAGCATAACATTTAACATTTAAAAATATTTTAAATAATATTAGGTGGCACGGTGGTGTAGTGGTTAGCACTGTCGCCTTGTACCTCCAGGGTTAAAAAAAAAAAAAAAAAAAGACGAATAAAATTTTTATTTATTTACCTGGACCCTAATATTCCACTCTTATATAATATAATAATATACCAATGAGAATAAAAATACTTCATGTAAGTATCTCAGTTGGAACAGTCTGACCTGACTTGAAAGGGATGGTGTAAAACTTGGTTAAACAGTTCAGTAGGGAAATATTAGTCATGTAAATACTTGATCTGAACATTTCTCTCTTGCTGGAAGAAATGACTTATTTCTGCACATTTGCTCCATGTCGGGGTAAACATTAGGTATTCGGACACGTTTATGGAAAAGAAATTTCTGTTCGGAACAGCTCTCTCCCACTAGTCCTTTTATCAGGATCAGAATTATCAGAATCCACTGGCTGTCTGGCTGTGAAAGGCGCACAGATTGGCTCACATTTTACACATAGTAAAGCATCTAACAAATAATAGACTGAATCCTTGTAACCAATCAGAACACAGAAGGCGGGATTTATCGGAAAATGTTTGAAGTCTAACCTAACCTTTATCTTCTGCTGCTGTTACAGTGTATTTCCTGGAAATTTTACATGCTGCACAGTGGGAGGGAACCACTTTTGCACGTGTCAGAAACATTCAGTTTTGATTAAATACTTTGTGCATGTAAACACGCATCTTAACAGTTAAGTTGAGATTATTTCAAACGGATTAAAGAAATATTATCGGTGTAAACATAGATACTGTTCCAGTTCATATTTGCTCCTATGAATGTGACTTACCTTACTGTAGATCGAGCTGCAATCACACACCAGGATCTTCTCGCCAGGATCTCGCTTTCATCCCGTTATCAACTGGCATAAAAACAATAATGCGTTCAGATCGCATCCAATTGAGCCGAACTAAAATATTACAGAAGTGAAATGCGGCTATTGTCTACAGCTGATCTGCGTAATTAAAGGAATATTATTACACCTCGTTCTTAATGATTCTTTTAATCTCTCTTGGCCAGAGTTCCCCATTTTCAGCAGCTAAGGGCGTTCAGGTATTTATCATAGTCAGACTCCATGCTTAATGTATGTGGCTTTGTTTGCATCTTAATTCATTTATGGTTTTTCTCCAGTCAAAACCTATTACTCTCTCTCTCTTTCTCTCTATCTCGCTCTCATTTATTATGCCCCCTCCCTTTCCTTAATCGCGAAAAAACACGTGCATACACAATGAAAAATTACCCCAGCCTGAGTTTAGGGACTATGTTTGTAACATCCAGAGGGAGAAAACACAATCTGAAATCCTTCGCCATATTAATGAGTTGTTTACCATGTGAACGGTGCCATTTTGTCTCTCGAAGGCTGCAGCGAATTAGATCAGACTGCTTGTGTGATCTAATTGCTCATCATTATGGCAAATAGTATCAGGCAATAGTGTAATACCTTATGCTCTCCTGAGTCTCCTTTCTCAGTGTTCTTCATTAGAATAAGATGTTTATTAATTATCTTAATGGCGAATGTACAGTATGGCTGCTTTATCCTTAATGATGCTTTCCTTCAGAGTTTTAAGTTTCTAAACATTGTCAACACTCGGTCATTACATGACCGTGAAATGATTTGGAAATAGTGCGAATAATGAGCAGGCTGAATCTCATCTTCGCGAATTCGCCCTGACGTTGTGTCTCGTCTTGTTGAACAAAGCAAGCACTTGAAGTCTTGCATCTTCATACACTGGGGTACTGGTGTCTTATCCCAGCTAGAGCCGTGATGTTGGATGATCGTCATAATATAGTTGTAACCGCATTGCAATGATGTTTTTGAAACTTAGATAAAATGAGGTTGAGATAACGCTGAACGATTGTGTTCAAGTACAACCTCAGAACAACATAATTTAACATCCATCCGTACAACATCAGATCAAATCCATGGTCCCGTAGGTTTCCAACCCGGTTTTGAACTCAGCTTGGAGATCCTGAATGGGACAGACACAACAGCTTCCTGCACACAATGCATGTATCTTCCCCTCTTAGTGTTGTTATTTTACCTCTCTGTTTCATTTGCTTTCAGAAATATTACCGTAAGGTGCATCTTAGTACAAATTACTGTATTATGATACGGTGTTAGTGGCAATGGTTACTATGTAGGCACAGTTAGGAGCCTCCTAGACATGTTCCCTTGTGGTCTAGCAGAAGTCACCTAGTGCTCCTACTGTAGCAAACTCAGTTTAATTCCATTTCACTCCATTATTTTAGGGTTAATATTCGTTAATATTCAATATATAAAGTCGTTTTTGCAGCATTGTGTTAGGGACATTTAGTCAATGCCGACGTTTCGACGTTATTTCATTAAAGAAATTCTGACTTTCAAAACCAAATTAAAACCATCATTTCCCCAACATCTGTAACAATGTAAATGCCAATGTTACAGATTTACCAGATTTACCATTCAACATTGCAATTGTGGTGATTTGTAACAATTATCATCACCATAACATTCATTGTGAGAATGTTTTATACCACAGCACTGGCAAATTTTCCAACCTTGATTAGTCAGAAGGTTTATTCATTTTCATTTTCAAAAACAGCAGCTCTGACAGTATTTTTGGCTTCAAGGTTTACCTACACATCTGGTGACAGCGCATTCGCAAGGACGTACTGTACATGGCAGATGTTCCGCAGATACATTAAACAACTGAAAAGTGTGTGCAGTTGTGTATTCGGTAAATCCTTCTATAAGGAGATTTTTTTTGTTTGTTTATTTGTTTGTTTTATCTTTTTGGAAGAAGTCTCCATCTCAGCACCTTCATAACCTTTTTGTAAATCTTTATGAATTTGTATACTTTTTTTTTTTTGGCTTCAAGAGGCTGCTGTTGCTAGCAGATATAATTAAAAGAATAACAGGAACTAAATTAACTAAGTTACACATTTAATTGATAAAACAATATGAGTTGTTTATAAAAAAAAAATACATGTATAAATTGTAGTTTTCAAATCGTTTCACATGATTTGGAGTTCCTGGGGGGCTAGTGTTTCAGACGTGAAGAGCCAGTCTCATCATGGTTCTGGCATACTGAGAAAACCTTCTACGTTTATGGCTGTCCAAGCGCTAGTGAAGCACTGGGGTGAGTGCATTAGTGTAACAGGGGATTATATAGAGAAATAAAGGGAGTTTTTACTTTCATAACTTATGTTTTGTTATTCTGCACATTTTGTTATCAAAAGTCCCCATTTGACTTGAACACCCTTCATAGAATTTAAGTGTTTTAAGTTTTTTTTTTTTCACCCTTAAATACCCTTTTTGAGGAGCAAGTGTTAAAACATGTGGCAAGTAAGCCATACTGTACATATCACTGTATGACTCCATCTAAAATGAGGCGATGTGGATATTTGCTTCTTCAACCATGTTCAAAAGCCCGCGAGGGTCATAAGTTCGCTTTGTTCTGTTATAGCTGGCAAGCATGTGACAGAGAAACCTCATAACGGCATATATGGTTAATTTATGGCCTCGAGTCTCATATTAAGTTTGACATTTTGCTCTTTCTTGGCTCTAATCATAACCATTGGCTTTCGTTTAGCCCTGGTGGCATAGTGAAAAACGTTCAAAGCCAGTAGAATTATGTTTTAGTTTTTCTTTAAAAAAATTTTTCCCTTTTTTTTTTGCTATCCAAACCGGTTGAAGATGAGCCAGAAGCAGAGCTGGGACTGTGTGCCACCCTTTTGCAATGGCACGGATCCCGTTTTTGTCAGAGAAATCTGATATGTTACTAGAGCCTGCTAGAGCCCAGTTGAGATAAAACTACATCTGGAGGCACTGGGATATCATGCAATGCACTGACATTTAAAAGCTTTGGAGGACTTTAAACCCATTTGAGTCATGCTGTTAGCCAATGGATGCTTATTAAAAAAAAAAAAAAAAAAAAGAGAGTTGCTGACTATTTGAAACATTTATTGTATCATTTTAAACAACAGTTAGTTCCAACTGAGTAATCTAATTGGACGAGAGGCAATCCATGAGTGGTGATATACAGTACAGTATGTATCACTCCGAGTGCCAGGTGTTAATTACACTAATTGACGGACACCAGCATGGGTGAAAGTAGGTCAGTACAGTCCACAGAACTGGAACAAGGGGAGAGCGGCTGCCTGCCAAAACCCACATTCAAAACCAATCACGGAAGCACTTAAAGCAAGAAAACATCTAAAAATGTTATGTCATCTTAAACAACACTTAGTACTTGCTTCTAAATTATCCTGAAACTGTTTGTGTTGTTTTGTTCATAGCTAATGCAAACTACAAAACTAACAAGCTTCTAAACCAGCATCTACAGCAACATCGCAGCCGTTCTGATATTCAGCACGACAGCACTCATACTTATGTGATATTGCTTAATGATTGGGTCTTACCATCTCTTTTCCCTTAAACATTGAGTGAACTTATTTTCATATAACACGTTAAATGCTACACAAGACTTTAGCTTAGTATAGGCAATGCAAATTTGTTGGTTGTTTTTGTTTTTTTGCTATCTGTGTCGACTTCATTTAAAAGTTATTATTATTAGTCATTGTCTGTGGTCAGGGTTGCTAATGTAATATAAAATACCAAAAGAAAAAAAAAAAAACATCCAGCAAGCTAGTTAGCTACAGTACAGTAGGTAATTGCAACAATGCACACTAAGGGAAACAAGCGAGTTATTGGATTCGCATAGCCGTAGTCCTGATAAAGCTTCTAATGCTATGCAAAGTCACAAGTTGTCTGCAAACATTTCAGCCATGAGACCATTTGTTCTGTCTTAACAGTGCATTTATGAATATTAATTTGTTAATTATTCACTATTAATTGGGCATTGGTGCCTCAGCGCTAGGCTCTCGCCTGCCATGCGGAAGCCCCGGCTTCGGTTCCCACCCAATGCCCCAAACGGAGCCACTGGACACAGTGCCAGCCCAAGCCCAGTTAAAATGGGAGGGTTCTATGAGGAAGGGCATCCGGTGTAAAACCTGTGCCAAGTTGTTGTGCGGATCAGAAAGTGCGCTGTGGCGGCCCCTCGACGTTGCTCAATATTTATTATATTCTATTAACAGGATTGAGGTTTATCCGAATACCATAGAATATGTTATGTCAAATACAAGCAAATAAATAAATTAATTAATAAATAATCAGATTAAAAAAAAAAAATCTGTTTGTCCCGGACTCTTGGGCTACTGATTCACTCACACTATCATATAAACTTTACTGTAAACCATCCTGTGCTTTGCATTACTTAAATCAAAGCGGTTTATACAGTACAGTATGCTCCTAATATACTGTATTACATCTCTTACCGTATTTCTGCTTAAAGTAGTTAAAGGAAACTAAAGGACTACTGTTAAATAATTACAGACTCGTACTTAACGATCTTCCACTGTATTAACTAACTGCATTAATGCATGTTTTAATGCAATGAAATAATCATTTTCTTCTGCTTTTCATCATTTATTCTGCTCATGTGTCAAACTTCTTACACACTGTTAGATCTTGTTAGATCTTCTAGTCTCATTCCATTTTTTTTTTTCATTTATTTATAATTTTTTGCTTAAACATTTGATTAAATCCAGGTTTAAATTGTGATTTTAACTCACTCAAATCTGGGATTTTCCCTTTTTATAGAAGCATCCCTAGCAGCGACCGTTAGACATTCGAAAGTGAAAAAGGACCGATGACTCAATCAATTAAAGGCTGTAATAGATTTAGAGGCCGAGGAAAGCTGCGGTGATCATTTTCGAGATGTTATTCTTTGGGGTGATTTATAAAAATAATGTAGTACGGCGCATGCTGAAGATCATTTAATAAAGTGCCTCACTGAGTGAGGACAGCTAAATTATAGATGACACCCCTCCAGCATAGTCTCGATCTCTCTCTCTCTCTCTCTCTCTCTCTCTCTCTCTCTCTAACACAATCTCGTGCTCTCGTCCTTTCTCTCGAAACATACACATAAATACGCAGCATGGTCATCTGACTCTGTATTTTTTTTCACGCCATATGCATTGCAAAACAAGCATATATAGCCTTTCCTGTGACTTATCTTTATCATTTCATTTTTATGGCCTATCATAAATTCATGAAAACACCAGTGTTGTACAGTGTGGAGGTCTGGCTGCTTGCTGTCCAGGATGGAAGTGTGTCAAACCAGACTTGTCTGTCAGAAGGGAATCAAATCAAACGTAGACTTCTGAGCTCCTGCCTGGGTCTAAGCCTGCCGAGACGACTGCAGAATTCATTCATCTATAATTAAGTATTAAACTTCTCTGAAGGGTAGATTGGGAGAAAGAAAGAAGAAGAAGAAGAAAAAAAAAACTCCAGCTTTGCCCTTGGATACGAGAAGTGGTAGAAGATAGCCGAATGCTAATGCGAGGCTGCTCAGGGTCGCCTGAGGCAGCTTGTCTCTGATAGATGTTTAAATAATTAGAAGCTGCAAACAAATACAGAATGAGCCAGTCGGGTGAGGCAAGGGGCCTCCGTCCGTATTTCTGAATCGACAGGGACCCTAAAGCCCTCCTGCTCTACCGACTCTCTGGATGAGCCCAGATTTAATGACTCTGCCTAAGTGAGTGCTTACTCCCTGACGCCGGTGATTCTTCTAGCTACTTGGACTCATCCTTATTTTTCCAAGCTGGGCCTGGGGGCTTTCTCACCTCCTCATTCGCAGCTTTCAGGTGCATTGATCTAAGATTATGGTATCAGTGTATATGGGGAAGAAAGTCAAGAGTCGATGCGAGTAAGTTTCTCAAGCTGTCAATTCAGCAGCAGACGTGCCAACCCCGAGGAAGAATAAAGCATATGCCTGTTAACGCCAGGGAGATGGGAAGAGAATGCAGAAAACATAACATTAATCAATTAATTAAAAAAACGTTATACACGTCTGACATCACAGTCTAATATCACCAATCATTGATTTAACTATAGTCTGAAATATATTTAATAGCTGTCTGAAGTGAAACATGTGAAACAAGAAAAAATGTGTTGAACTTTACCTGATCGAGGCATCTCTACCACTCAGTTGAGGTATGCTATGCTATAACATTTACTAGATGGTGTGTTATAAAAGTATGCATTTTCAATTGCCGATGTAGAATACTGCATGAAAAATGGCTGAAAACATTTGTACTTTTGCACCATGACACAAAAATTTAGCATTTTCAGATTTTCAGATTTTTGTTCTGGTACTTTTACCATGAAGCAACATCTCAACCATTCAGAAGACTCCTATATATTATATATACTCTATATACTGTACAGTAGCTCACTGTTACCGGTTGTCGACAAAAAAAAATAAATATATAATAATAATATATATACACAGTTGTTAAAGGGTTAAAGTATTCCAGACATCCAGACAACAATGTCGACAACCGGTAACAGTGAGCTTCTGTACAGTATATACAGTATCATGAATAGCAAATGTGTTGGAGCTTCTATCATGTCGATTTTGTGGACAGACCTAAGGGTGGTTTTTTTTGGAAAAGTCAATACCAGAATCTGCAAAAAACACCAATTCCCAGAACACACCACTACTGTAACTACTATATACTTGTTCACTCTCACACATCGTAACTGTTATGATCTCCCAGGTTACTTTACACCGACTGTAGACTCAGACACATTCAGTACTGGTGTACTTTTGTGATTTTCTCTGGTTAAAGGATTTCTGTGACTTTTTTGTTTACTGAACCTCATGAACCACAATATTTTCCTACTATATTCGAGGAGAGTTGGACGATACAATGATATTATAGCTAGACTTATCAGCCATAACATTAAAACCACCAGGCTGATACAATTCTTAAAGTTCTATAAGTTACGAAGTGGGGACTCCATGGCTCAGACCCAGCCATCCGCATGTTTTAAATTAAAATTTGATTCATCAGACCAATCCCCCCCGTTACCCGTCGTCTAATTCTTCCATTCTCCCCCCGTGGCCTGCCGGTTGAGGGATGCTCTGGCCCAGTCATCTAGCCATCACAATTTGTCTACTGTCAAAGTCATATCAGCTCTCCACGCTTTCCCATTTGTCCTGCTTCCAACACATCACCTATATACACAGTATATATCACACCCCTTGACAGGTGCCACTGTAACAAGATAATCAGTGTTATTCACTTCACCTATCATAATGTTATACATGATATACATGGACCAAATATTGACATTGTTTTTGTTTTCCACCAATTTTATTTTGCCTCTTTCTTTAAGTAAAATGCTTCTATTTGTATAAATCCCGGCCACAAACAAAATCTCTGAACCTGTTCTAATCGTCTTTGGTATTTTGTTGGTTAAACTCAACTGAACAGCATTTATACCAAACTATACGCCAGCAAACTGGTATCAGGATCATGGGCACCCAAGACTCTGACCCCCTGCCCATGCGGACAAAAGGCCAGCTGGTCTGGTTCAATCCCACGAAAAAATAAAATGCTGCACAGATTGTAGAAAAAAAGGCAATGCTGGCCACCATAGAAATGCATCAGAACATTCAGTGCACTACAGCCTGCCATGAAATGGGCCCAGCAGGCAAAGGGTGCCGACCCAGCCTTCAAATTCCCCAGTCTGATCTGTTCCCAATTCGATCAAGCACCCATGGGATTCCCTGGATAAACAAATCAGATCTACCGAGGCCCCCACCCGACTAAGAACCCACAGTAACCAAAGAATCTGCTGCCAACATCCTGGCGCCAGACACCCTAGCACACCCCCTAAGGGCCCTCAGAGCCATGCCTCCTGGGTCCAGAGTCGGCCTGGTGGCACAAAGGGACACAAAACCTAGGTGGTGTTAACGTTAATGGTTTTAATGTTATAGCTGATTGTTGTATATTATACACTATACAGTATATTGCAATAGTGGGATGTATATTGTGTATGTTATTTTTGTCATATGGCCCACTCTGACTTAGTTATTTTCTTCTCTTTTTAGATATCATGTACAGTTGCACCATTAGGAACATTGAATATTTATGTGATAAATAGTTATGATGGAACTTTATTAAGGTCATTATTTATTTATTGGTGATTTTATTGAATCTTTGGAATCATTTGGTTGGTGCAATGACTGCATCAGTGCAGTCAAAGCGGTGTGGTGTTTAAAAGGAAACCAATCTGATGATCAGCGGCATAATTTCACAGCTTTCCTGCTTACTTAAAGTTGATAAGTGCTTTGACAGCATTCAGACGTTATTATGTCTAGTGGATTTGTACGCTTTTGCTTTGCAGTGAATTATTCAAGTGCTGAGTGTTCGGGGGTTGTGAATATATACGTATACGTTATTCCCTTTGCATTCATGTTCATGGCGCGGTGTGAATTCGAGGTGTAACAGAGTTTTGCTGTACGCACTGGAGTGACTGGAGCAGGTTCAAATGGCTTGGGTCCTGTATGTCAAGAGGAAATAAAGGCGTTTTATGTGTGATGTGAAAATTATATAATTTTAAGGCAAACTTGATTAAGAGCACACCAAAAAAAAAATAATAATAACATCGGATAAGTTTCTATTCATTCCTTATATGGAAATGTACTTATGCACTTAACTAGCTGCCATTTGTTTTGTCTGGACAGTAGCTGCCATTTGTTTTGTCTGGACAGTAGCTGCCATTTGTTTTGTCTGCTCCTGATCGGCTGGCTGTCAAGTCATGATTTCTCAACCTCTGATACAGTAGATACACTAGATCATTTGGTCAAAAAGTGTATATACAGTTTACGCACTAGCTGCGATTATGAATGGCGCTACTTCATTCACTTGTTAGACTACAGTACATGCACTGCGGATCTTCAGGATCTGCTGCGTATGCTGTTGATTAATGGCTCATACACCACATCACTCGGGACAGATTGAGTGTACGCCTTGGCAGGATGACTAGGCCCTGCAGGAGGGAAGGCAGACTTGCAGTGAACACGTAAACATTTCATAAGATTGTTTAATTTTTGCATATTATTGCAAATTGCTCAGAAATGACATGCAAAAACAAGTCTACTGTCAGATATAATACAGTATATATTCTTATACTTGTACAGGATTTCCTTTTCTACTTATTAAAAATTTAAAAAAAATTTTTTTCTTTTTTTTCTTCTTCTTTTTTTTATATATTTTTTTAGTACATCACTGACTGGTGTAAATGATATCCGTTCAAAAGTATGTGGTTGTTTATAGGGCGGATGACCTAATCCCCGATGCTTTCTGCTTGTAATCCTGTCAGTGGAAGGCATGTGACTTAGACAGCTAGAAAGCCTGTGAGTCAGAGGTCAGCACGCAAGGTCAAGGTGAACGATGATATTCTCAATGCAAAGTAAAAAAAAAAAAAAAAAAACAGATAGAAAAACTGGCAGGCATTATTTTTCTCTTTTGTTTCTGGGCATTCTCCCAGCTTGTCATTATGTTTTATCCAAAGATCAACCTTAATTAGCCAAAACAAAGGCTTGAAAACATCCTTCATGAGCTTTTACTTTAAAAGAAAATCATTCGCTGCATCATTTGGGGAACCCTAACCTCCTTTTTTAAACGTCGGATGGTTTGTATGGCGGCTTCACGCGCAGTTGTAGTTACCGGAGGTTTTTAAATATTCTGAGCATTGTCATAAATAAATAAATAAATAAATAAATAAATAAATAAATAAGGCACTTGAGGCTGTGCGCTACAGTAATTTTATCATACATCTACATAAGCGGATTGCCTAAAAATCTCTTTAGCTATGATAAAACCATTGTAAAGCACGCCCTGGGGTGAGTTATATCTTTAAGAAAACATTGACAAGAACAATACCATCAAATCCAGTGTTCAATCTGTTACTTCATTTCCGATTCATTATGTTTTATTATGCATTAATACAGAATTTATTTTAACATTTCTGCATTAATCCGATTTTAAAACAGTATACGACGGTATATGTGCAGTAAGTTACTGGCTCAGCGGTTAAGGCTCAGGGGTGCTGATTTTACAGCAGGAGGTTGGCAGTTCAAGTCCCACCGATTGCCAAGCTGCCACCTTTGGCGCTCTTGATCAAGGCCCTTAACTCGCTCGTTGTTAACAAGCTGGCATATGCGAAGATAAGAATTGTACGGTGCTATAAAATATACTGTACAGTCATGTTCAAAAGTTAGTACCCCCTTTTTTAATTGTGTGTTTTTTTGTTGTTGTTTGAAAACATAATATAAAATTTTTGTTCTGATGAATCATCGGTCTCGGTATTTAGATGTATTTGACTAATAATGAGACCCGCTCTGATCAGATGATTTTATTGTGGTTTAAAACAAAACATATAGAATTAAAAGAGGAGGTACTGTACTTTTTTTTTTTACTTGACTATATGTAACAAATAAAGCCTTCTTTGTTTAGATGTCTCAGTGGTTAATTAACAATTGGTCACTGTGGGTTTTTTTTTTTTTTTTTTTTTTTTGTGGAACACATTCTTTGAAAATGTGTTTTTGTAGCACTTCTGTGTTGTCTCTGCTCTTTGAAAATAATTCCTAGGCCTCCTGCCTTTGCTCTGTGGGACAATTCTCCGGAGATATTTGCCTGTCTTCTTGGTCGCCTAAAGCATTGGCAGTGCTTTGGCTGACACAATCTGCTAACATATTACAGCTTGATCAGCTACGTGGGTCTCTCTTGCCCATCTCGTGCAAAACATAGGGGTAAAACATGCACAGGCAGATACAAAATGATGCCATCACTACATGCTGCCAAACTCTCTGGTCTCTTGAGTTCGCTGTGGTCTCAAACCACACCCCAGACCCAAAGCAATGACAAAAATATGCTCTCTCTGTCTCTCTCCATCTCTCTATCTCTGTAGCTCCTCTTCATTGTAGAGCAGTTCTTTTACCGGCTGTGGTTCATTTTGTCCCTGAGACCAAAGCAATATTGGCCCAGCAAGAGATGATACATCTCTCTGTCACAATATAATCACTAACAAAGTGTTGACAATAAAGAAGCCCAATCTGACCTTTGGGAAGGGATTTAATTTGCCTCCCTCCAGCACATTTAACTCCCGTGTAAAGCAATCACAGGCGTCAGAGGCCGGGGACATGTTGAGATGCAGAATTTTATTGGATTAGAGATCTCCAGTCTTTCATGAAGTGATAAATAATGGCGAGCAGCAGTGGAGAACAGTGAGATGATATACAATAATAACTGAGTAGGTGGGGGAGCAAACTGCCCATGTCTCTTTGTCTTTTTTAGCCATAAATCACACATTCTCTAATAGCTTCTTGGTTGGCTGGACCTTAGCGATAGCTTGAGGCATGTTTGACATATGCTGCGTGTATTACAGAAGTTGATTTTGTAAGATTTTTTTTTTCCCACAAGCTCTTGGCATTGCTGACCTTAGAGAACTGAATAATCATGCTGGTCTTCTTCTTTATGTTCACACTGATAGGAATGGTGGGCGTGTGAAGCAAAGATGTAACATCTCCGCAAATAGCATTTTTATTCATCACGACGCTTGTTTTGCAGACTTTTGTATCTATTGGTACAACACGTGAATAATGTTTTGCTCGTTTGGATGTGTGTTCACAGCCTTCCAGGGCCCACACCACGGAGCAGCGATCCAGGTGGCCACTCCAGCGGGGCTTCTGGGAGTTCCAGTGAATCAGAAAGCAGCTCCGAGTCCGACTCTGACAGCGAGAGCAGTTCCAGTGACAGCGAATGCAACCGAGCGTCCCGCGCCACTACACCAGAGGTATAAACCCAGGGGCAAAAATTAAAGCACAGTATGTTCCTCAAGGCTTTTCCAGCTCACAGGTCCAGGGTCTCCAGTTTCTGTCTATGTGGAGTTCCCCCATGTTTAAATGGATTTCACCGGATTATGCATTTCACTCCCAGCCAAATTGGCTTCTTTAGATTTAACCTAATGGTGAATGAATGTGTGACGATTTGTGAATGGTGTCCCGAGATGAACTAACATACCATCTTACTGCCTGATGTCCTGTTTTCGCAGCTTTGGTTCTGGGCCTTCCTCGAGCCTCGATAAAGCAGTTCCTGAAAATCAGTCAATCATTTAATCTATCTGTCAATCAATCAATCAATCAATCAATCATAGGTGAACACTTACCGTGCCTGGTACAGTAGGTAGCTGTTATGTAGTAGGGATTAGGGTTAGTTTGTGTGTGTGAATTGGCATTTACCAAATTTATGAGGAAATGGGATCCAAGAAAAAAAGAATTATGGAATAGGATCAAGTTTCTCTTTGATTTATGAGAGGTGCATTAACATTTGGGATTAACGTTTGGACGCCAGATAGTGATGAAGGCACTGGGACCAGTCAGAAGGCTACTGTTATTGGGTCAAAGAGCAAAACTCTTTTTTTTTTGGATTTTCCCCTATTTTCTCCCTAATTTAGTCGTGTCCAATTCCTCCCCGTCACTAGGGGGCTCCCACATTAAGGCTACTACTACCACTCAGCTGGGAGGGCCGAAGACTATCACGTGTTTCCTCCGAACCACGTGACGCCAGCCGACCGCATCTTTTCGAACTGCTCGCTCGCGCACCGTTGGTGGTGGCGTAACACACTCGGAGGACAGCGCTATCCGCTCCTTCCGTTGCGCGAGCTCACAGACGCCCCTGACTGTAGAGCCGTGATTAATGTGGGAGCACTATGTACCTCTCATCCTCTCACCCTCTGAGAGAGCTCGGCCAATCAGCTCTCTCTAGACCTCCGGCTGCAAGAGGCTACAGCATCACCCGGGATTCGAACTAGCGATCTCCGGATGATAGGGCGAGCGCTTTTACCACTGCGCCACTCGGAGGCCCCGAGCAAAACCCGTTTTAAATATTTTAGGTTGTAAACCTCTAAAAGGTTATATACTGTCTCAGTTGCTTGAGATAAAAAGAAGCCATCATTACTTCTAAATTTCAGTGACTCAGCATAACAAAAATGCTTTGGAATCTAGGGGAAATTTTTCCTCTTTGAACTACTGCAAAAGACAGGACAGAATACACCATGATCCCAGCATGGGAGTGCAGCCAGATGTCGAAAAAGCTCTGTTAAATGCTTAACCGGCATCTTTAAAGTCGCCCTACCATGCCCCGCACTGGGCTTCCTGAGTCCATTTGACAAGAGTGAACACCCCTATTCTCATCAGCCTAGAATATAGTTGTCTGCCTTCCACCTGGGGGCTCCATGTCTGCAAGCTGCAAATGCTCTGCCTGGTGGAGAGATATTTCTTTTTCCTTTTAGAATTGCAATTCACAGTTGTAATGTTTTAAGGAGGCCTGTAAAATGTGAACACTGTCAAGTCGGGATCTCTTCTTGTACTGTTCACCTTCCAATTTTGCAGTTTGTATTAGCATCAATCTATAGCAAATGAAATAAGAAAAAAAAAGTGTTTTAAATGTGAAATAGACTGATTTTTTTTTTCCTGTGGGAACGCAGGTAAGATCAGATAGAAAAGTCTGTTCAACATCTTCCACCCTCTGTGGTTTTGATAGTTAATTTGGATGCCTGTTCATCTTTGTGGCTTCCTTTTCCAAGTGATTTACTATCATTTGAGGCAGGTTTTATGGTTCCAAATGAAAGATTTTTACATATATTAGAACATAATGGTATAAAACAAATGATGTGAGATAATACGTGTGATGAAAACATCATCTTCTTTGCATTCGAGAGTTGGGGATAATGCACCAGTGAGCTTATCTGCCATTCAGGAGTTTTACAATTTCCTATTGTAACAGCCTCTTCACGTCTTTATTATAATGCATTGGTCTGTGAAAGTCATATGACTTAATCATCATTCTTACGAATCACCATTGAAACAGATGATGTTCATGTAGATATGGACCATTAATATTATTGGTTGCATATGTTTTAAGACGTTTATTCTGTTGCATTTGCGTTCAATAATGTTAATTTTGTCACTAAGCATAGCTCATCCAAGAAAGTCCAACAAATTATGTAACAATCGATATAAATATACAGATGATGCTTTCTCAAAACATTTATTCTTTCTTCTAAAGCCTGAACCACAATCAACAAACAAGTGGCAGCTGGATAAATGGTTGAACAAAGTCAATCCTCACAATAAGCCCCTTGCTAACACACAGTCAGAAAGCCATGGACTTGGAAGCTCGCAGCCTGAGGATGGCCAAGCTACAGAGAACCAAAGCTGTAGTAAGAGCAAGCCCAGTGCAGCTCTGGCACAAACAGACGCCAAAGACAGGGCCTTGCTCAGTCCCGTCAGAGAAAAGGCCAAGCCTAAAACAGGCCAGAAAGGTCCGGATGGTAAGGGTGCTAAAGTGAAGCCCCCCGCTTCAATTGATCTGCCTCCTTCTAGGAGAAGCACAGGCAAGAAACAACCGAAGAAAATCGAACAGTCCTCCAGCAGTGAGGAGCACAACTGGCCCAGACCTGTCAACTCCAGCACTACCCCAAAGGAGAAAGAACCTCCACCTTTAGAACCTCCCAAACCTAGAGGCAAGGCCCCAGGGGGTAAGACTGCCCCTAGGAAGGAACCTCGATCAACTACGGTAACCACACCTGCTGCCCCCACCACCTCCACTATCAGCACAGCTCCAGACAAGAAAAAGCACAGAGGGCCTAGTAAGATCATCCCCAAGTCAAAGGAGTTTATTGAAACAGAGTCGTCGTCATCTGAGTGCCATTCGGACACTGAGGACCTTTTAAAAGTGCATCTTCCCTGCCCTGGCCCTAGCAGCCTGAACTTTAAATCTAAGGACTGTAACAGCAATATCCTGAGCGTCAGCAGTCTTGCCAGCACCAGCAGTACCTCCATACCAGACCCAGCAGCCACTGATCTACTGGAGGAGCCCCTGTTCTCCCCCATCTCCATGGTTCAGAATGAGCTTCTGTCACCACTCCGAGACTTTGAGGACATTAAGTCCCTGTGGGTCAAGATTGAACTCAGCCTCCTGTCACGAATTCCTGGCCAGGATCCACCTGAGCCACTCCCTGTAAAGGCTGAGTGTCGAGAGACCAGCTTCAAGCACAGGAGACAGCAGTCACCCGCCTCCATACCGTCAGAGAAACCCGCCAACAAGTCAAAGAGGAAACACAAGGCAAGTGCCCGCCCTCTTTGCAACATCTTACAAGATTTTCACGTTCCATTTAGTAGACCTTTAGAGGCATGTGAAGAATTTATAACCCCTACTTTTTTTATTTCATTGAAGTTGTTTTTTTTTTTTTTTCCAGTGTAAGATAATCCTACTTTCAAACACAGAGCAATGATTATAGTCTTAAAACTTAAAAGCTAGGTTTTACTGAAAGGCAACAACTTAGAACAGCTGGACATCCTCTGTAAACCTTTGTTTATACTGATGGATTTCTGTTACCGATCCAGGTGCAGGACACAGATTGTGCTCAGCCTCCTCATAGCCTTTTCCAATATTTGTAACCCATGCTTGGGTTGTCGGTGCCTCACATTTCCTTTATATCCCTCATGAACCTGAATTAGTAATTTCCATGAAATGCAACTTTGAATTACTGAGCAAATGGTTATATACCCTTATACAAGATGATTATGAAAGAAAAATAACTACTCTTTGTGATGCCAACAATTCCTGAGTTATGGACTTTACTGTTAAGAATGGCTTAATACTGTATATCCTTATTCAGTTTTACATCTTATACAACAATACAAACGTTTGCATATTTACTTGGACATGGCCTAATTTACATGCACAACTGTAATTTTATAAATAATATTTATAAAGAAAACTCAGACTCATAGGACTGGGAGGATAGGAACAATTGTCTGAAGATTATTTACGATATTTATTGTTTAAAAATTCCCTATTCACCTTGACTTTAATGAACATTTTTTTTATCACTGAACTGTGGATAAATTAGACGAGGTAAGGGCACACGCAGTAGACTGTACGTGGTGTATAAATAAAACCAAAGGTAGATTAACAATTCTGTCTTTTGCACCTGCAGTCAGACCATTGTGAGGTGTTAAGTGGGACCAAGAAGTTAAAAGTGGAGAAAGAGGCCCTGCTCCTCCCTCCCTGTATCTCTCCCATCCACAACCACAAAGTCTCCAACACAAAAGAGTGAGTATTTTAAGCCTCTTGACACAAACTAAATGCACCATTAGATCTTATTGATTTCTGCCTCACAAAAAGCTCTGATGTAATACCTGACCATTGGGTTGAAAGTACGTTTTTCTCTTTAAATTAATAAATGCAGTCTACTTACTGGAATGAACGGGAAACAAACATAACAGTTCAATGAACGATTCCACCAATGTTATCTTTTCAACATTTGTATCATCATGTCTTCAAGTGTTTAGCCCACGTGCATTGCAAAACCCTTCTCTACTATAAAATGCGCTAGTCCTACCGTAGCTCAGCTAAGTCCTTTATTCTGAATTCTGTAAATTGCTTCCTATACTGTACCAGGCTTTAACTCCATTTTTCTTTGTCTCTTTGAATTATCATAATAGAACCCTGACACGGCTGCACCAGCTTGCTCTAATTTTAGATATTCAATTAATTCCCGAGCGAACACGCACCCAACAAAGACATGCCGAAAACAGAGGTCGTAGGGCCGTCGTTGTCTGTCAGAGTGTCCACTGTCATGAGACATGACTAATTGTTGCAGATCTCGACGATGTGATAAGCAGCTCCAGGCTAAAATATTAGCCTTCGCTAATGCTCATTACTGGAAGCACTGAGCACCTCGGGGACTTTTTAATGATATCACCTTCCCGCTGGGTTTTAAATCAGTTCAGCTCAGACAACATCAATGCGCACACGCTACATTGCCCCTCTTAATCAGATTAGAAAAGGAAATGCACCTTTTATTATTGTTGTAAAAGTTCTGGACACACTCACATAAAACATGCTGGGGGGAAAAAAAAGTTTGTTTTTTATAACTTTGCTTGGTATTTAGGACCGTGCGTTTAAATGAGCACGCTCAGCACATTTTCATCCACGATATGCAGTCCCCTTTGGTCTCCGGAACAACTTTTGTGCCAGGATATATAGACTACTGGTGCGCCGATCGATCGGGTCGTGACCGGAATGAGCTTATTCCGTCATGACCGGCGATCGGCCACACAGCCTCGGATATAACCAATTTTCGGGCGTGCTCGGGGAAGGTGCACTCTCACATCAATTGTAGTGTTACTAGCCACTCATGTGCATCTGTACTTTATTCCTGGTGCATATTCAGCCGTTCAACAGCTGAAGCATGTGACAGCCTTCCTTTTGAATTTTCATTTTAGGTTGGCAAAGCTTTGAAAAATTCTGTAACCCAATTTGGCTTTTAGTTTTTACACAGCATGCTCCCTTCCTGATGCAATCCTCTCATTCTATTCAGGGTTGGGACCAGCATGGCATCCAGTGGCTGGTGTTTGGGTATTGTCTTTGAATCGAAGCAGGACCTTCCTCATGGCAAACCTACAGTACCACTAAGCCACCAATGCATCTTATGCAGTTTGGAATACATGTCAAATTTATTTAACAGTTTGTGTTGTATTATATCCACATAATTGAATTTTTTATTGAAGTTACAACAGATCCATTTAATTTGCTATCAATAAATGATTCACTCGCTCACTCATCGTCTATACCGCTTTATCTTGTGTACAGGGCTGCAGAGGTCTGGGCCCGTATTCACAAAGCTTCTTAGAATTCTCTCAGAGAGCTCCTATCTTAGGCTAAAAAGTTCTAGCTGGGAGTCCTAGACTAAAAGTGATTTAGGAAACTTCTCAGAGCAACTCTGAGTAAGGAAAGTACAAAACCCTTTATCTTAGCGAGGGGGTGTGGTCGACCCTGTTGATAGGGTTGATGCAGCAATTAAAGGACTGTGATTGGTTGATAAAAAAATAACCCCTGACCTCTGCAAAGGTCTGGAAATGCGCTCTTTGTGAAAATAGAATACATGATAATAGAACAGTGAAATCATAATGTTTGTATATAAAGAAATTGTGTAATCATGACTACAGGCTACTTTATGCAAAGTGTCTGTTATAGGCTAAATGTTGAAAATGTGTCTACTTTTGAAGCAGCCAGTTTTCACACAGCACAGTAGTTACTATATTTAAGTTCTCACATTTATTTACCAAACTGATTTTATTAATTCATTTCAGATTGATGGGAGCAAAATGGCTCAGCTTTTACCAATTTACATGATGGCAGGACAGTTGATTTAAGTTACACTTTTGGATCTTATGTAGCCAACAATCTACAAGAGATGGAAGGAAGTAAAACAACAAGAAAACCAAATCATTTGGAGAATATTTCTTCTTTCCATCATTTTGTCCTCTGCTATAGAAACTCTTAAGTCTTTTAAAAGTCCTCCTCTCTACTCTTAACAGTTTTTACCTTAGGAGCTGTTTTTAGGGCTAAGATGTTTGGTGAATCATTTTTATCTTTACTAAGATTTAATCCTAAATTTAAGGGGAAATTCTAGGAAAATGTCATACTTCTTTTCGTCACTGGGAGCAACTTTTAGGCTTAAGAAGCTTTGTGAATACGGGCCCTGGATTCTATCCCAGGTGATTTAGGGCTCACCCTGGACGGGGTGCCAATCCAGCTCAGGGTACACTCACATGCCAGTTGGCATTAGGCCACTCGGCCAGTTGGCCTAATCTGCATGTCTTTGAACTGTGGGAGGAAACCGGAGTACCAGGAGGAAACCCACCAAGCATGGGGAGAACGCTCAAACTCAATGCACACAGAATCTCGCCGGGAATCTAACCCGAACCCTGGAGGTGCACAGCAACAGTGATAATCTGGCAAAATGGGGGTTGGCAGGTCTGAATAAAATGGGTATCGGTCAAGAAAGTTGCAAATGGTGCATCTCTAATATAGACCATATTAGTAATTAGGACCAATAATAGTTGACCAATAATGTAAACACCAGCATGGAACATGTCAAATATCATGTCATCTGATTCGGAAAGATGCACGGAAGCTCATGTCTATCAATAGAACCATCCTTATAGCTAAATGATCACGGTTCCTCAGATGAGGAGGATATCTTCACATCACCATCCTGAAGGCTTCTTCAAGCTTGCAATGAGCTCTCTAACCAAATGTTTAATAGCAACCAAATAAACAAGACAAACATCCTAGCTAAAAACGATCTGAGTGATGTGCAAGCTTTAGCTCAGAAAACGCTCTTTCAGACAGAACTTTAAGGAATAACAGGAATACTTGCAGGTGGAATGTCTTTAGGAGCTGCCGGTAGTGATATTACTTCATACAAAGTGATACGAAGGTAATAATGTTCTGTTGAAGAAAAAGACAATTAAAAATACCGTTCCTAATTTGGAGATGACTGTAGAACTGGTCTCGTCGAGGTAGAAATATTTGAAGACCTGCGTACTGTGTTTACCGCTTTCTTTCGCGTCCTTTTCGCTGGTTCTTGTGCAAAAACCTAACAGAGCGAAGTGAATGTATCAATCAACTAGTCTGCTAGTTTATTCAACTGCTAATAATAATAATAATAATAATAATAATAATAATACCTTATTATTAGCAGTGCATGTTAAAGTATCAGTTAAACCATGCATTTACCGAGGCTGCATTCTGCAGCCTCGGTAATAAATACACTTGAAGCATTTACTGTATGTTTCTTCTCTCCCATGGTGTTTGGCCTGATATTTTAAGAAACCCATAATGAAGCAAAATTCAGTGATTACTTTTTTTTTTTCTTCCTCAAACCCATAAACAAAACATTTACTAACCAGAGGATTGCAAGAAATGAGAAAAAGTATTAAATGACATCTTATCTATTTTTAGGCAAATTATGGCCCGAGGCTGTGTAGAAATTGACATCACATTTCAGCGGTTGTTTACTTAAAACCTTGGAGAGGCTTTTCTCTCCTCTCTCTCCTCTCTCTCCCTGTCTGTCTCTAATTAGAGCTTAGTTAAATGCTAAAACACAGCCTAGACCCTCAGGCGTACTGCTACTGAAGCTGCTACCTTACAGCTCTCTTCATTTTAACACACATTTGCATCATGTCCTAACAGCTATTTTAGCAGCAGTACTTACATGATGTTAGGTCAGTCTGCTCCTGTTGAGAGTTGTAATGAGTATTTAGAGCCCAGACACATCTTACCGCACGCTCAACGAGTGGGGTACTTAAGTGAGAGTGTTTTCACAAATCACGGAGCCTGGTTAGTCAATTAACCTTTCTGTTCTTCACTTCAGTACACAACCCCGGGCAGAGACATGAACCTGCGTTTGGGTTTAACTTCTCTTTTAGGGCCTCGACTGATATCTAGCGCCTTTGGTAAGATTTTCGGTCCGCTTCAGGGAAGCAGGCTGTAAAAACAGACAGTTTATTTTATTTTATTTTTTTGTACCCGGCCCCAACTTTAGACTCTTTTCAGGCACCGCTGACATCCGTGTTGTTTTCTCTCACAAGCTCTTCGAAGAAGCAGCCCAGGAAGCTCCTTCCGCCTCTCCTCTCCCCGCTGTCGGACGAGCCCGTGGGTCGGCAAAGAAGAAGCAGCGAGAGCAGTTCCCTCAGTATGGAAGGAAGCACGGTAGTTCCTACAACCTTACCCCCGACACATTCCCTCCCACCTTCTTCCTCTTTGTCATCCTCATCGTCGTCTCACAAGCACCGCAAAGGAGAGAGCAAGTCTCACTCCAAGACCAGCAGCGTAAGTATGAGCGTATGATCATGCCTGTATGCATTTACATGTTATCAGCTGTTAATTACAATAGTTTAATGAATATTTGTTTCATGATAAGTAACAAGGCCTGATTTTATCATACCTGCATTCTTGTTACATCGCATTAATCTTTTGAATTAGTTTCAATGCACATATTTACAGAAATAATTAATGTCATGCTTTTTTTCCCCCTCACCTTCCCTTGGAGGTGTTAATTTAAACTGGAAGGGTGTGTAGGGAATTAATTGGTTATAATTGTAAAGAATTATATTTAATCACTCAGTATTATCTAAGTTAGTTAAGCCTTTATTTGTCACATATACATTACAGCACAGTGAAATTCCTTCTTCGCATATCCCAGTGCAACACGATCAAGGGCCTTGCTCAAGTGGCAACCTGGCTGAGCTGGGGATTGAACCGCCAACCTTCCGATCAGTAACTCAGTGCCTTAGCCCTCTGAGCCACCACTGCCCAATGGTAGCCGTCTGAGCTACCGTCTGGCATAACCATAGACTAATAACTATAGTAGATACATCATGAGTGATTATCTTTTCCCTCCAGTTGCATTAAAAATACAAATGGCACAGCAGAGTGCTCAGAGATGATTTCTTCACTGAGGCGTCAATGACATTTTCAAATGGTCGAGGCGTTCATAACCTTGCGGACAAGAAACTACTGCCATGCCATGTGCAGAGTCATCGAAACCCCAAACTCTCAACGCCGGCCCCTGAAACAAAATCCAGATAACCATCGTGACTCGTCGATTTGTTATGTGATCATTTTAATGGATTCCTTATATAGCAGGAGGAAGACAGCCATGCGAAGACCTCCGGGGGTTTCCATGCCAATGGTCAATCCGAATCGAGTGCGTGGCCGAACGCCTCAGCTCTGTCCATGGAGAATCTGGAGCACAGGAGACCGAAACTCACCTTCAACAACACGTACGTGCTGGGTTTAAACTGAATAAGAGCATTTCTGTTGAGCAGAGAGTTTCTAAATATATATATATATATATATATACGAATAGGAGGTGTATTATTTTCTTGGATACAAAAAGCTGATAGGGAGTCAGATTAAGACTGGTGGGATGTGAGGCTTGAGCTCATGACTTGGATTCCTCAGGGCATTGCGCAAGCGGGAGGTTTTTTACCTTCATGTGGGTGATCAGATAAGCTCACGGGACAAAACACATACTGTATTGCGCTATGCATTTATAGCTTTGATTAATGATCGTCTGACAGCGCTGGGTTCTTTTTAATGCTTCTCTGGGTGCAATGGTAGAGGTCATGTTTAATTAGGAAATAACTTCCAGTTAAGCCGCACCTACTTTTTGGATAAATCCAAAAACAAATACAGATAGGGATATTTAGAGAGTTATACATAGTGTACATACTGTCCACGTACACATACTGTATAGATACAGATACAGATAGAGGTACAGGCAGTGGCATTGTATTACACCCCTGGTCTGTATTTATTTAAATAATTAGCTAACTAGCTCGTTATTATTGTACGTCATGATAGCTACCAACTTTTAGGGTAGTTAATTAAGTTTCCATCCAACCAAAATATTAGACTAAGTAGCAGTGGAGCTTTTATTTTTCTGATGGTTAATATGATAAAAAACGATTTGATGACCTCTGGGTCAGGCGTACAAAGCTAAAACAAGTTAGTACAGTATTAAAGCGTAATTTAATGCTTAGTGAAGGGAACGAGCTTGAAAGCAGCCGCTGAGTCAGCTCTATGGACTTCCAGGGGATAGAAGTTCGCTGCAACAGCTTGCTTCCAGTATAGAAAAGAGTCATGATGCATGCCTTTCTCGTATGGTTTGCCAAGGTCACGGGAGTCCGCGTGCCTTTGGCGATCCTAGGTAATGCCGTATCGTTCTCCGTCCACAGTGTTCACAATGCGGACTACTACATGCAGGAAGCCAAGAAACTAAAGCACAAAGCTGACGCGCTGGTAAGTTCAGTGGGTCCTTTGCTTGTTTCTCTTGTGATGTCATCAGCTCACAGTTATCTCATTCAGACGTTAAGAACTGGTATAAAAGCATGAGGACAGAACTGCATCTTTCTGTCAATTTTATTTTAAACGAAAAGGACTTTCCCCGAGCTAAAGAGGCTTGGAAAGAGCTCTATTTAAGGACCTCAAAAAAGAGGATCATGATTTACTAAACAGCCTGTCGCAGCTCTAATAATCCACTTCCAGCGGTTATATCCCAGAGTGTTGTCCTTTATAGAAAGTTATATGCAGTCCGTTATAAATCATCAGGGTGAAGTAAAAACCTGGTCATGAATACACAGTAAAGGGAATTGATCGCCCGTGTTGCAGTAGCGTAATTGCCGGAATGTAATGAATCTCGGGCTCATATTAAAGGGTTTATTCGGAAATTGATGGAACCTGTTCAGGGGGTGCCTGCTGAGACAAGTGGTCAGTAAATCTGTTTTACGTTCTCCCATGCATGAAGTACTAGGATTAGGAATTGTATTTACCAGGGCTGCAAAGGTTAGCACTATTGATGACTGTTAGATTAATGGAAACTTCGGGTGTAGGGTTACCACGGCAACAAATCAGAGGTTTTTAAAAATAAAATAAAATAAAATAAAAAAGTCAAGCGAATACAGACAAAAAGATCACTTTGTAATTTGAATAATTATATATAATGGTCAAAAATGTTTTTTTTTTTTTTAAAGACCGATGAAAGGTCTCTTTATCATTATTTTTAATCCTTTTGAATGAATTGATGAATGTCAGTCATCTGTAAAATGCCAGCCGTGGGCCTGCGACAGCTCATTTGCATTTAGCAACACCCACAAAACTCCATAAATGGTAAAGCTCACAGCGAGCTGAATGCACATGATTGAAGAGGCAGAAGAGAACCTTACAGTGTTTTGGCTCGACGTCGACACCCCGAAACTGATTATTTAGCACCGGAAAAGGCTCAAATCTAGAAACGCTTGTGAAAAAGGTGTACTGTGGTGATGGACACCAAATACATCACTCTGAGAGCCTGTTGCATGTAATTGTATTGTATTGTAAGTATCTCAGCATCTATCTCTGACAGACGTCCCTCACGCCGCCGCCGCTCCTCAGCTCCTCATCTCCACAGCTCATGTTTATAATTGAAATAAACGAGCGAGTTCAACCTGATGCCGTAATCCATCGACAAAATTGCCGTAATCAGAGCCAATTATAGTATTTAAAGGCAATCAATAGGTCTACATTAGTTCGCCTTCTCATATATAAATGTGCTCTTGTAGGATACGGATGATGTTTTTTTTTTTTTTTTTTTTTTCTAACTTGTCATAAAAAAACACACACACACACATTTCTTGTTTAAATAAATAAACAGACAATTTCGATGTAATTTTATTTGTATCCCGCTCAATAAATGAGGCCCGAGACTATTTTTAAAGTCAATTGCTTTCGTGAACATCTTCAGAAATTGAACTGCTTGTCTGTTCCTAGCATCAGTCTTCTTTCTCATCCTGTCACGTTTGATTGCTGTCTCCTCTCTCCTCTCGCCCTCCCTTTATCGTACAGATGGAGAAGTTTGGCAAAGCTGTCAATTACGCAGACGGTGCGCTCTCCTTCATCGAGTGCGGGAACGCCATGGAACGAGACCCGTTAGAGGCCAAGTCGCCTTACACCATGTACTCGGAGACCGTGGAGCTCATTAGGTCAGCGCTGCCAAAAGCCAGCTTCTCATCTCTCTCCCTCTCTCTCTCTCTCTCCCTCTCTCTCTCTCTCTCTCTCTCTCTATGTCTGTCTCGCTCCCTCTTTTCTCTCGCCCTCCGGCACGGCCACCCTACCTGCCGTGATTAAAATAAAAGCGATGATTGCCATTAGGGCCACCGCAAGGCAACTCCATGTTACAAGCCGTGCAATTAGCAGCCCTTGTTTTATTAATGTCACCGAGAATGAAAATAGATGGACCTCGAAGCTCATCAGCGCACTCTGCAAATCCGCTGGCGGTGATTGAAATCCGAGCTCAGAGGAAACCATGTGGGGTCGTGTGTTCATGCACACACGAACATGCACATGCATGCGCAGAATGATCACGACGGTATAAGCCGCCATAAAACAGGGTTGCTTTAGATCATTAAAGCATTTCATTTATGCAGAAAAAGATTTTTGGATCATTCTCCATTGTGTAATCATCAGAACATCATACTGCAGCGCGGCCTTTTAAGCAGTGCTCCATAGGATGAATGAAACTATATATTAGCTTTTCTCGCTACTTTTGCTCATTCGTTTGCTTGGTTCTGTATCACCTTCTTTCAGGTACGCGATGAGATTAAAGAACTTCACCAGTCACTCAGCCACGCTGGCGGAGAAGAAATTAGCGGTGCTCTGGTGAGTCTAAATGTTTATGCGCGTCCTCTCCGCACATTAGAACCATTCTCAGCACGCATGCATTCCATATACGCTTCCCTGACACATGTCTGAATGGTTCGATTCTCACTGGTCTTGAGGAAAAGTTGTGAAGTCCAGAACAGCACTAAAGCCACTACACAGCACATGCACTGATTACACTGATTACAAATGTGTATGGAGAGGTTGTCTGTGATGAAACCTGCACTATCATGCACATTTACATATCCCGTTTTATTTCCTTGATCGGTTGCACATAAGTCACTTTCAATAAGACACTTTCAGGCATATTTGCATGGATATGATTGCATCTTGGATGCTGGACGTTGTGCAAACACCATATTACAGTAGAGCAATTTGGGAGCTAAGATCCACCTCAATTAAACAGAAAGGTAACATTACCACTGCTAAGAAATGCGTGACATGAGATACACACACTGGGTACGGAAAGCTCTTGTATCCGTGCCAATCTCCAATCAGAATAGTAAACGCTGTTAGAAATTTAAGGAGCCATGTACAGTATGAGGTGGATTATGATATGGATGTTACTGTAAAGGTTAACATTTGGTGGAGTTTTTTAGGTTGTACTTGCTGCCATTTGTTCAACCTCATCACGACGTAATTTCATCAAAGTCGTTCCTGACTTAAAATAAATAATAAATTTGCTCATTCAACGTGAATTCAACGTTCCTGCTGGGAAAGCTTTCATTTTAAACTGAAGGTGTCTTTGCGGTATCATAATAAGCTGCATGTTTTATGTCTGACACAACGTACAGTAGATACCAGTGCTGCCAGTTTAGTGGTGAGAATGGCTTGGTAGGAGGCAGGGGTAGCTCAGTGGACATACTGATCTGAAGGTCCCAATGTTCAAACCTCAGCACCACCAGGTTGCCACTGTTGGGCCCTTGAGCAAGTCCCTTAACCCTTATCTGTTCATACAGTACAATACAGTATGTGTAACAAGATAAACCTAAGTCACGCTGGATGAGAGCCAAAAGCCGAAAATGTAAATAGTATGTTTCATGACATTAAACTAATCGCTATTGTTTATCACTTTCATACTGAATATATAGTACAGATGTTCAGTGTTATTGCAAACCTTTAGCGTGGCAAGAGTAATTCCATTTTATACACACCCAGCCTACAGTACTGTATATTCCTATAACCGTACTGTCCTTTTATTAAACCCTTTATTACCTATAAAGCAAAAGACACACTCCTTTCTGCTTTCGATTTTGACAAAGTCATCAGGATCATCCAATAGATGCCCCTCTGCGTTTGAAAGGCCTGTTGTCTGGCAGGATGAAAATCCCGAGTGCAACACAACTTGCCAGTCATCAGCAGCCTGATGTGCCACTTTACCGTTGCTCCACTTTGTCTAAATCTCCCCTCAGCCATCACCCGTCTACAACCGGCCCTATCTGGGAGCTTTAAAACACCGCTAAAGCACTTAATCAGCTTAGAACGGATCATTATTCTTGTATTTCATTAAGCTGTTAGCGGATAATGAAAGATTTCCGTGCCGCTGCAGTGGGGATGTGTACTCGAGGCCAGATAAACGACATCCACGCGCCAATCTGCCTGCCACATCACCAACACTTGTTTATGTTGGATGTCAAGGTTAGATTTGCGCTCCGGGTGGAGGACAGTCAAAGTTCTTGATTGATATGTAGCTTCCAGCTTTGTGCTTTTGTTAATTAAAGGCATATCGTTTTTAAAGTAGGCGTTCAAAAGCACCTTCAGGTAGATTTCAGAGATGTGGTTCAATTTCAGGCGCACTTTGAGCAACTCACATATCGATCTTCAGAATTAACATGCATTGGTCGGGGAGCGTTTTTGTTTAAACGTCTTGGTCCGTTTTGACTTTGACATTTCCGACAATGCTTTATGTCTACTTGGCGCCACTGGGAATTAGCGCTTGTCTCATTTCCTTCCTAAAGAGAGCAATGCGACAGTGCTGTTAAGTATAAAATTTGATGAGTGAATCTTTCTGCTGTTCATCAACATTGGGAGAGACACAACATTTACATACAGAAAACAGGAATGTTTTCTAGTGTTTTATAGTATTTACTGTAGGTTTTAGGCCATATGCCCTGAGTAAACATATATCAAATACAAGTACTGTACAAAAGTCTTGCACCCTCACCCTATCATTTATTCATATTTTGCTTTCAAAGAGCCAGACCTTTTTGTAGTTCTAATGTAGTCTTGAGGAATGGTTCTCCAGGCTTTCTGAAACACTTCCTGGCTCTCGTTTTCAGCCCAGTCCTTGTACCTGATCAGTTTTTTTGTTTGTTTGTTAAGCCACACTGTGACCTATGAACCATTCAGGCATAGAAAACATCTAACTTACGGCATGAACCAGTGAGAAACAGGTGTAAATGATGACAGATGATCGGGCCGGTGATTAGTGTACTGGTGATGCTCTCAGGTGATGCTGAGAGGTTGGAACAGACGAGAGAGGAAACGAGGTCGCTGCTGAGGTTGTTACATCAACAACCAGTTTTTAAATTGTGTATTTAGGCACTTTGTAGCACTAAAACAATTGTTCCCATTTCTTTTATATCCTCCGGAAACCCCGGACTCTACTGTTGTGTACAGTACATTGGAAATTGGTTTATTTATGGTTATAAATTTAACCATAAATTCTTCAACCAGTAGGAAGTTTGGCAAAAGAATTATACCTAACTGTCCTCATATGAGGATGGTACAAGGATATATATATTAAATCTACATAATCTAATATCATATGTAGCTGTAGGCCAACATTTGCACCAATGTTTTCTCTACTCCTACGCGATATTTCTTGTTGATATTGACTGTCAACATTGCTGTAAAATGGTGAGCCAGAAACGTTCAGCCTACAATTTAGCACAAGAAGTCAAATATATCTCAGTAGAAACCTATTCGAAGCGTGTCCTTTAACACTGCCTGGAAATGTCCCGTATTTTCCAAAGAAATGTCGCACCCTGTTACGAAACGCGACCTAGATCGCAGTGTCCATGAGTACACAGTGTTACAGCCCCAACACAAGACGGAGTCTGCACTTTGTTAGAATTGACAGAGCGCTAGTTCAGTTTCATGGGGCGGTGCATATGTCCTGAGCATCTGGTGTCTCACAAGCATTGGACTGAAAGGTCAGTCACTCCACGCTACTGGCTGCGTCCCCGCCAACACGCTCATGCATGCACACCAGGATGGGGGTTTGTTTACCTGTTCTGAAGTCACATCCTATGAAGAACATTCCTCAAGAAACCTGCCAGTGTTTACTCCTGTTTGTTTCCGTTGTTTTTGCATAACCGCAGCACGTATTTCCTTTCTCGACAGCAATCGGTGTTTATCCCTGCTGTACTTGCGGATGTTCAAACTGAAAAAGGATCACGCGATGAAGTATTCACGCTCCTTAATGGAGTACTTCAAGGTGAAACCCTTACACGTGATCTGCTCATTTTAAATCAATATATTTTGGACGTAGCACTTAATGATGTATTCTGTATGCCATTAATTGTTCGGTTATTGTACTATTGCATAATACCATTAATTATCTGATCCTATTGTTCATCGGTTTCTTTAATGTGGTCTGTCTTTTGTTTTTTTGCTCTACAGAATTCAGCGAAAAGTTCTCAAGCACCTTCACCATGGGGCTCAAATGGAAAGTATGTCCTTTCTGTATATCCCAGTATACATATACTCAATACTCAATCCCAATTTATATATACTGTAACTTGGAAGTTGGAATTTCTTTGGAATGATAGGACAGGCAGAATACATACGGACATGTAATGTTGTTAAATGAGTCATACTGTATCTATCAGTATTTGGTCTAGATCAATTAAAATGCCGCCATATTAGCTCGTTAAATCTGTAACACTGAATCATTAGCTTGTTGCTAGATTTGTTACAAATTGTTGCCAAAAAAACAAACACTTGGGCGTATATTTTGTTTCCCCAATGCCAAAAAAAAAGGGAAAGAAAATATAATCATGGTACAAGTTACGAGATCCTACTTCCAAGTTAGATCAAATACATAATTTGTCATGTGCTGTGTTTTTTTTTTTTTTTGGTTTGTCTGTAATAGTACAAATCATAATAGCTAAATACTGTATATCACACGATAAGATGAATCTACAGGTACTGTATGTCTGTATTTTTTATTATTATTATTATTATTATTATTCCGCATTAAAAAAATAAATGCGAACTAAACTTATGAATATGTAACTGAGGAAACAGCAGCCTACACAAACTTTTAGCTAAACAGCGTTTCCTAAAGTATCAGCCACCTAGTGCACCGGGAAGGTACTGCAGGCAAGCCAGGATCTTTTTATTTATTATTATTTTTTTAATGATAATAAATAATAAATAAACACATCCTCTAGGTACTCCAAGCTTTTTCTCTGGGTTCTCCGGTTTCCTCCCACAATTGAAAGACATGCAGATTAGTGTCATTGGTGTTTCCAAATTGCCTGAAATGTGTGAATGAGCATGTGTGTGTGTGTGTGTGTGTGTGTGTCTGTGTGTGTTTGTGTGTGTGTGTGTCCTGCAATGGATTGGCACTCCGTCCGCCATGCGCCCAAAGTCTCCTGGGATAGGCTCCAGGCCCACCGTGACCCTGTATATACTCTAGGATAAGCAGTATAGACGACGAATGTATGAATAAATAACTCATTCTTTTGTGATTAGGTTTAAAATCATTGTTAAATATTTATGGTTTATTATTTACAGTAAAAAAGAAATAATAATAATAATCAGACGTAATGAAGCCATGGGACGTATGTGATGGGTTATTCGTCCTTCATCTTAAACGCATCCGGTGTTCGCAGAAGAACAGATGAGCTCTAAGGGGACAGGAGCGTAGCTCATCCATGCCAACGCCATAGCAACCTAATGTTTGGTGCAGGCTGGGAAGGCATGCTCTGTGTATGTGTGGGAGAGTAAAAGAGTGTGTGGCCTCTGGCTGGACGCTACACAGGCCTGCTGCTCTGCGGCCATTGCACCTGTCAAAACCAATTAGCTTTGGCAGCCTGAGCCCTCCAGCCTTCTCTGCTACCTTTACCAGTGAAGAGAGCGTTCTAATCTTCCCTTACATACTGATCAACACCAGCTTTCTTACACACGCTCTCCTGCTCTCTCTCTTACCCACACACACACACACACACACACACACACACTCATGCACTCCCCACGCTCTCTCGTCTGCACTCTGTTTACCTTCTTTACCGTCATGAATCTTTTTTTCTCTTTCCTGCTGTCCTCGCTGTCTCTCTCCTTCACTGATGGTCTGTTTATTTGAGTAAAAACCTGCATTGCCCCAAGAATGGGCCATGCTGTTGACAGGGAACATAATTTAGCCCCGCAGGGTGCGAATGCGGTTCAATTTATCGCTGGATTACAGGCAACGTGGCTCGATTGTTTAGGTTTAAGCACTGAAAGACGGATGTGTGTGTGTGTCAGTCAGGAGGAGGACGGCGTCGCTGTGCTTATGTGCTAGAAAAACTCCAGGCTTGATGTTAATAACGTTTTACATGAAGCTAAACAGCTAAGCTAGTCAGGGAACTGCTTTTTTTTTTGTTGTTGTTAAATGCTAAACACATTTCTTTCATGCAAATCAAGGTGCCTATATAGTTTTAAGAATAAATATAGGCAACTTGCCTCATGGAACTCATGGATTTGTTTTTGTCTTCATTTGGTGTAAAAAATGTCCCAATCTCACATTAGCTAAGACAAACGTTCCGTCTTTGTCCCCCTGTCAGGACCACAGGAACACCGTCTCCCATGTCCCTGAGTCCCTCCCCCATCAGCTCGGGCAACAGCAACGCCGGAGCCCTGGTTTCTTCCTCCTCGTCCTCTTCCTCGTCCTCAGGCAGCGTGGCCATCCCGCAGCGCATCCACCACATGGCCGCCAGCCACGTCAACATCACCAACAACATCCTGCGCAGCTACGAGCACTGGGACACGGCCGACAAGCTGGCCCACGAGAGCCAAGGTACAGACTCTGCCAAAATGTTTCAAGGACTGTGATTTTGACTGCAGACATTAAAGTATTGATTAATACTGACGCCGCAGGTTTCGTGATCGTAAATCCTGTTATGTACAGTAAGTGACGTGCCGTCTGATTCATGGAGCCACAACTGAGTGATCCTACAAAAACAACGATTAAAAAAAAAGGTCGAACACAAAGAAAAGGTCACATTCATTAATATGGGAGTGTTTTGGATTTAACAGGATGCTCGTGTAAATAAAAAATGGTTCATATATTAATCATATATTATATTGAGACATAAAATCAACCAAGTGAAAAAAATGAAGGCGTTAAATTTGACATCGCATTCAAAATGGTGTTTCATATTAATATTAGCACAATTTATTTTGACTCACCGTCAGTTGGAAATCGTTATTTCATACTGACGGATATCGATAAAGAAACCGCCAGGTCATGTTGTAAAGTGTGAATTAAAATTAGCAGTTGGATTCTTGAGTGATGGGAAACTGGCATCATTCAAGAATCACGACACTCGCAACTCCACCAAGATAAAACCTCAAAGTCGTTCTGCCACAAACATGAAATGTGTTTGGGTGTTGAAAATTGTCAACATAGAAATTTTCCGATAAAAGTCTCCGCAGCAAACACTGTTGTACTCTGAGATCCGTGAATATCTTTGTAGAAAGGCATCTACTTTGAATAAATCTTTTATTTTTCCGATTCTTAGGGAATCACTTTACATTTATTCATTTCGCAGACGCTTTTATCCAAAGTGCCTTGCGAGCGAAGGAGCGCACAATTCATTCTGTTAGTTGCACAGTTGAGGGTTAAGGGCCTCGCATTCATCCTCGACAAGCCGCAAAGTACCGGAGTGCTTCCCACATCAGCGTGCCACTCGCTCATTAGGCCTGATTGGTCTTCTTTTACATCTTATCTACATCTGTCAGAGGTTGAAAAGAGAACTGGCCCCTTTCACACATTAGCCTTATCAGTGAGGGAGCATTTGTATGGATCACTGGAGACAGAGAGTGCCTGCATAGCGCTGCAGGTTTGATGGGGCTTCCTCTGTCATTTCCTCTCCCTTGTTCCTCTAGAGAAGGCTAATTAAAAAGCACAGGGATGCTGAATGTCACATGTGAGGTCTGTCTGCTTCTGAAGGCTTAGGTCTGACCCTCTCTCTCTCTCTGGTCTCTCTCTCTCTCTTTCTCTCTGTCTCTTTCTCTCTCTCTCGCCCCCCCCCCCCCTTCACTGTCTTCTTTTGTAATTAAGTAAATTAGGGCACTGAATTTAGCCTTTAATAGAATGTCAGAAGTACAGTGCTGCAAGCTCAGATGTATTCAGCCTTCTAGATAGCTTACTTTACGGTTAGAGTTAATAAAGAGATATAATAATACATTTTAATTGCTGCTAAAAAACTAATAGGTATTTTATAAAGGAAAAATATGCAACATATAATTCAATAAGAGCCAAGGTCCTATAAAGAAATAGGCCCTTATTATTATTATTATTATTATTATTATTATTATTATTATAGAAATTAATGGTATGCAGTTTACTAGATGCTCTGCATTTATATAAAAGGAAAGCCCAGCAGCTTTTTATTTATTATTATTATTATTTTTTTAAACAAGTAACTATAAAAACATATGTAAGCCGTTACATTATCTTTGTGCACAGTCAGGGCATGTCTGGCATAGTTGAAAATCTGGATTTTTTCATAATCATGTGCAAAAAATGTGACTAACCTTCATGTTTCCAACCTTGTTAAGACATTACAAGAATTATACAAAGTCTTGCAAATTAGTTCGCTTATTAGGATTATTATTATTATTATTTTTTAGCTTTAAGGTTAAAATGTTGTTTATGTTTAAATGAGATCATATAAGTGATGTTGAAGGGGTGCCAATATTTTAAAAACCAGTGTTTTACAGAAGAAGAAAAAAATTCCAACAGTTGAAACCTTTAAGGTTAAAAAATATTAGCTTAGATGAAGGGTGTCCAAAAAATAATTAATTAATAATAAAATCATGTTTTTCAATAATAAAAATGTTTTACAGAAAAATATACCAAATTTAGTTTTCAAGGTTAAAAATATTGTGTTTAAATAAGTAGATTATTCACTTGTTTAAAGCCAAAATGGTACTCAGTTAATGTGTTATTCATACCCTTATTTAATGTTGCCCTTTATGAAAGGTAATTTTATAATATATTATGGTACACTTTTAATAAGTTATATTAACTTTACAGCCTATTTTTACAGTGAAAGAATTTGGAAGATGCACTACTGTAATTGAAAACCTTTTAACCCTTTAACCTTTTAACATTCTGCTAATTTGAAACTATATAGTTTTTTGCAATTTATTAATTGAATACGTTTTTATCTTTTCTCTTCACAAAGGGTGCCAATAATTCTGACTAAACCTAACTAAAGATCTTTTGTTTTTGTTTTGGCTCAGAGTTCTTTCAGGAGTTGGACTCAGTGATGGAGCCCCTGACGCAGCACAGCAGCATGACTGACCTGGTGCGCTACATCCGCCAAGGACTGCACTGGCTCCGCATCGAGGCACATTTGTTATAGTGCTGGAGCTTTTCACTGTGCTCTCTCTCTCTCTCTCTCTCTCTCTCTCTCTCTCTCTCTCTCTCCATCTCTTGTGCTCTCCTTCTCTCTTGCTCTCCCTCCTGACACTCCTTCCATCACTTCCTCCTTCCACCAGCACTGCCGTCTCAGAGCCGCTCCTACGCAAACAAAGCTGAGGAACGAGTGGAACACAAGGTGCCGTATGACTTCCTGGAGATCTAGAGCACATTGTGAAAGACTGCCAAGACTGTCATTGTGTTCAGAACAGAAAACAGAAAAAAAAAAAAGAAAGAAAATACACTTCGGCTCGCAGCTGTTACAGGATGTGTCGAGCCACGTGACTCAACCGGGGCAGAAGCTTGAGACGGGACAGTATCTTAGTTTTTGAATCTGCGCTCTCGTATTTGTACAGTGTACATTATTTCCTATAAAGTGAAAGCAAGGGCGAACAAATGCCCGGTGTGCAATCCTTCTCTATGTCAGTATTGTTTCTTTGTATTACATGTCGATGGCTTTATAAAACCGATTGTAAAGGACTGGGGTTCAAAGGAGTAGCAAGAAAAAAAAAAAAAAATGGAAAAAGTGATCCATCGTTTAAAGGAAATCTCCACCCTGAATGACTTAAATATTAATATTTAAAATGAACTCTTGGTTTTTAATGATGTCAAATATTTATTTGGTCGAGTCTTTTCCAAATGGTCTTGAACCTCTTCCTCCTACATTACCCACAATGCCATTTGATTACCTGCAGATATTGGTGCCAGTGTGAATTCGACTATGGTGGTGGTTCCGTGGCACACTGCCGGGCAACAGACAGACATCCGTCGTTTCCGTGGCACTTATTTACAGGGTCGGGTTGCCAGCTTGACGCCCGAGCACTTGGAGGCGACGCGCCTTGATCAAGGGCCTGGCAGCGCGGCAGCGAAACACGGCTTGAACCAGGGATCAGCAGTGCAACACCTTCACCACTGAGCCACCCCATGTCCCTTATGTAAAGACTGCGATGCGGCGCTTTAGTATTTTAGTCTTACCAGACTCCTTATCTGTACATTCTGCTCCAGGGTTTTATGCTAACATCATCACATTAGTCATCTTATAGATCACTAAGTAGGTGAGTCTTTGGCATCACTTGGCGGTGGTTGTACAGTATAATGTTTGTTTCGTTCCTCCCTCTACGTTGGAGTTATTAAAAATATGAAATCGAAGATGAAAGAGATTTTTTTCCCTTTGTTTTTCTCTCTCTCTCTCTCTCTCTCTCTCTCTGTTGCATCTTGTCGGCAGCTTTTAATCAGCTCTGCTAGCAATGTCTTGATGTGACGTTCAGCTCAGCGTGAACTCTCGCAGGAATAACGAAAACGCCGCATCAACCAACAAATCACCACAAGAATCACCAAACACATCAGGAATATTTCCAAATAAATGAATGAAAACAGGCTTCAGGGTGGATTTTTCCTCTAAATTCCCCTTTTTAATTGCTGGACTTTCTACAGTGCCATAATAACAACCAATAATAAGTAGCACTCCTTATGGCTTTATTCCAAAATCTGATTATTGTGAGGGGACCACATGTTTCAAAATTGTCCGAGAGTGTTTAACAGACTTCTCCAGAACACGCACACACACAGAGGACATCAGCGTCTCCTTGACACAACGGCCCTTTTATCTTTCCGATATGTACCATACTGACTGTGTTCTATATGACGACTCTTTTACTATTCGATGTTTGCATGTTCACAGAGGGTGTTATTAGATAGTTCTAAGAGAGTCCAAACATCATTAATAATTATTCAAAATTCTGTGCTGGTTTTTTTTTCTTTTCTTTTTTTTTCTGTCGCATCATGTCGATTATCCTGGGCAGGCAGCTTTTAATCCATCTCTGTTTTTTTGACTTGCAAAAAGTTTAGTGCCTACTGTAGTACTTGCCCCATACCCCCCTAAAGAAATAATAATAATAATAATAATAATAATAATATAATTTGATCTGTAGCTTACATAAAAAAAACTTGTAGCTCACAAATGTCAAAGTGTCTTGACACTTTTTTTCTTTTTTTTCTGTAGTTGACTCTTTATTGCCCATAACTTTTGTGTTTTATTATCGGTAGTATGCTGTTGACATGCTGTCAGCAAGATGTTTCTCCATGCTCTTCTGTTCCGATTTATCAGCGTAGGCGTGCATGACCGTGTGAAAGGTGCGCGTGATCGGGTGACCGTGGTCAGATTCTCAGCGCCAGCATCAGTTCCATTAAGCTCCTAGGTTTCACTGAGAGTCTTGACATGAGTGTGTGTGAAAGAGAATGAGAGATGGAGACAGAGAGAAGTGTGTGTGTGTGTGTGTGTGGGTGTGAAAAAGTGACTTTCACCAAGAATATACAAAAGTGCCTGCGTATGCAATGAGAATTTATTAGAGTCTATATTTAAGAACGAGAGCGAATTGAAAAATCTTTCCATACCATATTGGTATATTCGATTTTTTTTTTTTTTCTTATTCATACAACCACAATTATTTATTTGTGTGCTTTGTACTAGCGATGGTGAAACCTGGGGTGTTTTTTGTTTTTTCAAATTTCAAATGTTGCGATAATGAAATTGAAATATTTCCGATTGCATTTATGCTCTGATGATGCAAGAAATTGTCTCAACATTATTAAACATTATTCAGAATCGTCCACCAGACAGATGTGCTCATTAAAACATTGTTTTAAGACATATCAAAATCAAAGCTGCTCTGTTTAACGTCTTATACTCTTTCAACTCTCACTAAGTACTATAGTATATGTCTTTCACTTCTATTGAACATTGACAGAAGAATTATGATCGTTAAATCAACGACCAAAGTGTGCATGTGAGATCAGTGTCAATATTCAGCGTATATCGGAGCCGGTCGTGATTTTTACTGTCTGTGTATCTTTATAGCGAGCTGTATATTTTATCACACAGCAATCCACTAATCCACATATAGTGCAATATAAATACTACCGATTCAGCTTCATAATCTCAAAATAGCTTTCCATAAAAAGCAGTGCACTACAAAACACTGACTCAGTTGCTTCACGCTCCGGCTTAGCTGTTTCAAATGCACAGCAAATTTGTCTTTACAATTATTTAAAGTGCCGTGCAAAAGTCTTGAGGCTCACCTCGATTTCTTCATGTTCAATCAAATTCAATGATGTAGATTAAATTAAAAGAGTATGAACAAGTTGTTTACTGTAAGTGCCTAAAGATACAATTTAAAAATTGGTTGTTTATGTAACAAACTCAGCAGCGGCCTCGTTTCCCCTCTCATCCGTTCCAGCATTCAGCCTCTCCAGAGTACTAAACACCAGCCTGGTCACGTGTCATCATCTCACTGGTTCATGCCTTAAGTTATTCATATGTTAATGTGTGCTTTAACAAATAAAACAAAAAAACATTTTTCTCTGAAAATTTTCAGGTACAGGAACTGGAATTAAAATCCTTATAATATTAATGATTATATATACTATATAAAAAATACAACAACAAAACGAGAGGAAACGAGAGATGGCGACTTTTGCACAGTATTGCATTTAAAGGAATGATATCATATTTGTGTCTGGGACAGTTCAAATCTGAAAATCTTTTAAAATGAGAAATTTCACTATTAGTCATGCTTAAAGGTGGGTCTATTTCAATCTGAAAGGAAATACAGTACATTACACCAGTGTTAGTCATTTTAATGGAAACGTACATTTAAGCATAAAACTATATGTCTGATTACTTCTTGCATATCTGTACATAAATTAGTGTTACATAATTACACATTACATTGCTGATAAAGAGCTAACTGTCGCTTCCAGCAAGTTAATGTTAACATTGCTTAATTATTTACAGCATTAAACTTAATTGACAGTTTAACTGGGTACATACAGTATAGTACTAAGCCATACATGTCTAACATCACTGTAGATATATGCTTTGATTTGTTTGCGCACTCTAAAACCAACTCATTTCTCCCTATGACTCTTGGGTACTTCATTTCTGGCCTAATATAATATATAGAATATATAAAACTTGGATTTTTAAAAATTATTATTTTACTATATATATTTATTAAATATATATTTGTATTTAGGGCTCTGGTTCTTTTATTATACATGAATTTTAAATTAGATTTTTTATTTATTTATTTTTTTTTTTTTTTTGGGCAAATTCAAAACAAAGAAAATATATCAGGTCGTCCTTTCACGGCGAGATCTTCGCCCATCCTGGTTGAGAGGTGGTGTATAATAAACAAGAGCTGGCTGGTGGGTGGGACGTGTCAAGTGAGCAAATTGGGAAGAAAATTGGCAAAAATTTACATTTCCTAAATGCGCAACACATTTTTTTTATGAATGTGAAAAATATTCAAATTTCATATTCAAATACCTCCAAAGCTCAATAGACCTGTGCTCCAAAGTCGCTTAACAAAGTTCAACTTTCCACAAATTCTCCAAAAAGAATGCATGCATTGCTTTTCAATATGTCATAAAGCAAGTGTATAAAAAAAGCATTGCTGGTGGTATCGACAATAAATGAATGAGGGTATTTATTTATTTATTTATTAACATAGAATAGTTTCGAGACCAGTTTCTAACGTCATCAGAGCATCAGCGTTTTTGTACATATGTATTTTTTACATCAATGTCAATCACGATGCCTTGGGACTAAAGGAAGCATGTGAGGAAAAACATGGAGCAGTTATTCTCAGTCTCGTTAGGTCCGTTTTTTTTTTTTTTTTCTCGTCTTCTGATGTACAGTACAGAGTGGTGCTCTATCATTTGTGTGTTTAGTGTTAAACGTTGTGTCAGGTCGAGGTGTTGCGTTTGACCTTACTCAATCTCTTGCCTTGAAGCGGTCGCAGATTTACATAAGCTCTTATCCGCTGTGGTTTATTATTCAGAAACCCTCCTGCTACTTCATTACATTTCAATTCAATTTATTTCAAGCATCATTTAGAGTGTGGGTTGTTGTTGTTTTTTTTTTCTTTTTCTTTTTTTTTTTCCATTTCTGTAAAGCGGTGTGTTCAGCTTATCAACACTAAAGGGATTGTTCAGAAAAGAAACGCAGTCTGTTTTTAAAGGGATTGTTTGACATTTTTTCCAACAGTATAGTCATTGAGTTTGCGCATGCTTACAGTAGCATAATGAAAGGAAGCCTAAAATAGCTCATGGTTTTTAAAAAGAGATCACTTTCCAAGGAATATTGCATTAATTTCTTCATTTTATAAAGATTTTTCCATAAAGTTAATCCACCATAGTTTTTTTTTCTTTCTTTCTTTCTTTCTTTCTTTGTTTTTCTTGTAGCATCTCTATGATGGAGTTCTTACATTCCCTACACATGATTAGCAGGATAAAAATGCTTCGTTCCATTGTAAATGTTCACACAACTGTATAACAACAAAAAAATATATCATTTTTGTTTAATCGATCTATCCATTATATCTGGATTCAGCTCAGCCTGATGTATAAATGTCCGCACTTTTTCATTATCGTGATTAACACTGCAGGAGGGGGGGAAAAACGAGTGCATACGAAATTTGGACAAAAATGTGGAACCATCCCTTTAATGTGAATTTCAAACGCCCATGGAATGGATCAAACATCTAATAAAGACTTTATGTATCAGAAAGCGGAGAGAGTGAAACCCCACATTTTGATAGCTTTGGGGGGGGAATCATAACTGGAGCAGTTTTCCAAAGAGATGTGGCTTTTAATTGGGCCGCATATAAAACTACAAGATGAGACGTGTTATCTTTTGGCCTTAGATCTCTATTATTTAGGGAAAGTTTAAAAGTTATACTTAATCCAATAGATGTTGAGATATATATGTATATCAAAATGTCAAAATCGTTCAAACGTTTAACGTTGCCACTTGAGATAGGAGAATTTCTTTCTTTCTTTTTTTACGTATTAAACCTACACTTAATAAAATAAATCCATGAAGTGCTTCACTGCTCCCCGTTTGCCTGAAGGATATGGCTTGATATAAAGAAAGAGCAGGGTTTCTACTCCAACTCAATAGCTTTTCGTCTCATTGGGGTCCTGACTATTTAAACTGTACAATTAATGTACACTTAAACTCCAATGACTGAAGATATCAATGTTCTGGCATGCTGTAGATTTTAGTCTTTCCTTTTTATTCTTGTTTTCTTTTTATTTTCTTTGTACATAGCAGGGGCACCTGCACATTTCTACATGTATAGTTGTAAGAATTCATTTTCAAATGCGTTATGTATCAAAGAATCTTCCTGCCTGGTTAGCTTTGTATTTCAAATGTGTTGCACAAGTTCAGCTTTTTTTTATTCCTTTTTTTTTTTTTTTTTTTGCCTATTGTATGTTTATTTTATAATAAAATCGACAAATGTAATAAACAAAAAAATGAGATGTAGTTATGCTGTTTTTAAATGTTTAATGTCTGTATAAAAAAAAGCTGAATAAAAAAATGGTATAAACCAGATTTGAGCACTCTGAATTGTAAAACATTATTCATAACTGTTAGAGCAGGCATTTCCAGTTTAGGGGCTGTGACCTCATGTACTGTAAGCTTGTTTGATTTACAAATGAGGACACGAGAGAAAATCACAAGCTCCACTTTTGTTTTATGAATTTTTTACAAATTAATTTCGCGCATATCACTCGAACTGCTAATCCATCCGTTATCTATAACGCTTATCCTGTATGGGGTCATGGCGGCCCCGGAGCCCATCCCAGGAAACTCCGGGCACACGGTGGGAACAACCGCAGGTCACAAGCAAAATACCTGCTCAAACACTACAGGCAATTTGGAAGTACTAATCAGCTTCTACCACATGTCTTTGGTCTGTGGGGGGAAACTGGAATCCCCAGAGGAAACCCCCCCCCCCCCCCCCCAAGCACACGGAGAACATGAATAATCTACACACACGGACCAGAGACAGGAGGCAAACCCCCAACCCCTGGGGTGAGAGTCAACAGCGCTAACAACTAAGCCACTGTGACGCTGCTGGAACTATGAACATGGCTCGTCCATGGTGCTGTTTTAAAATGTTACTGGAAACGCTCTTGACTGAATCCAGCTGAAGATGTTATGCATACAGTATGTAACTCGCATACTGTATATATGTATGCAGTCCTTATGCATAATTCTGAAATGAAAAACTTAACTTATTCCAGTAATCTGCAAAATTTTGATAGGAAAAAATTCAGTCACATTATGCAATGTACTGCATAATTTATTTATTTTTTTGCTCAAGAAAAAAAATTACTTTAAACAGACTAAAATCCACTATTATCCAACTCTGCAAAAATATACATAACTGTGCAAAAGTCTTGGGTCACCCCTTTTTTCTTCATACAAAATGAAATTCAATTATGTAAATTAAATTAAAGACATGGGAACAAATGTTTTTTGTTGTTGTTGTTGTTGTTGTTTTTTTGCAAAAGGCTGCAAAGTGTCTAAAGATATTGGTTGTTTACAGTATGTAACAACCTCAGCAGCGATCTCGTTTCCCCTCTCGTCTGCTCCAGCCACTCAGCATTCAGCATCACCAGTAGACAAATCACCACCCTGATCATCTGTCATCATCTGCACCTGTTTCTCACTGGTTCATGCCTTAAGGTACTGTAGGTGTTTTTTTCATGAATTCATAGGTCACTGTGCGGCTTAACAAACAAACACATTCCTTTGAGACACTGCTCGAGTACAGGGACTGGAGTGCAAATGAACGCCAAAAAAGTCCTTCAGGAAGGCTGGAGAACTATTCCTCAAGACTACATTAAAAATACAAGAAATTTTGAAGAAATGAGGGATGGATCAAGACTTTTGCGCAGTACTGTATATATAGGAAATATCTGCAGCAAAAAAACAACAACACAGTATTTGAGTTGGGTGTGGCAAAACTTTTGCATGCAAGGACCAAGAATTGTGCTGATGTTAGCACAAAGAAAAATTGGATTCATTAGATGCTTCCCATTTATGTAATACGTCCCTGTGTTTATGCACAGTCTCATATACGTACTGTAAATAAGCCGGTCTTCATGCGAGCACATTCTTTAGCAAACCAACCACTGCTTATTTATTCATCACACGGAAAATCCGCGAGCTCAAGCATACCTGATTAATGTATTAGGTGCTTCTTCTTCTTCGTCGCGTTACTCTTTTTTTTCCTCCCTTTTCAGCCAGTTAGGAGCTCTACCTACTAAATAATCTCCCAATTTACGTGTCCAAGGCTTTTTATTTACTGAATCTGAGCTTTTCATTTCTCCTAGCTGACAGTTTAGATTTATTGATTTAATTGCCTAAGGTAACCATGCAATAAAATCACTGCGAAGATAAATTTCCGTGGCACCGCGTGCCGCGGAGGTAATTTTTCAGCCGCCGTACCTACACGTCCGCGGGTCACAGGTGTAAATTTATAAGTCAAAGTCTCTCATTAACATGATGCCTTGAAATCATCTGAGTGCTGAAACGTCTAATGGTTTTATGAGGAGGATGTGAATGATAGGGCCCTTGAGCTGGAGCTTTGCTAATTGACAGTTCTAAGAATAACTGTTCCTCTCTGACATTCGAGGGAATTAAAAATATATAAATAAATAGATAAATAAATAAATAAATAAATCTCAGGTCTTGGCCGGCTACTGTAATTGTGACATTCACAGAATACTAATGGAAATGTCACAATCTTAGTTCGAAGAAGCGACGAATCAAGACAGCTCGCACTTTGTCCCAAAATCTGGTTTCTAATTTAAATGTCTTTGGCATATCTGTGTGTAACTAGGATAAGGTCAAGCTTTTCTTGAATTGCTTCATTTCACAGCCTAATTAATGCTGTTTCTAAAAAAACTTATTTTTACATAGTGAACTTTCTCATGTTAACTTTGAAGATATGGTTATTAAATTGTAACATCTACACAAGGCTTGTCATAAAAACTTCAAAACTTAGACTTCGATCCCATGTGGAGTACCAGGGCTAGCACTGGCATTTACAGTACCAAAAATGACCACAAATATGTTTTCATTCTTTTTTTCAGTTCTTCAGACTATATTATGTGTTAGAGGCTCAGAAGTGCTCAGGAGGAACAGAGCTGTTATTGCCATGACGTCTTCCCAAGAATATGTACAAAGAAGTTAAGTATAACAATTATACAAAAGTGAATATTGTTCAATCCTGAGCTGCTTACATTATTGAATTAAGCTAAAATAAAATTAAATAAAGTATTAAACAACGGCTTTGGCTAAATCAAGGGCAAAGATCACGGAATGAAAATAGACTCAACAGTCCAAAGGTACCGATCCATATTCTCTGAGGTTTATAGGGACAAAACAAGCAAGGTCGTTACCAGGAAAATCACCAAACCAAACTAAAAATGTAGAATAAGAGTCACCAATGTAGAACAGGGAGGGTGAATAAAAAGAAAACGTAACACCACAACAGCTTCGAAACAGAAAGGCAAAGCCAATGCAAGGTCAAACAGTGAATCTGACCACACATCCATGGTTTAGATACACAGTAACAACATTGTAAGATAAAGTTCATGTGTGTTTTGCAGAAGTTCAAATACTTAATTAATATTCAGACGATTTGGCCAAACCTGTTTCAATTATTGAATTTTAGGTGTTCAATCAGGCCCCTTATCCCCAGTGAAGGACAACCTTAATGCTTCAACATCTTGGATAATGCTATGCTTCCAACTTTGTGGCCACAGTTTAGGGAAGGCCCTTTTCTATCCCAACATGACTGTGCACCAGTGCACAAAGCAACGACTATAAAGACATGGTTTGGAAGAACTTGACAGGCCCTAACACAGAACCCTGTGTTACCACACACCCATCGATCACCTTTGAGATGAACTGGAACGGAGATTGCGAGCCAGGCCTTCTGGTCCAACATCAGTGCCCAACGTCATAAATGCTCTACAGAATAAATGGGCACGAATTCCCACAGAGACACTCCAAAATCTTATGGACAGCCTTCCAAGAAGAGTGGAAGCTGTTATAGCTGCAAAAGGGGGACCAGCTCCATATTTTAGTTAATGTACTGGATTTAGATACGAGGTTTGGACGAATACTTTTGTTCAGATAGTGTATCAAGCTGTCATGTGGCAGAGGCTGAGGTACTTTTTTGGAGAATAATTTTTCACAAAGTAACTGGAGTTTCAACTCTTTAACAGGTCTCATAAGTCAAAAAAAGTAATTATTATTTTAAAAAATTATATATTTCTAAATTTAAGTTAAAATATGGTGTGTATATACTTAATATGTACACATTAATTCCACTTCATGTTAAATTAGAGGTTGGACTAACATCATCTCATTCTTCATTATGACTAACTTTTTTCAAAAACTTTTGAAAACTTTTGATTTATTACAGAACAGATTTATTACAGTAAAAACTACCTCATATTCTCTATATAATCCCTTGCTACTCTAATGCACTCATCCCAGCGTTTCACTCCTGCTTAGATACAATCAAGGTAAAAACTTTTTCATTACATTGGAGCGATAATCTGACTTCTTCACGTCTGAAACGCTGGCCTCCCAGGAACTCCTTTAATGGTCCAAACATGTGGAAATGGCTGGGAGCGAGGTCTCTACTATACAGGGACATGACAATAACGTCCAACTGAGTTCTTGCAATGTGCAAGTTGTGCTCGTGAATGATTGTGTGTACAGTTCCTACAAAAAGACTTTCTCCTCTGCTCTGGAGACAAATTATACACCGTTTTTTAAGGATCAGGTGTTGAATGTTCATGAAAATGACTGCAGTGGGCTTCGAGCCAACTCGGCTGGAATCATCATTTATTGACAGAAGGACTTCTTTAAAACATTTGCACCATTCCAATGTTTTACTGTGGCTAAGAGTCTCATCACCGAACTGTGCTTGAAGTCTTCTTTGGCTTTTTTGCCTTCATTCATGAGAAATTTCATCATAAGTCCCGGTTTGATATGAACTCCCCTCATACATTTCTTCATTAAAGTAACAATTTAAAATAGATCCACAGGGCTGAGCAGATGAGGATGAAAAGCTGTGTTCAAGGCTAAAGATCTAACCCTATAACATTCTGGTCACTAGCGCAGATCATTAATCATTTCCCCCGTTCTGTATTTCTATAGTTCAATAAAGCATTATACACAGCTGACCAGACAGAGCTCAGATAAATGACATCTTTAGCCGATTTGCTGGAAAAAGTCAGGAGCTGTGATTTCCCGTCTCACCGCTGGTCGTGCAGACGCAGCACCGCTGACTTCACTGTGTTAAGCACTTAATTAAATGACTCTTGATTAAAGCCAGGGCCTGGTGAGAAAGCGCACATCACATTGCACCGCTTCATAATTTACTCCTTGTTAGATTTCCTCAGACTGTTATGTGCAGAAAGCACAATTTATTAGATTTTCGTCTCACACTCAGTTCTTCCTCGAGCAATTAAGCTGCCTGTTTAAGTTCTGCCTCGTGCGACTCAGGCAAAAAAAAAGCAACGTGTCTCCTGCCATGGCGAGGGATATTCTGTCAGAGGTTCAGACAAAATAAGGTTAAAATAAGCAGTCATGTTTCAGCAGAGGAAAAGGAAAGAATTTATTTTTTTTTATCTTTATTTCCAAAATAATAATAATAATAATAATAATAATAATAATAATAATAATAATAATAATAAAAAAAAAGATAAAGAAAAAAAAAGAAAAAATATAATCATAAAAAAGACAGAAAGAGGTTTGTAAACGAGTATAAACAGACTATATGCATTTCTTTTTCTTTCCCTTCTTTAATTTTTTTATTGTGTATATATACACACACAGTGCTGGTCATTATTATTGGCACCCCTGCCAGGCCAGATGTCTTCTTAAGTTTCCAATAAATTATTTTTCATTGCAGAAGTATAATCTCACACAGAAAATTTTAGGGGAAAAAAATCTGTTTATTTATTTATTTATTTATTAATTTTTATAAAATCACCTGGACACAATTATTGGCACCCCTAACGATTCAGATAAAATAAACGTAAATGAAGCATTTTTGTCATCTAGAATCTAGAACCTGTTAATTAATAATTCATGACTTCCTGTTTGCCTGTTGTATAATTATGATGTAACACAAAGGCCTATTTCTCTTATCCACTCTTCAACAAGAGGACAATCAAGACAAGAGAACACCCCATTCAAGTAAGGCAGATGTGTGTCGACCTTCATAAGTCAGGCAATGGATAAAAGAAAATAGCAGCTACAGTCAGAGGAATCATTAGGAAGTTTAAAACAACTGGAACAAGGCTGGACGAGACCTGAGTTTATCTTGCCACTATGCACAGTGAGGAGGACGGGAAGAGAAGTAAAAAAAAAAAAATCTCCAACCCTCACTGTTAGAGAACTGCATCAAAACGAGGCATCTTGGGGTCACAAAGTCTCCATAATAACCATCAGACGCTATCTACATGCCAACAATCTGTTTGGGAGGCATGTAAGGAAAAAGCCTTTTCTCACCGACAGTACAATCACAAACATAATCTTCTGGGACTGTGAGCTGTGGTCAGATGAGACTAAGATAGAGCTGTTTGGCAACAAACACTGTCTGGGTCTGGTGTAAAACAAAAGATGAGTGTGCGGAAAAGCACCCCATGCCCACTGTGAAGTACGGTGGAGGATCTGTAATGCTGTGGGCCTGTTTCGCTTCCAAAGGCCCTGGGAACCTTGTTAGACTGCATGGCATCTTGAACTCTCTGAAATACCACAACATTTTAAATTAAAACCTTTCAGAAAGCTGAAGATGGGTCGTCACTGGGTCTTTCAGCAGGATAATGACCCAAAATGTGTGGCGAAATCTACACAGAAATGGTTCAAGCTCCTCTCATGGCCATCTCAGTCCCCAGACCTCAACCCAATTGAAAACCTGGGTGAGAAGATGGCATAGAAGAAGACCCAGGACTCTGGATGATCGAGAAACATTGTGCAAAGAGCAATAGTCAAAGATTAAGTGCTGTCTTGGAGTTGTACAAAGTATTAACATCAGGGGTGCCAATAATTGTGGCCACCATGATTTCATGTAAAAAAAAAAAAAAATCTTTTTTTTTCCCCACTGAATAATTTTGCTTCAATGAAAGGTTAGACTTTTCTCTCTTTTTGCATTGTGGTTATATATTGTTTAAAAAAAAAAATTATTATCAGAAGTCTAAGAACACATCTTAACCAGGGGTGCCAATAATAATGATGAGCACCCACACTTCAACATTTGTTATCTGTCCATTTTAAAATGTGCTAGATTTAAAACTCGAACTGAATTATGGCAGTAATGTGTAGTATACTAGTAGTACACTGTATATACATACACACAAACACACACCGATCAGCAGCATTATGTCCAGCCATGTAATATTGGGTTGGTCTCCCCAGCGTGAGTGCTGGTCAAGGTCAGAAATCCAAACATAGCAGCAGAGACGCACCTTTAATGGTGCTGTTTATAATTTATGCCCTGATAAGCTGTAATTATAATTAGACCTCCACTTTAATCACTGCTTTGATTTCAGATTAATCTAATGAGCTACTAGGCAGCCAATCCAAATAAACATAATATACACATTGGAGTTATAGGAGTCGTTAATAAATAATACACTGTGCACAAAGCGAGCTCTATGAAGACACGGTTATTAAGGTTGGACTGAAAGAACTCAAGTGTCCAGCATACAGCCCTGATCTCAACCCCACGCACTAATTTGACTGCACCCAACATAAATACAGTACTTGCGTGGACTAATGCTTTTTTTTTTTTTTTTATCTGAAGGAGCACATCACAATAGACATGCTCAAAAACCTAGTGGCAAACCTTCCCAGACGAAAGGAGGTTAAAATAAAAACAAACAAGGAATTATTCTGGAACGAGATGTTCTGATCCCTGAAAATCTACCATGCTGAAGATGTCGTCAAAAGTTTGACTATATAAGATGTTTGCTTTCTTGCATGTACTCAATAACTTCCAGTATGGCCATGTTTAGCCGTGTTTGTACCATTTTGTACCATACCATACCATTTTTTTTTTTACACATAAATAAATGTTCAATTAAAATTGTTTTTGTATTGTTTTTGTATTATTTATTATAGTGTTTTAATTATTGTTGTTTTTACAAAATGCTATAAATCCAGTACCCACAGTTTTGTTGAGAAATCAGTCTGCAGTTGTGTTTGTGGCAATGAAAACATGTCATTTTGTATCTGTAATATGTGAACGATGGCATGGTGGCTTAGTGGTTAGCACTGTCACCCTGGACCACCAGGGTCTGGGTTCGATTCCGGCCTTATGTGAATGGAGTCCTTTGGTTCCCCCCTCAATCCGAAGGCATGCAGATTAGGCAGAATTGGTGTTTCCAAATTGCCCATAGTGTGTGTGTGTGTGTGTGTGTGTGTGTGTGTGTGTGTGTCCTGTGATGGATTGCCACCCCATCCAGGGTGTACCCCGCCTCATGCCCTAAGTCTCCTGGGATAGGCTCCAGGCCCCCCCGCGACCCTGAATACAGGATAAAGCGATATAGATGATGAGGGATTGAGAGCGAGTGAGTAATATGTGAACTGGAAGAAGATAAAAAGTATTAGGTTTTGCTGCACACACAATATTTTTGATTAGGAAGATTGTGGAAGATCATGAAAAGTTGAGATGTTGATTACAATGGAAGAAGTGTATACCGTAAGTGCTTCAAAAGTCTATTGGGCCACTAGTTTGCACAGTATTATATGCTTATATAATAATACATTTACAATCAATTTCTCTCTTCTGTTTGCTAAAGTCAGAGAAATCAGTAGTATGAATTTTAGAGAACCTCAGGTCTGTGAGGTATAAACAGTGGGACGACTTGTCCATGTGAATTCACAATTATGTGAATTACTACTGTATGCACAAAAACGCACTTTATTTTAGAATCCATCTCTCCATTATCTATACTGCTTATCCTCTGCAGGATCACTGTGGCCCGGGAGCCTATCCCAGGGAAGTTAGGGCACAAGGTGGTGCCAGGATGTGGTGCCAGCTCATCACAGGGCTCAAACTCATCCAATCATACACGACAGGCAATTTGGAAATTCCAATCAGCCTATATTGTATTTCTTTGAACAGTGGAAGGAAACCAATAAATAAACCTGGAGCAAACCTACAAAGCACAGGGAGGACATGCAAACTCCACAACCACAGACTGGAGGTGAGATTCAAACCCTCTGCAATGCAAAAGTGCAAACGACTTCTTTATTACTATAGAAATAACAACAATAGATGGTATTTTAAGATACGCTTTTAAATATCCACTATTAAGTGTTATTAAGTTTATTATTGTATACTCGTATTACAGTGCCAGTCACATTTCCTGATTAAATACCACATTATGAATTTTTAATTACTAGTTATGAATCATACTTTAAAATGAAGTGCTGTTAAGTTAACCGTTCACAAATCCGCACGACTGGGCTGACATTAAGCATTCCACGTTGCTGATTGTAATGTTTACAGAAAAAAATCATGGACTTCTGTATCAGACTATAAACTGTCTTTTGTTCATATATCAAGCCTCTGCAGCATGCCAGTGTTCGCACATGGCTATTACACTCCGCACATGATAAAGAGCACCTTTCTCTGCTGGAAACCAGCTCCTTCTCACTCTGCAACCTGCGTTGTGCTACCTCAAGGTTAGAATAAGAATTTATTTTTACTCCTGCTCAGCTGGCAGACTAAAGGGAAGCGAATGATGTATGAGCCATCGCATGTTATTTATTTGCCAAACTCTTCCAGATGTGGAGCCATCATTTATCTACTGACAAATCAAACCTTGTGACCAGCTTGTGCTGTGACCCTGACCAGGGTGAAGCAAAGCTGCCGGTGGGAATGTAGTTGCAGGCGCTCACACACACACACACACACACACACACACACACACACACACACACACACACACACACACACATAGACCGCTGCTTTCTCCATGACCTGTCTGAACAGCAAAGCTAAGTGAAGATAAGCATACCTGGATTTCGACCTCAGTGAGCGTTTTTTGGCGGTAGAGCTAGTTAGGAATGCACTGCACACACACACACCCACACCCACACCCACACACACACACATACACATACACACACACACACATATATATACGATAAAACTGTAAAGTTGACGTGTCTCTTTACATTGAAAGTATTTCTGTAAAAATATTATTTGAGTTATAGAACTATAAAATATATAAATAAATAAAAACCTTAAAAAAAATCATTAGCTAATCTCAAAATTCAACAGATGGCACTGTACATTTTAAAATATGCACTTATGAGCACGCAGTTAAAGTCTAAGTAATAAACACAATCTCACACGTTTATTCCGTTTAATAAATAATTTATTTTTTGTTCATTTTAAAATTCAATAGATGGCGCTGTACATTTTTTAAAACACGCCGCTAAGTGTGCAATTAAATTCCACGGAAATGAAGTCGGGGGCACATACATTCAAATTGTCAAAAACATGCTCAAACATTATGGGAACTTTTGTCATGAAAAAATTTCATTGCATTGTGATTGCATTCGTCTTTAAACTTAAACATAGGCGGACCTTTTAAAATGATTAAAATTACCTGTGTGGAGTGCAACAGTAGCTCAAAAGCAACTACGCTCAGAAAGCTTTCAATGATTCAACCCCCACCAACACCACCAGCTCCACCTTCACCCCCAACACCTCCATCACAGTCATTTACTAAACCACAGTTTATTCTACCATTAAAACTCTGAACTGGTTGTATTTCACTAAAATGTTCACTAAGAAAAGGCCACAAATATTGTACACTAATTTACTAATACTTGATTGTTAACTGTATAATTCAATGAAATGACAAAACAGTATTTTGCTGTAAAACCTTAATTTTCATAGTTTTACATTATTTAATTGAAAAAAAAAATACTAAAAGACTGAACCAAAATCTAAAAAGTCAAAATGTCCTCTCTATATTGTCCACAAATGACATTTCATAATAGCTGTAATATGTACAATGCCCCAAACAATGCATTTCAATATCATAAGTGAGTTATTATATATAAACAGTGATGCTGGAATTAATTCTGCTTCTAACTCAAGGTTTAAAAAAAAAACAATAAATAAATAAATAAATAAATAAATAAATAAATAAATAAATAAGAAAACAATAAAAAGCTGAAGGTCAGAGCTGAGACTGAGTAGCAGAGAAACTTAAAGGAAAAACAATCATTAAGTTCTTAAATTTGTAGTTACATGATAGTAAAAGTAAAGTTAAAGTTCTTACTACTGTATGTAGCAAGATCAGCTCAAAGTCTTGTGATTTTTAGCTTTAGTTGTGAATTTGCATAACATAGACATTTTTATAAGAATTTATTATTTATTGCCCTAACAACTGCCCCTGGGATTCCATTATTATTTAATACAACCATTTTTTTTTAGTTCGTGTTAATTAGATGCAATGTGTAGAGAGGAGGTAAAAAAAAAAAAAAAGTTCTGTATTATTTGTTGAAATATTATACTATTATACCAGGTTTTACTTGCATAGGGACAGGAAAGAAACGCAGCGCTATCAGCATTGTGAAAGTGTATATTCATCTTTTTGCTGCTTTAAACCAGTCAGCACATAACAGTCCTCAGTGATGCAGTCTCCAGTGGCAGGGCTGTGTTTATGCTGATGGGGCAGTGTAAGGAACACGAACTAACCCCGAGGATCAGAGACACACAATCTGCACTCACTGATATGGGACACAATGTACAGTAATGCTTCCCATACACAAAATGTTCACCAGGAAAAAAAAATCCCAGATTGAATGGAGACTACTGTAGATTGGATTGGATTGGCATGCGCCAAGAGGTTTTCTTCTAGGATTTCCTTGAAATGTGTTCCATCCATCTCATCCACAACTCTGAAAAGATGGCCGAAATATGGCGCTAGCACGAGCATACGTCACTGTGGAATGGCACTCTCTGAGTGATGAGCAGGGTCAGGTTTCAGCAGACCATAATGGTGAAAAAAGTTCAATTTTGTTGCCATAGACCCTAGTTTTCATATGTGAATTATTGATTTGTAAACTATTTTGAGGATACTCTTCTTCACTAGTATGTGCTCTTTTGTGTGAATCAGTAGTTAACATAACAAACGACACAGAAATTGTGTCTGGTCTTATGATCTTATAAAATGGTGTCTAAAAATATGAATAAAAGTCGACTTTTCCTCTGACAGAGAAAAAAAAAACTTTTACAGCATTCCTTTTTCCTTTGGTCTACATAAGAGCTACTTCTCACAGATAATAGAGAGTGAGTCAGTCTGTATAAATGTTTCTTTCGAATGAATGCAATGTATTGTTAGGTTTTATAACAAATTTTCTGAATTACGTATATCCATGGTACAATGCAGCTTTTTTGTATAGCTTTTTGACGTAGTAGGAACATATTTTGACTGTAACAACTTCAGTCAACATGTTTCTGTAGCATTTTGAATAGGACATTAACTATAATACAGTATATTAAACTGTTATACAATCTGGTTACTTAGAGGTGTGCATGAAAATTGTGAATCTATGCAACACAACACAAAAGTCACAGTGTGAGGTTTTTATATGTTGCAGCACACAAGATTGAGGAAGATGAGAACAGAAATTATATATTCACTATCATGCACTGCACATCCTGTCCAGAGTGACTTAAAAAAGTGCTTTCAAGTTTTCAAGTTTTTAACTATAAATACAAGTCAAACACTGTTGGGAAGGCTTTTAATAGGGGGGGGGGGATGCTGGGGATTAACAGCATGGTGGCATAGGGGTTAGCACTGTCACTTTGCTCCTCCAGGTCCCGGGTTAGATTCCCACACCCGGTCTGTGTTCATGGAGTTTGCATGTTCTCCCAATGCTTGGTGGGTTTCCTTTGGGTACCTTTGGGTTCTTTCCTCCCAAAGTCCAAAAACATGTAGATCAGGCTCAGTGGCGCTCCCAAATTGGCCATAGCGCGTGAATGTGTGTGTCATACAAAAATGGGAATAAACACAATAGTCACCATTGGCCTCCATGGACCCTAGTTGGACTACAGAGGTTCCTAGATGGATGCATATTCATTATGTATATATTTACACTATATCTTCCTTAGTAACTGACTGATCAGGGTGCAGAGGGTTTAAGGTAGGCTAATAAGAGAGGCTAATGATATTTTCTTAAACAGGAGCAACTAACTTTGTTAGAAGATATACAAACAAAACAATTATTAGCTGCACATGCAGAATTAAAAAAAACAAAACAAAACAATGAACTCAAGTGATGTAGCTGAGGTTGAAGAACTCTCACACCCAGATGGTCGCAGTTCTACCGCTGAGATTATTTCCATCATTTCAATACAAACCAACAGTTATAGGTTTGTAATTTAAAACAATACAGATAAAATCATTTTCAGATACTGAGTTACACCACTATTATACATTATACATAATAGGAGTTCATCAACAAAATGTCATGTTTAAAACATTACTTAATGTATAACGTATAAAAAATAAGTGATTTTTAGGTAGAGAAATGTGTATAAAAATGTAATAACCATGTAAAGTAATAGGTAAATTAGCATATATATATATATATATATATATATATATATATATATATATATATATATATATATATATATATATATA
>JAAGKR010000205.1:146353-259321 GCA_011419295.1 Clarias macrocephalus | reverse complement strand
ACACAGAGATGGGAATCGAGCCTGGCCTGGAATCGAACCCGGACCCTGGAGGTGCAAGGCGACAGTGCTAACCACTACACCACCGGAGGAAAACACATCGTCCTAAAATTTTATAATAATTCATATTATAATAATAATAACTATAAGGTCATTTACAAAGCCCTTTTAATAGAGATATAATCGCTAAAATGTTTACATATTCGAAAAAACAGGCTGAATATCACCTAACTGTAGGTCCTAATAAATAGGTGTTTTTAGGCCTGAGTTAAGAAACATGTCACATACACAGAGGACACACCTCCATCACAGAAACTGACACACACCTCCATCGCTGAGACTGACACACACCACTATCGCTGAAACTTACACACACCTCCATCACTGAGACCTACACACCTCCATCACTGAGAACTACACACAACTCCATCACTGAGACCTACACACACCACCATCGCTAAAACTTATACACACCTCCATCACTGAGACCTACACACCTCCCTCACTGAGACCGACACACACCATCATCGCTAAAACTTACACACACCTATAATTTCAGGGCATAATGTAATTTTATTGTGTGAGTTACTAAAAAATCCATCCCTTGTACAGTTGTCTATAATGGGAAAACATAGCTCTCTATGGGGATTGAATCACTTTTGTAGCCTAGTGGTCATTTAAGGAACTGCATGTTTTGCCACTCCCGCATTGGACTAGTTTTTTAAAAAACTAGAGGCAGACCTCTTTTCCTGAAAATAACAGACATGGGGTTCACACCTTGATGACTAAGACTGACAGGCACTGATCAGCCACACCCTTTTCACATTAGCACCAAGTGGTAGAAACAGCAAGAGTGAAACACACTTATAAAAACTGGGTGTACATTATGGGACTTTACACTTCCACATATGAGTCAAGCTGTTAACTGAGTAAAATCTGGATTAAAGATGACTTGGCTGCAAGAAAGAGCTATGTGTTAAGTAAAAGCAAACTTGGACTTAATGGTCACTGGTGAAAACTGCTCCCACGTACGCAATTAAACACTATCACACACACACACACAAACATCTCAGCATACACAACGTTTACCAAATAATGGCCTTCACACATGGAACATCTTAATGCACGTTTCTGTATGATCACTATTTATTAGTCACTTTACATCAACGTCCACGCACAAAAACACATGCGTGCACACACATGCACCAACACGAACGGCATGCGAATGCACTTCTAGGCCTCGGTTTGAATCATCAATCACATGGAAAACAGTGCAGAGTTAGTGAACTGGTACAAAGACAGAAATGTTAAAGGTGAAATAAAAGCCTCAGAGTGACTGACCTGTAGATCTTTCAAGCTATGACAACCCCTTCTTTTTATCTCACGCTCTGTCTCTGCTCGCTCATCAGACATCATTTGACAGCATGGTTATAAGGCATACGATTCTTTATCAATCACATGTTTTAGTCATACAGGCAAAGTGGTTTAGGAGGAAACAAACATCAGCTAGTGTGAGAGCATGCAGCAGCATTGTAGTATTCTCAGTGTTTCCCCTGTGCGTGGAATAAAATTTATTACACACTTGCAAGTTTCAATTTCCTGAAATGGATCAAACAAGTTAAATTGCTAAAGCGATTTAGCTTATTCATTTAACTAGGGCGTTTTAAAACAGACTTTTCAAGTGGTTTTAAAAGTGCTTCCTGTTCTATAACATTACCTATTTAAAAGTATATAAGGTTTTATTAGATATGAAGTACATAAACTAGTATAAAGATACTTGTATATACTTCATATTTAATCACTTGAAAGATCGTTTTATGTAAATACTGTAAACTGCACTTGGTAGTGGTGGCTCAACAGTTAAGGTGCTAAATTACTGATCTTGAATCTCACAGCCTAGTTGGTTTAACACTTTGAGGTCACGGTGCAACATAGTTTTGTGCTGTGTAACGAGGCAAAGCGTGAGCATGAAATGCATGTCTAAACTTCTTTCTAATCCCTGAGGGAGTATTTCCACTATCTGAACATCTGATCTACACCATTACGGTCTTGAATCAGAAACGACTCATAGATGTCTCATAATAAAACTCTGTTTCTCCGGCATCTGTGCTGTACACGTAATAAAAACACCTTCTGTGTCAAATGTCTATCAACGATTGGCTTTATCTTATATAACCACTTCAAGCTCTAACGTCCTAGCATCACTACACTGAATAATATCTTACTCTCAAATAAGCATGATGCACACATAAATGGAAGCTCCTCTCACCAACCCTTGATGTACAGTATGGTGTACATGCATGTGATGCACCCATAATTAATTATACATGAATCAATACTCAACAAATATTCGAATTCAACAAAAAATTCCACTAAAACTTGAATTTGTACACACTTTGTACACAACTTTATTGTTGTACACACACCCTTTGCTGAGAGCACATCTATTTACGGTTATATGTTGCTATATAAATTAGACAACTTACGCAATAAATAATAAAGTTGTGTAGTTTCTACTAAAATAAAAGCACTGAACAGATGAGTTTTGCTGGTTTGCTCTGCAAATCTGATTCACTCATTCACTCAGGCTCAGAAGCGTATATTCACTATGCACTGTGCAAGATCTGGTGCATGATGTGCATCCATTCAGCTCAATATTTCATGCATTGTGTTCGTCTTTGCTTTGTGACATTTAAACGCTTTGTCAGGGGATATTACAGGTATTGCAAACTGTCATCCAGAATTGCACATACAGTATATACACAGGATCATCTACACTGCATCGCTGTGGGAAGTATCTCTGACTCCCTTCACTTATTGGCTTAACAAGATTTCTTCCTGGAGCACTTCAACTAACAAAGAAATGCATGATGATGATCAGAAACCATATGTAGTCTACAAGACCCAGATGTGCACCCTTAAGGCCTCAGTGCAATACATATTCCACAGTACAGGGTTTCCCTATACTGATCCCTAAATCCGCTAACACACACACACATATAGGATAGAAACATTGATCTAATACTCTGATGCAGTTTACCACCTGAAGTCTTGGACACTTTATTGTTGTACCTGCTCTAACACACCCACTTAACTGAGCTGATGATGTGTTAACTCAGGTGTGTTAGAGCAGGTGAAACAGTTAAATGTGCACAACAGAAGGGGGACTCCAGGACCACGCTCTAATGCATTATAATGCATTATAATGCATTTCGTTTTAAAGGTCAGTTTAGCACGTTAAACAGCATAATGTGCGTGGTAGCACTGGAAAGCAAAGGTCTGAAAGCATCTCAAATGAAGCACAAACTTATTCATGAAATAGGGATGCTCTGACAACTTTTACTATACAAACATGTCGTTTTTGTATTACTGAAATAATAATTAGCAAAGGAACTAAGTAGTGCATGATCGTGAACGAGCTTTTGCTTGAAAATCAAGTAAGATACTGTTTACTTTCTTGGAAAGATAAAACGCTGCCATGCTCGCGCGCGCGCGCGAGATGCATCTGCCAAATGAAGTTACGGATGTTCGGGGAAGTATGCAGAAACACACACACACACATACACGCGACTGTAAAACACCTAACCGTACTGTTAGTGCGAGGAACACACTGACATACCAGCCAGTCTTCACAGTCAGAGCAAAACTTCTGGTTGAAGTTGAAGACGTAGTTCTGGAGCCGCGGCAGGAGCAAAAAGCCCAACGCCAGAGTTAACGGTTTCCTTTAGTTTATGTCCGCGTCACACGCGCATCCCGCGGTCTCCGGTCATTAATGTCATCAGCTGTAAGACGAGCTGTCGAGATTTGGGGATAATAACGTGAGCAAGAGCTCCCAAAAACTTTTATCCCGTGCGCAGTGTGTAACTCCATGGAGAGGCGTGGCTTCTAGGATGGGAATGGGATTCAGGGCGGGGCTTGTTGCCATGAGAGACTCGCGAGGAACCGTTTCCTTTTAAACGACTCCTTGAAAAGAAAAAAAAAGCTTCACGATTATATTGACCCAAAATGTATGTTTTTTTTCTGTGTTGTTGTTTGGTTTATAAACTATGTCAGTGTAGTTTTACAGTCTATGTAAACTGAATTTGATTCGTAAATGCAGTCTTTTATATGCTCCATTTGTTCATACAATTATGTGTAAAATATATATATATTTTTAAATAAGAGCACAAAAACTAAGCGTTAACATCTCATTACAATATAATGAATAAAATGCAGACATTTAGACAAAATATGATGCCATTTCTCTTGCTTTTCACGAATGTTTGTTCAAATGAATCGACTCAGCAAAAAATGACTCCTTAAACTCAATAACGAGTTTGGGGGCGGGGCCTGTTAGGAAGGCGCGTGCAAGCTCACACCATTTCTCTGCAGTTGAGCGTTGAGAGTATAACAGGAGGCTGATGTGGAAAACTCACCGCTTTTTGTAAGCACATATATACAGCTGTGGCCAAAAGATTAGAATGAAACAAATATGATTTTTTACAAAGTCTGCTGCTGCTTTAGTGTTCTTAGATCTTTTGGTATACTGCAGTATATTTACAAGCGTTTCATAAATTTCAAAGTTTTTTTTTTTTTTTTGCATTTATTATTGCTATTATTTGCAGTGTTTTCAAGTCAACTTATGGGCCACACTCTAACTTGTGGCAGCCCATTTATGCATAATCAATTCTTGGAATTTGTCAGAATTTGCAGGGTTTTGTTTGTCACCTGCCTCCTGGGGATTGACCACAATTTTTCAATGGGATTAAGGTCTGGGACGTTCCTTTGCCATGAACCCAGAATTTTAATGCTTTGTTTCCCGAGCAATTTACTTATCACTTTTGCCCTATGGCAAGGTGCTCCATGATGCTGGAAAAGGCATTGTTTGTCAACCAACATGTTCTTGGGTGGTTGGGAGGAGTTGCTCTCAGAGGATGTTTTTGTATCATTCTTTATTCATGGCTGTGTTCTTAGGCAAAATTGTAAGTGAGCTGTTGGCATGACTCACGACTGAAGGTAACTGATTGGCCACAACTATAGAGTATAGACATAGACACACAATTAATGTGGGTTACACAGGCATCAAACCAGTGCGCAGTATTATGGATTTAAAGATTTTCACATACACAAGAAAAAAACATGACATACAATTTTATGGTAAAATGCATGCAACAAAGTTTTTTTTACTTTAAGCAAGTAAGGTTATCTGTTAATGTATTATTACTATTTAATTGAATTTCCTTTAGTAGCTTGAAAAGAAAACTCACCCAGTCATAGAATTAGTGGCTTGTTCTCAACACATCTTAAAACAGCATTTTGTATTTTAGAAGGCAGAGATCAGCAGGGTTGTGACTGTTGATATTTTACCATTTTTTAAATTCAACTATAATTCTGTTAATAGTAGAAAGGGGTAAAACATGGGATTGTGAGTAACTTAGTCTGCAAGTCTTTTGCAAGAGGAGCAAAAGTTTTTAATCAATTTTAATTTGATAAACAAGTGAGGTTTTGCAATACGAGCTACTGATTCTTCTCTCGCGCACGCTGAGGAACCTTTGTAATTGTTTCCCATGCTCGGTCGTAGTGAGCATGTCTCACTCATATAGTCAACATCCGTGCGAGCATGAACTGTTTACTATGACATTGTGACCATGTGTGCGCATAAAACATTTTTTTCTAATTTTGTGTCCAGGGGTGTCAAGAATGTGTTGCAAAATCCTCAAAAGGAGGCAAAACCAAGTGTCATTAAATAGGTCATTACAAATGTTTCCAGTGACCGAGACAAAACAGCAGTCATTCTGTGTGTGTGTGTGTGTGTGTGTGTGTGTGTGTGTGTGTGTGTGTGTGTGTGTGTGTGTGTGTGTGTGTGTGTGTGTGTGTTTGTGTGAAAGTTTTCCTACACAATAACACTCCCTCACCCTCCTCCTCCACTCCTCACACTCGTCTCCCTCACACCAGCTACTATTCTTTTCAAAGGTAAAGTGCATATATATAAGGTAAATTTTTACTTTACATCTTGTCTTAATAATTTTTATATGAATATATTTGCATTGTGGAACGAATCATATTGAGTCTTCATTTTTTTTTATGGGGAAATTTGCTTTAATATAGTGCTTTGGATTACAAGCACATTTCAAGAATGAAATGTGCACAATGATACGCAATCCAAGGTTTAACTGTATTTCAAAATTTCTTGTTACTAGTCTTTGGGACTGCCCACCCTCAAATCCAGCATTTTTATAATCCAGAAATTTTCTTGAATTTGTCACTTCTAGGCATACTAGTGGCTTGTGTTTGGGCATTGGGTGGGAATTGAACCCAGGCCTTCCATGTGGCAGACGAGAAACCCACTACTGAGCCACCAATGGCAAAACTATTTAATTAATTAGTAGAATTGTAACAGCAGGAAAATATGAAACTTTGGTGGACACGACAAGCGGAGTGCACTTGAGAATGTATTGTAAGTTAGTGCTGATATTATGAAAAACAATCTGTTTTCTTTAAGAGCAAATTTTGAGTTGCAGGATGCTTGCATTCTCTTAACACTAAACTATCAAATTTTGTCACAATTTTTTAAATGCACAATTTTGTTGTAATTGTGCATCTAATGTGTTTGTCAGTTATCTACTATATTGAAATTAAGTACAAATAAAAATTCATGGGTTAATAGTTCATTATTATTGTTGCTAAACGTAACTGTAGATGAACGGCATCCAATTATACTTGCATATACTATATGCAGTAATGCAATTTGGTCTGACTAGCTTTTAGCCACATTTGATCATTCCTTCAAATGTATACTCCATATATCGCCACATCCAAGAGAACCAGGAAGATATACTGCACTCTGTAATTGTTAGCACTCTACATAGAATTTTTTACATAAATATATATTTGTGATATGGATGAATTTGTTTGAAAATAAGCAATGTTAAAATTTCTACAAAAAAAAAAAAAACACACACACACAACAAATTCTCAGCACTTTTATTATTATTCATGATGTACACCCTATAGACCCAGTGGAGACATGTATAAAAGAATCTTGGTTCACTCATCCATGCAGAACAATTTATTTGTATTCTTTGGTTTGTGGTTTGTGCATGTGGATGTGTTCTTCAGTTTAGACCAGGGTTTCAGTAAGGTTCAGTTTCAAACTGAGATGACTGTTGCAAAAAAATTTGTTTGTTTAACAATTGTTGTTTAAAATTGTGTTGTTTAACCAGTTAAGTGTTGCCTTGTAGTATCTATATAGTATCTCTAGTACTCATTTAAGGTTTAAAGTTCTCATTTCCACTCATTTAAGGTTCTTTCTATAAAAATAGGGACATGCTTGAACCACCTGGCAGAGACAAACAGTTTTTGGCTTAAATATACTCGTCCTTGTCAGAACACAGGATCCTGAAGAAGAAATCCCTAACCACCTCCCAAAATATAGGCAAAATCAGACAAAGTGTATCAGGAGTTTTTGTTTGTGGATTTTTTTTTTCACCAAACATACTGATAGTGTGTTTGATTAAAAAATTTGACTTTGGTCTCGTCTGACTGCATCACATGATGCCGTTTTTAGTACCAAGTGATGCTTAGGTTTATGTTCAGGCACTGATTTGTGATATTTTATTCGGACCGGCTTTCATCTTAGATCACATCCAAGCAGCTTGTTGTTATAAAGGTGTCATTTAATGGTTGTGTGTTGAAAGTAAAGCATTCTATTAAAATGTCAAATTTTAATAGAAGTAACTTGGTCTGCAAGTGTTTTGCAAGACAAGTAAACAATTTTAATAAATTTTGACTTGATAAACTAGAGAGGTCTTGACATATGACCTTGCATGCGCTTTGTCTGCCGAGTGCTGTGTGATTACAATTGAGACAATGGTTCTTCTCCCTCTCGTTCTGCAGGATTGTGGGTAATTGTCTCCCATGCAGTTTGTGTGTGTGTGTGTGTGTGTGTGTGTGTGTGTGTGTGTGTGTGTGTGTGTGTGTGTGTGTGTGTGTGTGAGTGTGTGTGTGTGAAAGTCATCCTATACAGTAGCCCCCCACCTACTCTTCTCTCTAGTCTCCCTCTACAATTATTTTTGAGTGTAAAGTGCAGGTTAATTTGATTTATTTTTTACTTTATATTTTGTATACATTATTTTTATATGAATATTCTTGCATTGTGGAATGAATCATCAGAGTTTCCATTATCTCTTATGGGGAAATTCTTTTGATATATGAGTGCTTTGGATCACAAGCAAATTATACTCGCAATCCAAGGTTTAACTGTACTATCTTTGGGCTACAGTTGTACCATATTACCGTTGTCATTATTTCCCGACAAAACATTTCCAAACATCTAAAACTTATATTCATAATTATGCTTCATGTATTTCAATCTGTGTATGTATTTTTTCCCATAGTAATGAATAAAAATATATATTTTCTTGTATGCAACCTCAAAAAAACAGACCCTGGATAAAGGAAATATTTCTCCTCTTGTTTGAGAGGAAATCTGAATTAAGTTTGAGCTTTGGGCCAGGTTTGGGGTCATGTTTTTACATCATTTTTAACTTTCAAGTAAGGTGCAATCTAGCATATTATGTCATGATGTACATTATATAGACAATACCAGTGGAGACACTTGTACACAAATCTTGGTTCAATTGTCCGTACAGAATAAATTATTTGTATTCTTTGGTTTGTGGTTTGTTCATGTGAATGTGTATTTCAGTTTACACCATGGCTATTGGGTGTAATGTTTATATTTCTGCAATCATTTTAATCAATAATTTTTGAGGACACTGTATCTATGTTACCAGGGTTAACAATGGCTTAACAATATTTTTTTCCCCAAACCATCCTTTTCCATTCTTACACACTTAGTCTTCTGAGTAATATGCAGGTTATTAAATCTAAAATGGATTACATTTACAGTTTATTTATTAATTGTGCGGGGTGTGTGTGTGTGGGGGGGGGGGGGGGTCACTCAGACATCGTTTATACCACTTTATCCTATATACAGGATTGCTGGGGGCATGGAGCTTATTCTAGGAGGCTCATTCTAGGGGTGTAAATCCATCCCAGGGCACACACACTTATTTACATGCTACAGGCAATATGTGAATTCCAATATAGTTTAATCTGCATGTCTTTAGGAGGAAACTGGTGTACCCGAAATAAACCCACCATGCACGGGGAGAACACGTAAGCTCCATGCAAACAGACTCGAGGCGGGATCAAACCCGGACTGTGGCGACATTGCTAAGCCACCATGCCGTCTGGGACAGGGGCACTTTATTGACAAGGGTCTATGTAAAGCTCTAATACATAGGGTTTCACCTTCAGAAAAAGGTCAAAAAGATTCTTTTAGGAAGACAAAACTGGTATGCATTTACAAACCACTGAGAACCACCTTTTTTTAATATTATCATTAATTAATTAATATTTGTTGGTTAATGTAAACATCATGAACTCATATTTCTTATTAGATGAATAACAAAATTGTTACATTGGTGGTGGAATCGTGTAAATTAATAACTTGCAGTCTTTTTATCTCTGAATTGAAAAGGACAGATCTTATCATTAATGGGTCTCATAAAGTACGTTGTGATAACAATGTCACTCTGCGGCCATTGCCATCTGATTTGCTTCAAGGCCTGCTGACGGTATAATGTGTGACCTTGTCTGGCGACTATCAGGGAAGACATTTGAATCCAGCAAGATCAAACATAATGCAGGCTACGCCAAGGCCATCTTCTCCAAAAGGATAGATTATCAGGCATTGTCGAAATAGCAGCTTAGAATCTTTAATCCTTTCCATCTTGGTTCAGCCTAAAATGGAAAATCTGACTCCTAAAAAAGGTAGAAAGTAGTTAGGGATTTATGATGGAAAATATGTCATGTTAGTATCGAAAACAACATAAGACATCCATAATTGAGCGTTTTGTTTATGCAAGTGGGTTGACAATAAATTTCCTCTAGCAACTAGTCCGCCAGCAAAAGACATTTTTGTTCCGTTCAGGAATACAATATTTCTAGGTTGTTAAAGTGCGAGTGTTGTTGCTGCTTATATTTGTTTATGTGATTTGTTTGGAGTGTATTTTCTTCATGATGCTACTGCCTCCTTCTCTGCCACATCTTTCATGTAATCTGACTGAAATGTTCTGCTATGCTTTGCTCCTGGGGAAACGGGAATGCACTTCGGCTGCTTACAGTGTAAATGTCAAGGCCGTGATTTGCCACTAATGAGGTGGTATGCCAGAAGACTTTGTTTTGGAGCCGTGTTTGCGAGGAAAAAAAGGGGGGGGGGACCCTGATATGCTGCTTTCTGAATGTCGATGAGAACACATTCAAAGAGCTGCTATCAGCTTCCACTTCCTCATACATATGTATTCCTCAGCACCATGTCCCGGTTCATCACCTGCCAGTGGGAGAGTTTGTGAAAACTACACACAAGACAAGATGCAATGAAGCCCTGAACATGAAACATCTGCTTTGACTTTATGATCTTCTCTGTGTATCAATCTTATTTATGATCATCTTTTCAAAACCTTATCTCTTTTTTTTTCAATCTTGAACAAATAAATTGAATTTGCTAACATCACAGTTATATCCGTTATAGGATTTAGACATTTATTCATTTTATCTATGTGAGACGAGATTAGGAAAGTGAGTCCAAGACCAAAACCTAAGCCTGATTTAGCAAAAGGTAATCAAGAGTTTTAGGTGTTTGAGTAAATAGAGTGCATCTATGGAGAATGAGAGCAGGCCTGCTGGAGGGTGGAAACACAAACTGAGAGCTGAACTGTACACAGCGAAGGATGTGGTGAAGACATTGCAGGTAAGAGCAGTTCCTCCCACACCGACCACATCCACGTTACAAAAGCACTACACTCGTGCCTCAGGCTAAATACAAATATAAAAGGAGGTATTAAGCTTCTTAGACTTCTGAAACTTCTTGTCTTTTGATTACAAACTCATCTCAATGCTAACACGTTGGTTTACAGAACACAATCAAATACAAGATTAATCAACAAACAAACAAATAAATAAATAAATAAACTAAAGCATTCAGCATGTTGGTATCTCAGGATTTGAGTCTTGCCCATCAACAGCCACACAATTTTTCTAATCAACTATATGGCATGTGCTTCCCTCTTGTGGTTAATACAGTAAATTCATCATAACCTGTAAACTCTCACTCACTCACTCATGGTCTATTTCTAATTCAGGAGACTTAAGCCATGAGGTGAGGTACACACACTCACACGCACACTACGGGCAATTTGGGAATGCCATAAGCCTAATTTGGATGGTACCCAGAGGAAACCCACAGGAAGCACAGGGGGAACATGCAAACTTCATGCACACACATGTGGGAATTGAACCTGGTCAGGAATCGAACCCGGACCCTGGAGGTGCAAGGCGACAGTGCTAACCATTAAACCACCGTGCCGCCCCTGTACACATTGCCATATAATAAAATAATTACCTTGTTTGCTAAATTGATTGCTGAATATATCCATACCTTCTTGCATTGCTGCGCTTTAATGCATGTGTTATTAAATGATATTATACATTAGGCGATTCAATGCACTTCATTCTGGTTTGCTTCTGGGAATCTCCTGTTAAATCATGAAATAAACCGCATTACTCTCGCTCATTCATTCTCTCAACCGCTTATCCTCTAATTCCCTTAGAGACCTCCTGCTCATATCCAAGAAAAGCCCAGCCCATGCACACAACACAAAAAAATAAACTGATCTTTTTATATGGTTCTCTTTGCAGAATTTTAATTATACTGTAAGTGTAATTGATGTCTTTGAGTGGCATGTAGACCCTGTGTGGATTTTTTGACCCGTTGAGAACCATGGCTGAACAAGTGCACAGGAGGCCTGGAGCCTATGCCAGGGGACAAAGGTGACAATCCATCACAGGCCACACATTCAGTCACACATACCATCCAGAAAAAACCCACCAAGCATGGAATCAAAGTCTCTCCCTGTGCTGCCTAAACCACATTCCTTCATAGAAGGGTTTCTCACACAAATCTCTTACATTTACTTTTTTATTTCTGCTCTCACCCATAATCTTTTTCATAAACACAAGCCAAAATCTTCCTATACTTGATTCAATCAACACTGTTGAACTACACGGTAATCTGGAAATAAAATGGCAGGGATTTAATCAAGAACAGAATCCATTCAGTTTTCTTATTAATTTTGCCTGAAAACATGTGATGAAATTAGGTATAAATGTAGTTACAGAAGATCTTTGTTACATTAATTATATAAGGGGAGTAAGGGGGCCAACTTTATACATATTGCCATACTATTCCTTTAAGACTGGAATGAGGATTCATTCAATTATCTTTAGTAAACGTAGTTAGATATGTAACTCTGACATAACATATGATATGATATAACAGTGCTTCACTTTTTCCACATTTTGTTATGTTACAGCCTTATTCCAAAATGGATTACATTCATTATTTTCCTCAGAATTTTACGAACAATAGCCCATAATGACAATGTGCAAGAAGTTTGTTTGAAATCTTTGTAAATTCATTAAAAATGTTAAAAATCATATGTACAGTACATACGTTTTCACATCCTTTGCCATGACACTCAAAATTGAGCTCAGGTGCATCCTGTTTCCACTGATCATCCTTGAGATGTTTCTATATCTTGACTGGAGATCAGCTGAGGTCAATTTAGTTGATTGAAGTTGATTCAAAAGGCACACACATGTCTACATAAGGTCCCACATTAAACAGTGCATGTCAGAGCACAAACCAAGCCATTGGAAGGAATTGTCCAAGGAATTGTCTGTAGACCTCTGAGACAGGATTGTATAGAGACACAGATCCCAGAAACGGATCAGAAAAATTTCTGCAGCATTGAAGGTCCAGTTGAGCACAGTGGCCTCCATCTCAGGGCTTTACTCAGGGAGCTGGCCAAGAACCTGATGGTTGGTTTGAAAGAGCTCCAGCGTTTCTCTGTGGAGAAAGGAGAACCTTCCAAAAGAACAATCATCTTGTAGCGTCATACTCAAAAACTTGAGGCTGTAATTGGTGCCAAAGATGCTTCAACAACAAACAAAAAAAATTCTCATGTTCTTAGAGTCCTGTCATGTGCCTTTTACTAAAGAGGGGCTTACGTCTGGAGTGTAGTGCTGCAGAGAAGGTTGTTTTTCTGGAAGGTTCTCCTCTCTCACATAAGGATCCTCAATGCTGCAGGAATTTTTCTGTACCCTTCCTTAGAAGGTTGACCCCCCCCCCCCCCACCCACCCCCAATCCGAGAAGTATTGTGCAAAGTAGAGAGCCCTGTCCAACTTTCCCTGGCGATTGATGTAGTGATGTAGTGTTTGATTGTTACAACACCAGAATGTGATGGTGTCTCTGAACCAGTTAAAATAATTTGAGAGCTAGTATACTTCTACTGGGCTCCAAACAACTACTGTGCCTCTGTTGCACCCAGAGTTATCATTAGAGCAAATGAGTATCAAATTCTGTTGATAAAGATTATATTTTCCTGATAAATATTATTTTTTCTAGTCTTTTTCCACCAGTTGGTAAATGGTATATACACAAAAATAGTTGTATAGTCGTGGTATGTAGCATACCCTTTAAATGTTTTAGAAGTATGTGACCGGTGTTTTGTAGTAGCCAGGTTCCTAAAATGTTCATCCTGAATCTGGTGAACAGCACAAAGCAATTTCTTTATCACAAAAGCATGGGTAGGGAATAAGTGAAATCTCAAGTACTAACATTTGTAGGAATTATTTGTGTAGTTAGTGACATTGCAATAAATGCAAGTGATTTGCAGCAATGGTTCACTATAAGATTATGAACCACACTGGTGGCAAAATATTAGGACAACTTTTGCCATTAACTAACTAAATTAAATGAGACTAAAGTAACTAGGCAATATGTAATGGCTTTAGAACTTGTAGTATAACTGGACCACTGCCCCATAGGGCACCATGCCATTTTGCTATTACTGTGTGTCTATAGTTATACCAGCGTTTTCCAGGACGTTGGCTGGGACGATGCACACCTCATGAATGTCCTCCATGAAGTCCAGATCTCATTCCAAGTGATTTTTTTCCCTGCGGGGCTAAGTAACGGAGGAGGTGCACAGGACAAAGCTTCACACACTGGAGGACTTGGAGGTACAGATTTAGGAGGTTCTCAGCAATCTATAACAACTTCCATAATGACTTCCTTTAGAAGACTGTACATTCCATCCGCAGCCGTTTGAGGTTGAAACTGGTTGAAATTTAAAGATTTGCTTTCATTTTTCAATGTAATAACGTACATGTACAATTTGTTTTCGATAAATTCGTATTAGAAATATGGACTTTATTGCAAATTTTTAATGTCTAGTTACTTTTCACCCAGCCTATAGCTGTACACAAAAACAGGTGGTTATACTGATGAGTTCTACCATATCTCTCTGAGGAGTTGTGCTAATTAACTGAAAACTAGTGAAATTAATGCCCATGTGACAATGGTATTCAACTTCTTGAGCCATGGCCTGAGTCATCTCCAGACCTAAACCCAATAGAAAACTGTTGGACAATAAGGTAAAAATGAAGCATAAAAAATAAGATTTAAAAGCTGTTTATAGGCATTTTTATTTCAGGATTTGTTTTGTCTTATTAGACAATAATTTTTTTCTTTTTAGAAATAAATACAAACAAAAAACAAATTATCTACTAAAGGAACAAGACTATTTCAGGTTTGAAATGATCACTGGTAAGATAGGCTTAATAATCTTAGTTTTGAATTGTTGTTTCAAATAATACAAATACAAGCTAAAATTGACTATATTCAAGGTAATCCACTTACCTTGAGGGAGAACTGACAATGATTTCAGCTCAGCTGTGTCTGATGCCAGGTTGTCCTAAAAGGAGACTCTGATTCTAACTCAACTCCAACTCAGTTTTGAAATGAAGTTTGACACAAACTTTTATAATTAGCATGTTGTTTACACTGCAAACAACATTGGGTCATATTCAACTTTAAATTTAGATCTAAATCTGTCAGCTGGATGCCAGTTTGCATAAGCAATGCTGCACAATCAGCACAGTGTCTGTCCAAACCAGAGAATGCTTCCCTAAGGCAGTCAATACAGAGGCAATTGAGCTGATGTATATCCTCAGCTTATAGGGAGCTTAGGATGCATAAATGAAAATCATAACATAATAGTGAATTAAATCAAACGAAAATAATCAAAAGAAATAACCCAAAATCAGTGGTAAGGGGAAGACTATGAAAGGTATGCTCTGTGGTTTTGTGTCACTGCCAACATAATTTTTGCCAGAGTTAAGGAGGCTTTATCACAGAATTCTTTAAAAATTGTATTTGTGTGGCGGTTTTCCCATGAGATTCAAGAGACAGTGGAGGTAAAGGTCTGTTGAGGTAGAGTCCGATTGTGAAAAGAAATGCAATCCTGTCTCCAGAAGTGAATACATCGCAAACAATACAGTTGACTGAAGAGCTTGTTCAGTCATCCATAAAGTGTTAACCAATCTGAAAAACTATGTGTCAGCTAATAACTATGTTTGCACAGCTAAAGAGCAGAAAACATCAATAAATTCCTTTTACCACAGACTTCCCCTGAGGGATCTGTGGTATGTTCTTGCTTAATAAAATACCCAGTCAATAGCATACTATTCATCTCATCAGTGGTAAAGTGCATCACTGAAAACAGTAGACGGTTCACTCCATGGCCCAAGGTTTTTAGACTCCCTGAACATCACCCCCACATGTGCTAGCTGAACAGCCCATTTCAGTTCTATATATATATATATATAGCCCATTCCAATTTGTCTAACAGCCTTCACTCTTTAGGGAAGCCTGTGTACAAAGAGAGGTCCGAGAAGACATGTTTTTCCAAGGTTCGTGTCAAAGGAGTTCTTCACAGAGCCCTGACACGAACTCCACTGAATACCTTTGGGGTTAATCAGAACTCTGACTTCACCCCAGGCCTCCTTACCCAACATCAGTGCAACATCATGATCTGGTGGCCTGATAGGCAAACTCTCACAATCACACTCCAAGATTTTACTCTGGAGTGTGATTGTGAGAGTTTGCCTATCAGGCCACCAGATCATGATGTTCATTGTCATGCTGAATGAGGTTTAGGCACCCTTTTTAAATAAAGGAAATTTGTGGTTAAGGTTAGGGGTTTATTGCATCTTACTGTACTTTCCCCACTTTAAAAAGTGAAAAGACTTATAATCCATATCAAAATCTAATTTTCACCATCTATAGCTTTGGGGTTGATTTAATTAATATCTGGAAACAATTTTCTTTCAGTTAAATGTTTCTGATTTTTTTTTCTTTTGGATGATTTAAGTTTTATCGTAGTTTTAGAACAATACTTGTGAGGGAATGAAGAGTATTGATAAAAATTACAGAAATAATAATCTACACCTAAAGCTATTCAAATATAACCAAGCTTTATTTTATCTAATGTCATATTCAATATGATATATAATAGTTCGTTCAATCTCAATCGTGTAACAAATATGCAAATAAAAAAAGAAAAAGAAATCAGTAGGTGCAAACGGTTTTTTACAGTACTGTATGTACATAAAAAAAATCCAAGACAATGTTATTTGTGCATTAATATACATTATGATATTATGAAAGGAAAAAATATATATATATAGGGTAGTCTTTCCAAGCTTTCCAGATGAATCTCATGATCCAATTTTGTTACAGTATATTGCTATATCATGTTATATTGCTCAATCACAGGCATTCTGTCACAGGCGTGTCATAGGCATTCCTCGGCTTAAGTACTGTAACAGTGGGCAGTGTCATCATCAACTTTTATGTCATTCTCTGAGCGTGTCACAGACGTTCCTCACTGAATGTAACAGTACGTAGAATTAAGGGCTGATTAAATATTGGAGCAGCCTGAGCAATGGCAGCACACTCCATTCGCAGGTAATGATAGCGTGAAAGTTTCAGGATCTACAAGTTTGTAAAAACAATACCACTTCTTCATTTTCATACATATTTCAAATATGAGCACATTCCAGGACTAGCTAGGGAGTTACTGGGGAAATGCCCAGTTGTTGCAACTGGGGGAACATGAATGAAACAACACAGTTTAATAACAAATTGTTATCATTTAAATAATGTATTGTGTAATGTTATATGTGTAAACATAAAGTTCAGTTTAAATAGTGTATAGTGTCTTAGAAAGCTTTTGGGCCACACTGAGCTGCCAAAAACCAAATATAAAACAATAAGAAAGAGAATCTTAGGATCAAATAATAAAGATTCATGGAACAACAGGGGTAAAGAGATGCTGCATTATTTTGGAAGGCAAGTGACTTTGTATATATATGTATATGAAATTATTTTAGAAAAGGGGGGATTTTATGTTTGGACCTCCAAAAAGCACCAGATGCTAGGAAAAGAGCATTACACAATGATGTCATTCAATGTAACAGAAAATTATTAACCACCTTTCTGTAAAAGTTTACAGCATCGTCACAGCTGACCCATTTGAGATATCATAAATCCCTCTACAATTTTGCATCCTCAGTGTCTTTAAATCACATAGGTCCGGCTGGTGATCATATAAATTTCTAAGAAAGAATGTATCAAATTCCATTGGGTGCATTTTGCAAACGACACAAAAATAACTGACATCCTGTTGAGTTGAGCCCATGACATACAAAGTGAAAGATGTTCAGCACAATGAGCTCTAAATGTATACCGGGTTTTGCGTGTACAAGTGCAAGTGTGTATGAGCTATGCAGCAGAATCTCATGTGAGGGCCCCAAGCCAGGCCCAGGCCCCAGACCCCTAACCTATCCAACCTGTCTGCCAATTCTAATGAGTTTTTGAACATGTTAAGACCCCAAAAAAGCCCTTAGGGAAAAAGTCTGTAGGATAGTTAGGAATATAATAGGGCACGTCACACACTATGACAACATAGGGCTGATGTCATAGTGCTTAGGCCCTAAAAAGTAATGTGGGCTAAAATAGAAAATAGAAACGGAGCAAGTGTGACAAAGTTACCAGAAGAACACTAGCTTATTCTCCAACATGTTTAATAAAACTGCACAAACCTGTACCTAACACTGCTTATTTTATTACTCTTTATGGATTTTTATATTTTGTTTATATATATATTTTTTTATGTAGAAATGTTTTCAAATGCCTTTTTGCTTTGGCTTTGCTTATGGCTTTTTTGTATTTTCCCCCAAGACATATGCACAGTACGGTAAAGGAAACAGCTGTTGAAGAATATTGGAAAAATTTGTCCTTCAGGTAGCTTTGTTATGCAGCATCATCATCAACTTTTATGTCATAGTGTGACCGTGTCACAGGTGTGTCACAGACGGTCCTCACTAAATCTAAGTTCGGAAGCACGCAGGTTCTCCTGCAGATCTTCTAGCAGGAGTCAGGATCTGCACGCGGTTGAAGACGCGGGTAAACCTCTAGTTTGTACTAAAGAGAATTTTAAGACGTTTGCACAAAAGGTGATATATATAGTGTGTGTTTATATATATTATATGAATTTAATTTAATCACACGTACATTTCATTACTGTACACGCCAAATACGAGAAAATTGTACTTGACGTCAATAAAGCCTCAATTCCTTCGCCAATCACTAGGAACGCAGCACGCATGCGCTTAACCTGGTGTCTCCTCCCTCCCCCAGCTCTATCATATCCTTCTTTGTTAGAATTTTCAAGCTGCAGGAATGAACCATAGTCGGATACTTGCGAAGAAGCTTAGCGATGACCGCCGGAGAAACCCATAAAATTAGGCAATAGGGCCCATACAGATGATAAAGAAATCTAGAGATAGGTGTAGAACGTTCTAGAATGGTCATGTGATGTCACGGGACCAGTAATGTCGCACTTTTAAAAAACTGTTCTGACGTACGTCTTTGTTTTTTGACGATTTTTTAAGGTCGGGTAATTCATTTTTGAATGTTCAATGACATCTCGAGAGACTGAATGGTAATAAAATGCCTTAAATCGTGTTATTTTTGCTTACAATCGTGCTTATTTCCCCTCAAACGAAAAGAAAAAGAGAACCCAGGCACGTGAAGGGTATTGACCAATCGGAGGCCGAGCTCCGAGCAGAAGGGTATAAATAGCGGGCATGTTGCCGTGGGAGACGTCCGCCATTGAAGACTGGTGTTTGGGAAAAGTCAAAATATTTGTTTTTAGAAATTTGTTTCAAACCATTTAAGTAAAGTATCCGGACGAAACAGTCGTTCAGGAGCCTGCTTTTGGTCATCTTTTCCAGCAGAACTTCCGGCACTGTTAAAAACAATCTTTGTTGTGCCAGTGACTGAAAGGTAAATGTTTTAGGTACAGGTTTGAGCTAGCTGTGTTTGTTGCGCTAGCAGCGTAAAAACATGAGCGAGTCAGAGAGACTGTACGACTCCGTAGTCGGTGAGTTGGTTCATAGCTTACATGTCGTCCTTGGGGCGGGGATATTTAGCTTAGCTAGTAGTTGCTAGGGTTTTTTGCGATGTGAAGCTAAGCTAGCTTGTGGCTAAATCCCAAATGGCTCCTTAGAGGGCATGTAGCAAACTACAATGGGACGCTGAAACCGTTACCTCATGCCGCACCAAGGGCACCTATATAGGGCATAACAAACTATTTAGGACGGGGGCTGGGACATTTTGTATTGGCGCTGCTGGGTCGCCATTTTGATGTCAGTATTCCAGCAGTTGGTTTTCGCAATTTTGTTCAATCGAATCGCTATGCTTTAAATCAAACGCGATTACAAAGCATTATATTTAAATGCAATTTCTCTTATTAGTTGCATTTTTTTGGGGACGGGGGTCTTTTTTTGTTTCGGCTTTCTAAAGTGCGCTATCTGATTTCACCTTATTGCGTCATAACGGCCTAAATAGTACAACAAGCTAACGATTAGCTTTATGACAAAAGCGTGTTTTTGTTGCGCACTTCTTACATGTTTACCAGGTTTTTTATTATCTTCTTTTTAATGTTTTGTTATATAACGTTGTGACGAAGATTTTCTCAAGGCGTTTTGAACAACACGCGAGCCCTCGTGGCGCGCGACTACCTCCACATCCACCCTGAGGGTAGTGACGGAGCGATTACATGGCGGAGTCCTAAATGCCCCCGTATTAATTTTGTAGGCACTACATGGTCTGGAGAATTTCATTATTTCTCAGTCTATGTAGTGTACTTGTATTGGCTTGAAGGAACAGTTTGGGCAGCTGCGTTAAAATACTTCGCTGAAATTGACTTAGACTGCGCATACGACTTAATTATGACGTCATCGCCACAAGAACCGACAATTGATGTTGAATCCGCAACGAATGTTTAAAAATGTCTTTAAGAAAATAAAATGTAACTAGTTACCATTCTTGTTTTTTCTCTTTTTAGTTCTTGACCTTCGACAGCTAAAATGCCTAAGATTTTTGTAATCAAAAATAATATTGTTCATTAAATGCTCAAGAGAAATTAAAGAACGTACTTATTTTATATGCTGATTTGTGTAAAAGTAAATGTACTGACTGAATAAAAAAATAGAAATAGCATGCTTTTATAATTTGTCCCTGTTCTCATTTGTGTGACCAAGAGAGCTGTGAACTAAAAATGTGAGTGAAGACCGTGTAAGTAAGAAGTAAACTAGATGATTGCCATCTGTATTGTTTATTTCTGAGGTGTGGTGGTTTAGGTGGACTATTTTATAATTTTATATGGTCCAAGGCTGTAAGATGTGACAGTTTGTAAAAAGCGATGGCTGCTCCGTGCCAGGAGTTTAACCTTGTTTCCAATATAATATATAAAACAGTAATTTAAAACTTTTAGAAATATATTTTGTATTTGAATAGGGCTGATAAAAAAAAAAGATTTTTGTAGCGCAGATTAATGTTAATCTGTGTAAAAGGGGATTGGGGAGTAAAGGTAAGATGCGTATCAACAGATTATAAAAAATCATAAAATCAATCTCGAGTAGCTTGTCAGTGCGGCCACCAGGGGGCAGTGCATACTATTAAACTAATTGGTCTGTGTCGCTGGAGCCGGTTGCACCAGTTCAGTGTAAACCAGGGTGCATAAACTAAAGCGTCGAGAGTAGATGGGTTAAACGTAGCGCATTGCGGGATTTTGGTTACACCACAAACAGACGTTGAAATTGCTGCGGAGTGCATTGCCCGCCCTCCACTCTGTAGCCATAAAAAATGACTCGAGTATCGCATCCGTAATTTCGATGTGATTAGCGCGTTATCCACAGCGCAGTGTTTATTTCGAAAATATTAGTCTCTAGAATTGAATCAAGCCCAAATGAATTGTACAATACAGCACTGAAAAATAATTTATTCATCTGTTTATTTCTAATTTTGTCCTTGGCCTACTTCAGCTCTTGTGCAACAACAGCATTACAGTAACAAACAAGAGCACAGCAAGACATGTAAATAGAGTGAACAGCCGAATAAAGTTTAATGTTGTAATAACAGTAAGACTCTTGTACTTTGTGAATAACGTTTGGTCTGTGGCTACCTGGTGGTTACTTTATTCCATAATCATTCAGGTTTATATTTGACCCAGTCTGTGAAAACCCTGCTAAAGTCCTTTTTTATGTTTAAATGTGACCCAGTGTAATCTCCTCTGTAAACAAATATGCACCTCAAACATTTAAAGGTATGTGTATAGTCAAAAAGCATGTGCTCCTTGAAAACAAAATGCACAGAATCATAAGGCAGATGTGGCACTGCTAGGGAGTATGGGTTAGTTTTAGCTTAAGGCCAAATTGCAACTATGCTACTCTGTGCAATCCTGACTTTTTGGTCATCAAAATTTTTTTTTACACGTTTTCCAAACTAGTAGGAAAGCCATAAAGAACACCTGATACCTGGTTCAAGTGTGTTGAGAGTGAAATTATTTGGTCTCTCCTGCATTCTTAGAATATGCATAATTAATTAGGCTCTATTAGGCAATAATATGGATGTTTCCATATTTTGTGTGAAGAATGAAAACATTATTTATTTAATTATTTTTATTCCAACAAGATGAAAATACCAATTAGTCTGTATGCTTCTAAAATACATTTTGAAGCAAACAAGGGCTGTAACTCATGGCTGCAGTATAAAATGACTGTGCTCAAACTGCTTTCCCTGTTTACAGTGGCAGAGGATGTGTTATGAATGCTGAGCTGACCAGACAGCTTCTGAACATCTCTGCGCAAGCCTGTCTTCAGAGCAAAACTGATCATGTCGGAGCTCGTGCTCAGCATGAACAGGAACCCCCCTCCCCCTGAGTACAAGAACCATAGAAAGCCGGGGCGCCTCACCAACCAGCTCCAGTACCTAGACAAAGTGGTGGTCAAAGCCCTGTGGAGGCATAATTTCTCCTGGCCCTTCAGGCACCCTGTGGATGCTGTTCAGCTCAACCTTCCTGTAAGTTGAGTTTCATCGTAAAAGGGTTTTAGCTGTACAATTTTGAATTTTAAAAGTAACGATAGTTGTCCAGTTACAGGTTTGCAACTGTTGCATTATTTTCACTATCAGTATTGTATTTCTTTTCCATCAGTAACGTTTGTTCCAAACTACCACTTAAATTTTTTATAATACCACTATATTATAAAATCTTAATTATAGGAGGTTCATTAAGTTACCTGCTAATTAGCACTGAAAAAACCTGCATGTAGATACACATCAAGGCATATGTAGCTGCTTAGTTAAACCAAGTATGTTAATGTAATGATGAATATAATTTTGTTATAGCTTATGGTGGGGATCTCAACGTTTAGGAGCTACTGTTTTTTATTTATTTATTTATTTATTTATTTATTTTTATTTTTTTATTGTGGCCATATAAGAGTCATGTGTAATTATCACTCGAATACCTGGTGCCCCAAGGGCTAGACTGAGAATTTTTGGTTTATATAAAGGCAGGTTTAATGATGCACTAAAACACAACTTCATGCTTTTATAGAATTAAAATCTGTAAAGTCATTTAAGTTAGTTGGAATGATGGTTTTCAATTTATAATTGAAATATCCTCAGTGGGCATTTTCAAACCAGAAGTAACAGTGAGGTCAGGTATGCATGCTTAAAGGTAGGGAAACCGGGTGTATTTGTGTGTTAAGTTTAGTTTTGTCTGTGATTGAATAAATTGCATGAATTTCACATTGATTCTGTTTTGATTTCAGGATTATTATACAATAATCAAAAATCCAATGGACTTGAACACCATCAAAAAACGTCTTGAAAATAATTACTACTGGAAGGCTATGGAATGTGTTGAAGACTTTAACACCATGTTTACAAACTGTTATGTATACAATCAGGTAAAACGTCTTCTGCTATTAATTGCTCTCTATAATGTGTGTATTTACTGTATGTATACTTGTGTATGTTAAAAATGAGTTGAAACCCATTTTCTTTTAGCCAGGAGATGATATAGTTTTGATGGCTCAAGCTCTTGAGAAGTTGTTCCTCGAGAAAGTAGCTGAGATGCCACAGGATGAATTTGAGGTCACAACAGTTACCAACAAGGCACCTCTGAAAGGGAGAAGGATGCCTCCTCCAGGTAAGCTTTAATAGGGCTTCATTTCAGTTAGGGTAGATTTGTTAGTAAATTAAAATTGTTATGCTGTATGTCATCCTGGGTCTGATTTGACACTATAAATCTGTAAGCACTAATACAAACTAAATATAAATGCCACTATTTGCTTTGGGTTCCTGAGACTAATACATTTCAGTAGGTCAGTATTGTTTAAGGGACATTTGGATATCATAAAAACATTCAGGGCAAAGGTTTCTCTACCACAAGGTGTTGTTGCCATTCTGCACTTTTGGTTTTGTTTAGCATAGTTTGTGCAGGTCTGTTCAAGCTGAAGATGTAACTTGTCTCCTTGTGTGCATAACAGGATTTGGGAAAATGCGGCCTCAATCCCCAGTATCTGAGGTTGTATTTCAGCAGACAGTGACTGTCATCCCTCCCGAGGCACTGCACACAATCTCCTCCGCACCCTTGTCAGCTCAACTTGAAGCCAAGGTCAGTCTCTTTCACATAATGCAGATGTTTTTATCTGTGACCGATGTGATTCTCAACACGGGTTTGCAATTTTAGCTAAAAACAGGGGTGAAAAGGAAGGCAGACACCACAACCCCTACTGCCCCTGTCCTTACCATCAGTGAGTCATCTTCATGCATCGCTGAGCCGAAGGTGCTGAAGTTGTACTCGCGTCGAGGCAGCGGCAGACCCATCAAACCGCCACGTAAAGATCTGCCAGATTCTCCACAGCAGCACCAGGTGGGGCGCAGGGGCAAGCTCTCCGAAAGGGTTAAATACTGTAGCGGCATTTTGAAGGAGATGTTCACCAAGAGGCACGCTGCCTACGCCTGGCCCTTTTATGAACCTGTGGATGCTGTGGCACTTGGCCTGCATGACTATCACGACATCATCCATCAGCCCATGGATTTGGGCACTATTAAAGTAAGATGAACAATTCATTACTTCAGCAAGAAAGAGCAATTTGCACAACCTTTTACCCAGTATGTAATTGACTCTTTGAAGACTTGATTAGCATTTAAGTTTTTCTTTCCTTCCTTTTTTTTTTTTATAAACTGGCAGTGAATGTCTGATGTTGGCTGTGCAAGTAAAATTGTACAAATAATTTGTCTAAATCATTTTAAGCTCCTTTATCAAATTGTCAGATTCTTTTCGAGTAGGTTTGGTTTCGGCTTCTTTTGAAGAAGCCTTCTTTTTGGCTCATGAGGAAAGATTCCACCTCGATAAGCCTGAAAAAAGAGCTCAGAACCAAGAGTAACGTTCAGCACAAAACCTTTATTGGCCTCTTTCAGTATAATACAAAATATAAAGTAAAAGTAAAGAAAATGGTAAAATAATAGCCTTTTTTTTTTTTTTACTTGGTAGCGAATATGATGTCAAATATAGCGAAGTACAATACTTCAAACAAAACATACTTAAGTAAAATTAAATTATATATTTTAAAAACTAGAAGTAGAAGTATAAAAAAAATTTAATAAAATAAAAAAACTACTCAATTACAGTAATGCAAGTTGCGCAGGGTCTCTTTCAACAAGAAGAAATATTCATGAATATTCATTTCCAGAGTCATAATTGGGGCAAATTTTTTTCTATTTTTTCATATGATAATGCAAATTTTATGACCGCCCCTCAGATAGACAATTTTGTTATATTTTGTGTTTGTGTAAATGGATTCACCAAGCATGATTCATTGTGAAATTATTGAAGAATGCAGTTAAATATATGTATTATATGTAGGTAGGTTAAGCTTTGTAACATCAGTACGTAAACCTAAATAAACAGATTTGGGTCACCAATGTTTTTCTGGCTACTTGGCACGGAGCTGTCTGTCTCTATTTAGTTAAAGCTTTCTGTTTAAAGTTATGTTTTTAATGTTTTCAATTTGTTAATTGAGGAAGATTGACCATTATCTCCAATGCCTATTTGTTGTATACACAGCTGTTGGGTTATTATACATTTTATCATCCATTTATACGTTTAAATTTCCCACATGAGCATAATGAGGTAAAATGTGGAGTTTAAAGCTGAACCTGAACCTTTTAGATGATTAGTCATTTGAAAAGGCTTAAGTCTTGCAGTGTGGATGTTTTTATATAGTGCAAGAAAGGTAGCTGACATGTTTCTCCCACCACCTTTTTCAGAAAAAGATGGACAATCGTGAATACACAGATGCCTTGCAGTTTGCTGCAGACGTTCGTCTTATGTTCTCAAATTGTTACAAATACAACCCTCCGAACCATGAGGTTGTGTCCATGGCCAGAAAATTTCAGGTGATTAAGTTCATCTTGTTTTATGATTTTAATTTAGAATGTGCTGACCAAGATCATGTCTTGGTCTGGTGTGCTTCGTAAAAGAAATGACTCATCTTAAACATTGGGTCCTCTGCTCAGGAGGTTTTTGAGTCCCGCTTTGCCAAGATTCCAGATGAGCCAAGACCGTCTCCTAACCAGTACCAGGTATCCAAAAGGGGGAAAAACGAGCTAGCAGAAAGTCCGTCCAACTCTGAGAGCAGTGGCTCAGAATCTTCTATGTCAGGAACCTCGTCTGACTCAGAGGAAGATGAAGAAAAACGAGCACAAAGGCTGTCTGTTCTGGAGGAACAGGTATTGCACAATATCTTAGTTTACTCTTGTGTAGATTTTTTTTTCCTACTCCTTTTTTATAAGTAATAGCAGCACCTCTGTCAAATTAGCTGAAGGCGGTACGGGAGCAGCTTCAAATATTGACCCAAACACCTTTGCTGAAGCAAAAGAAGAAAGAGAAGTCAAAGAAGGCAAAAAGAAAAAGAGAAAAGCGAAAGAGTGGTGAAGTGCAAAAACCTCCAGCTCCAGAGAAAGTGCATAAGAGGCAGAGTAGCAGCAAGTCATCAGGGTTGGTTGAACACTCAGTTACACAACAGTTTTTTTTTTGTTTGCATTTTATATTTCTGCCAGTCTAACTACGAGCCCTTCTGTTATTAGGAAGAATATTGAGAGCAAAGGGTACGAGTCCGAAGAAGAGCTTGTACTGCCCATGTCTTACGAGGAGAAGCGACGCTTGAGTCTGGACATCAACAAACTGCCAGGAGACAAATTGGGCAAAGTTGTGCATATCATCAAGGCCAGAGAGCCTATGCTTAGAGACACAGATCCCGAAGAAATCGAGATTGACTTTGAGACACTTAAACCAACCACGCTTCGGGCTCTTGAGGCGTTTGTCATAACCTGCCTCAGGAAGAAGCCTAAGGGGCCTGCTCGTGAGTACACTGCCATGCTCTTGAAGTAAAATCAGAATTTTATCCAGTGTGTGTGAAAACTATTTATTTATTATTATTTTTTTTTTATACAGTATGTTCTCTCCCCATAGAAAATCCCCAAAAACCCAAAGGTGAAAAGACGAAAGAATTAGGGAAACAGAATGCCAGCGACGAGCTCAACTTGATCAAGAGGACCAAGGCAAAGAGTGAGGTTCCTTTTTTTTTTTTTCTTCTTGTTTTCACGGTTTATTGACCAATTGAAATCTTCAGTTTTCGAAGTGCAAGGTCCTATATTAAGCTACGTTTACAGATAAATGTGACCCAATTCCGTTTTTTTTTTGCTCATATGTGACACATATCGGATATTTTATATGTCCGTGTAAACAGGAAAAAAACGCATACATTCCGATATTTCAAGATCGGTTTCTGGCCTCCTTCATATGTGGAAATTAATCAGATATGTGCTAATGTGATTGTCGTGTAAACAGACAGATCGGATTTTCTGAGGCATTGCGTTCTGTACGTCATTAAAACTGCGACTTCTTCGTGGTTTACTGACGTAATCAGGCACATCGACGCGCTGCTCATCCCAAACAGATGCGCCAGTGTTCGGTAGCCCGCACCTGTTGCAAGCCACCAGAGAGCAACCCCAACATGTCTTGCACCCAGACATTCCTCTGAATGGTTGAGGACACAATAAATGATGCATATGCGCAGGCTGCAATTATGCCCTTTTCCTCATTCTCTGTTTCGCGAACTTTGCATATATCCCAGAGCTAGCACAATCTTGGCTAGTCTGTAGTGCAAGAACCTCCCTCTAAGTATGCGCGATGTTTCAGACGGTATGGCAAGTGTAAACACTTGAATTGGATGAGAGTCATAGTTGAAAGAACGTGTAAACAGACGGTCATAAAAATCAAATATAGGCAACAAATCAGAATTGGGCATCGAGACCTGCAGTGTAAATGGGGTTTTATACATGAAGATTTGTTTGATTAGGAGTACAACTCGAATCTGATGCATCTGGTCATGTAAATTGAGACACCCATAAAAGCAGTGACTTTTAAACTCATTTTAACTTAATAGATGCGCCTTTACATCTGTTAATTTATACTGTTATTCAGTGAGCCAATCATGTAGCAACAGCGCAATGCACATAGATGTGCATATACAGGTCAAGACCTTCAGTTTATGTTCACACAAATTTAGAAAACGCGTTCGTAATCTGTGCCAGATGTGGCTGGATTGAGTACTTCAGAAACCATTGATCTGCTGGGCTTTTTTCTTTCCACCTAAAGAGCAGTTTTATTTGGCCATGAATGCCTGAATTATTCTTCAAATTAATTTGTTGTCGTCTGAGCTCAGTCATTTTTGATATATTTTAATTGTATACGCTGTCTGCCAATTGCTTGGGAATAGGTTAAATCTAGACTCAGAAGACCATATGACCCATTTCCATTGTCCCAAAAGGCCTATCTTCATGCTTTCTAATTAGACTCCTCATGAAATTGTACATTTAAGTGTTATTTATTTTTTCTTTTCTATTTTTTTTGATGGAATTTCCCTCTGTGATTAACTGTTTTCTTCCACTTTTTTTGGCCCAGGCCATGCAGCAATCTAGCATATTATACTTTACCCTTTTTGGCTTTTGCTTGTTGTATATGGTGTAAGGCATCTGAAAGCTTAAGTAATTTGCATTTATTTTATTTGTAATATTTTTCAGGTGAACTGGTGACAACGGAGCCTAAGGAGCTGGCGCACTCGTCCCGACTTAGTGAGAGCAGCAGTTCCTCCAGTTCTGACAGCAGTAGTTCTGACTCTAGTTCTTCTGATAGCAGTGACTCTGACTCAGGTTAGCTGATCTCCACAAGCACTTTCTCCCTCTTTTCCCACCTTTCTACTTTTTAACCCTCTCTGGGGCAAGGTTGAAATTTTCCCCATTCCCACCTCCCTGCACATCACTAGTTGGTTAAGGGGAAGGAAAAAAATCTTTTCTTGGACGCACTGTTTTCCCATTAATAGAACCAATGTCACTTTAACGCATACTGGAACACCAGATACTTGAATGCTTGAGTTCATTTTTTTTGTTTGTGTTTGTTTGGATATTGTTAAATTAAAGTTATTTTTGTTGTTGTATAATTTGTGCACTGTTCCTTATAAATTCTTATAAATCATAAGCCTTGTTACAAAACGCACTCCCTGGCTACAGTTTTTGTCAGGTGTTTTTTTTTTTTTTGTGTGTGTGGTGATTATTTTCTATTATTATTATCCCCCACACTTTTCTTTCAATTTTTTAGACTTTGATAATTTTGTTCATGTTTCATCCTAATCACTTATTTATTTCTGTTGGCATAAAAGTGCCGTGGTTTGAAAGGAGGCCAGCTACAGCTCAGTGCAGAGAAATGCCTGATGAGTGTATTTATACACGCACATCAATGTAAAAATTATATAATTAAATAAACTAAATAATTTAAAAATCCCAGATTCTTGCTTAATAGAACATCCTGTCAACCACGTTGTGAGTTCTAGCTGTTCCTCTTTTAAACTTCGCTGCATTGAGTCATCACTGTCTGGTTCTCCTGTTGCATTAGGATGTGTTTAGACTGTGACATTACCCTGTAAATATTATAGGTTTTTGTAAAGTTGTATATGTAACAAAGAATATTCAAACCAATTGTATGAACTGCATTATAATGTTGTAATGAGGTTCCAATCAAATTGTAATTGGCATGGGTATAGTAGGACCAAAGTTTTATTTTAGAAAGGTAAACGTTTGTCCTGCTAAAATGCAAGCATTTTCTTTGGAGCTGTGTACAATTATTTGCTTAAACAGGTATAAAGTTGGCTCATTGACTTTGGTGTTTGACACCCGGAGATTCAAATAAACTCATTTTTCCTAGACACCTGTTGTACATTTTAAGACAAGTGGTGTGTTTTGTCTTTTATTTTGCCATCACATGTTGCTTTCACTTTTACTCACCATCACATTCTCTATGGCAGATATCAGGCACATTTCTACTAGCATATGCCAAGCATGCACACCTCAAAATAAAAACAGGAGGGAACTTGAACACCTCACTCTTCCAGATCTACTAACTAGTTTTATCCTTGTTGTCATATGTATGTCCTTTTGTATTTTATTTTAAGTCATGAGTAAACTGGTCATGAACAAGCCTGGCCCAGCAGTAACAATGTGTAGAGTTTAGGGTCAGCCCTTTCCTCTGCTCACATTGCACTCAAATTCACTATGCATGTCTTACAGAGCGGAAAACTGCGAAGAAAAACAAAGCTCATGGTCATGGGACCAAAATTAAAAACAAGGTAAAAATAAAAACCAACAGGATTATTTTTTTAGTATTAGTGCATGAAGCATTTCACTTCATGCAGCACAGTGAAACAAAATTCCCCCTCCTTCCATAATCAGGCGTTGAAGAAGAGCATTGCCCTTGAGATGAAGGAGTCCTCTAAAGACCCGTCTGAGCAGGCCACCAAGCCACCTGCAGAGGAGGCTAAAGCGCCACCAGGTTAGGCCCTCTGCACCTGCATCCCTTCTTATTGTGTGTGTGAGTGAGTGTTTATAAATGAAGTACAGATGTTTACTAGGGATTATAACAGTGCATGTTGGGTTGATTTTTGGAGGAGTGTATGAACAGGTACAAACAAGAAGTTAAATTTATAACTAAACATTTGTCGGTGTACATTCTCTAAATGTTATTGTACTACTTTTTTGTTTTCTGTATTAATCATAATGTCTCTTGTCCACACAACTATTAGAAATTGGCCTTGTGACTGGAAACTGAACCACTGAAAAAAGTGTGTATAGTTAAGATGGTAAAGGTTATAAATTTTGATGCAATGTGTCGGAGCACAGTCTAATAAGTTTAATAAGTTGTCTTGTCTGTACTTCATATTTGTTTGAATCAAAGAGGGTTATCCTTGCACTCTTCTCTGACATGGACAGATTTTATATCTGGGCTGGCAAAGCTGTCCAAAAATAGAACTGGACAATGACGGGTTATTGTGTCCGGTGGTTCTGCATTTTACTCATAATGTCTCTTAAATCTTTACTGCACCCCCCCCCCCCCCCCCCACTCTAGCCCAGCACAACCAGCTACCTCCTCAGCCTTCCAGACCCAGTGCCAAAGCCACTCCTCTAGTTCGAAAGACTTGGATGAATCTGTCTTCTGAGCAGAACACCTCAGCTCCCACTACTGCCCTTCCTGCCACGGACATCTCCTCCACCTTTCCCTCCTCCCCACATCCCCTCACAACAACGCTACCTAAAATGTCTCCACCCACATCTTGCCCACATCCACCTGCTTCACCCAGTTGGCCCAAGAGTCCACCAAGTTCCTTCACTGTCCACAGTTCCCCAGCATTTGCTGCTCCCACAGACCCAACATGTCCCCTCCCAGCTGCTTCCACCGTATATCCTCAGCTTAAGGATCAAAAGAAAGGTAAGATGTTGGTCCTAATTGCCGTGATTTCCACCTGTTTGATTCACTTGCCTCATCCCCACCTGTAGCCTTATGGCAGCAAGCCCATGAGACTGATTAGCTCTACATGCCCTGCCTTTCTTCCATTACATGATCTGTCTTGTTGCTAGATTTATGAAGTACATGTCTTTTTAAATCCAGGGCTACATTCCTACTCGTCAATACCCTGCTCCTGCTATCAGCTCCCTGTATTTCATGTCTTCTCGTTTAATACTGCCCATTTTATCCATTCATTGGAAGTTCTTTCCCAACTTGTTAGGTTTCCCTGCTCTTCTTTCTCCACTGTCCTCTCCTCCTGGACTGACCACCGCAAACTCTGCAGCAACTCTGGCAAGACACCAGCCCATCAAGCAGGAGGTAAATCTGATTAGTCTTTTACAATTTTACAAATAGTCATAGCTCAATAATAGTAGAAAGGGCTTACTTCATTTCAATTAATATCTATTGCTATTGATTTTTTTGGTGACTCCATTTCCCTTTCTCATTTTTATTTTGACTTTTCTTCTCTATTATTTTAGTCTTTTGTTTTCTTCTTTTTTTCAGTTTGGCTGCATTATTTAAAAGTTAACAATAGTTTGTCAACCTGCTTGTTCAAATACAGTGGAACCTCGGATTGCGAGTAACGTGGTTTACGGGTGTTCCGCAAACCGAGCAAAGATTTTTCATTTAATTTTTAATTGGAAACCGAGCAAGTATTAGTTTACGAGTGATGAGTATTATGTATCACGCATGCGACTCTTATTTTGACACTGAGTGGCAAGTGATCACAACTGAGCCAATGATTTTTCTCTCTCTTGCCCTGCGGAATTGTGGATAATCGTCTCCTCTGCTCCCCTGGGCCTTAGTGCTCGTCTCTTACTGGTATAATCATTGTCTTCCTCTCCGTTTCATCATGTCTCATATGTGTGTGCGCGCGTAATTTGACACCGACACACATGGACACACACACACACGCACACGCAGACAAGCTTTCTTCAAACAGGGAAACTCGGCTCTGTCGGGATTCTTTTCAAAGGTAAGGTGCTGGTTCATTTGTTTTATTTATTTATTTTTTTTACTTTACAGCAGTGATTTCATTAGTATGCGCTCACGCGAGTGTCATTAGACAGATTTCTTTTTTTCCCCCGTTAAAACTGTGCTTCCGTTGTGTGTTTGTTGTGAAACTTAAAAATCAAGGTGGGGGGAGGGAAGAGGAGTTTTACTGTGTAAGACGAGGCGACGGAAGGGGCTAATTCCACACACACACGCACAAATACACGGCGCCTGCCCGCACAAACGGAAACACTTATCTGTCTGGATTTATTTTCATTTTTTTTAAAGGTAAAGTACAGGTTAATTTGTTTTATTTTTACTTAATATATTGTATCAATTATTTTTATGTATTTATTTTTTTGGGCTGTGGAGCGAATAATTTGAGTTTTCATTATTTCTTATGGGAAAATTGGATTTGGTTTAAAAGTGCTTTGGAATACGAGCCTGCTTCCGGGAAGAGTTATGCTCGTAATCCAAGGTTCCACTGTACTTATTTCTGTAGCAACAATTTGTTTATGGGATTTCTTTAAAACAGTCCATTCACAGGAATTTGTGCAATAGATGCTCCAAATAAGAAGACTAATAATTTACTGCTAATGTGGTGTGTGTGTGTATACACACACAGTCTTATGCAAAAGTTTAGGCACCCCTTTTATAACAGATTTTATTTATTTATTTATTTTAATTCTCTCTTAGAAAAGAAAAATGCACAATATTTTCAGCAAACATTGATTTCTTATGCCATAAATTTAACAAAAATAAAAACAGTATTATTTCACTGTACAAAAGTTTGGGCACCCTAAGAGTTCCAGAATCTCTGATTCTTTTTACAAGGTTTCAGACATTAATCAGCTCATTAGATCTGATGCATGGCAACAGCTGTCATTAGTAAATCCCAATTTCAAAACTTTACAAATACTTTGACTCCTCAAACCTTGTGCACACACTTGTGGACACTCAACAGCCATGGGTTCCTCTAAGCAGCTGTGTAAGACTCAGGAGAGTTCTTGTACCCTTCTCCTGCATTGTGGGCATCAGTACGATAGCAAAGAATTGTCAGCTTGCAGTTTCCATAGTGAGAAATGTAAGTAAGAGATGGCAGTTCAGGAAAACTGTGGAGGTCAAGATGAGATCTGGCAGACCAAGAAAACTCTCTGAGAGAACTGCTTGTATGCTGGGACTAATCAAAACCCCCATTTGACTGCAAAAAACCTGCAGGTGGCACAGGAAACATTGCACGGGTGGAGGGAAGAATGGATTCCCCTAAATACCAGTAAATTCTGGAAGCAAACATCACACCATCTGTAAAAAAAAAAAAAACTGAAGCTGAAAAGAGGAGGGCTTCTACAACAGGACAATTATCCTAAACATACCTTGAAATTCACTACGGAATATTTCAAGAGACGCAAACTAAAGGTTTTAGAATGACCATCACAGTCCCCTAATTTAAACCTTATTGACAATTTGTAGGTAGGTCTTAAAAGAGCTATGCATGCAAGACGACCAAAGAATATTACAGAACTAGAAGCCTTTTGCAAGGAAGAATGGGAGAAAATCTCAAATACAATAATTGAAAGACTTTTAGCTGGCTATAAAAAGCGTTTGCAAACTGTGATATCTGCCAGAGGAGGTGTTAAGTACTGATTATGTAGGGTGCCCAAACTTTTGCACAGTGCCACAGTAATTTATTTATTTTTATCTTTGTTCAATTTATGACATAAAAAGTAACTATGCACTAATGTTTGCTGAAAATATTGTGCATTTTTTACATTTCCAAGAGAGACTGTGTTAACATCTCAAAAAAAAAAAAAAAAAAAAAACAATATCAAGGGGTGCCTAAACTTTTGCATAAAACTGTGTGTGTAATATAAATATAAAAATAAATTTTATATATATAGTGTGTGCGTGTGTTTTCATGAGTTGTATAGTTTCTGTTTAGACATGGCCCATGTGCTTGGACTGCCAGATGCTTTATTGAACTCAGCTGTGCAATTGCTTTATTCCCTCGAGTACATCAAATTTTCTCTCTCTGAAAGCAGTGTCCCAGTTTGTCCACCCCTCTGGCACATATGAGAGAAGATAAGGGGGACCCAGGTGTTCTGGGAGAGTCCTGTACTTCGCTGCTCAAAATGCCTGGTCAGCATTTTTTCATAGAAAGTCCCTTTCCTTCTAATTTGTATCCAGTTGTGTTCACTGGGCTTCTTCCTTTCCTTTTCCCACACCGTACACAGGAACTAAAACTGCAGAAGATGATGACCTTCACAAACCCAGCCTAGACCACAAGCCCGGCATGCCTAAAACGGTATCTCCTTACATCACGTGCACTGTATTTTCTCCTATTCTGGTTTTGGAGTGACACTGTGTTAATCCTTTTTGCATTTGATGATGGTAGGAAATCGTTCTAAAGCATGCAGACTCCTGGACAAGCCTGGGCAAGATGGCTACCCTTGCTCCTGCAGCCATCCGGTCATCTAAGGAGAGTTTCCAACAATTCCGCAAAGCTGCCATGGAGAAGGAGGAGCGAGAAAGGGCACGTAAGCTCCAGCTGGAGGCTGGCAGAGAGAGGAGCAGCTTAGACAAAATGAGGTTGGGTGGAATTCTCGCCTTCCTGTTCTGTTTTTAAATAGTGAATTTAATTAATTTAGCATCAAACCAGAATTTATTCCACACTGTCTGGCTTTAACTGACTTGGTTAAGCTTTGGTCTTGTAACACAATGTGTGGCTTATCCTTTTAGAAGGAGCTACTGTATATATTCTTATATATGCTTTGCATTTTCCTTTGATTATCCGGAAGGAGACAGCTTCTATACTTCAGTCTAGTTATTCTTTATTATAGTCATTCTTATGCTAAAAGAATGGAACTTGTGTTCAGTGCACTTTTTGTATTTTTGGAAGAAAACTGCTAAGAGATGCACAATCTCAAGTCTCCTCATTATCTGAGTTTTAGTGGAAGGACTGCTTTAGATCCTCATTACAGCTTGTGTCTTGATTTGCTTCCAGACTCCAGTCCCCTATGGCTGCAATACACTGTGAACGGTTGCATAACAGCTGTTTCAGCAGTACTGTGTAAAACTACTGACAGTGTTGGTTTTTAATGATTCACAGCCTGACACCGCAGCCTTCTAAGACCAAACCAGAAAGCCAGGTCTCTAGGACAGAGCTGGAGCCTGCAGAGCTTCCCATTATGGCAGCAATCTTGGACCAACCCAAAACACCTGAACCTACTACTCCTTCCCTGTGCTCTATGGACCGTGAAAGAGAGATGGCTCGCAAGAGAGAGCAGGAGAGACGTAGACGGGAAGCCGTGAGTACCATTCCAATGTTTGTTTTTTTTCTGCCAGTGACGAACACAACCTAAAACTTAGTCCTTAGTCAGAAAGTGTTTTTATTCATTCAACAGCAAAGAGCTGTTTCTCAGCTGTTCTGTTTGTGCCAAAGCGCTAGTCCTGGTCTATGATCAAGTTCTCACTTCAACTTGTGTTCACCATTTCAAGTCCAGTCTTAACATTAACGGTTTCATGCTATAAATACCTCAATTTAATGTCTGATTGCAAGCATGAACCAGTTCTCTGGACCAGCAGCAGTTCTGAGTCTGGAAAAAAAATTGCCATATGTTGCAAGCTATGTTCAGCTAATATAACATCTTTGTGTAACCTATCTTATTTCAGGCATATCCAGTTTCATCCGCAAAAGGGCCAATTTAGCTGCAGGTTTTACTTCCATTCAATCAGGATTCACTGAGGTCAGAAGGATGGTGTAGGACAATGTGAACAGGTCGACCAGATGAAATCTTGATCGATTGGAACAAAAACCTGCAGCCACAACCTTTCTGGAAGAAACTTGAAATCCTGTTTATTCTATTCAGTTATTTATTTTACACGTGTTGGGTGTTGAACAATGGCACATTTTGTATCTACCTTATGGCTAGTCAGTTATATACTGTATATTTGGTATTTGTATATCTATTGGTATTCCCATGTGTGTAGCCAGGATACTTTATCATCTCTATACTGTATTTATGAACAATCTTCAATAATATCCACGAATGGGCCAGTGTTTCTGCAGGCTCTCATTCCAGCCAAACATTCCAGTTACATCGGATTTTACCTATTTACCAGCTCTCTAATAATCTATCATGTTTATCCCTATTTGGCTAGATTGAAAGCCTGCAGCCACACATATAGACAATCTTTTTAAAGAATTCATCTTTTTAATTGTGTAATCAACTCCCCCCCCCCCCCCCCCTCATTTTTCTTCCTCTCTTGAAGATGTCTGGAACCTTTGACATGACCATGCAGCATGACATCATGACCACCTTTGAGAAGAACCTCGACTGAAATGAATAAAAATAAAAAAAACTTTGTTTAAAAAATATGCTACTGTTGTGTGAAATGAGTAGCTGGTCTCCTTCACTTCCTAACAAACTCCTTGAGTCCTGGTGACTGAAACGGGTTCTAGCACCTCACCGTTGTGTGGTTGTCACTTTAACACATTTATACTGAAGTGGCTTTTGTAAAGGTTATAAAACAACCACAAAAACTAATACTGTACAGTTGAGCATACCAAGCAATATGATGTTTGTGTATCGGCTTAATATAATTATTCAAAATATTTGGATGTTTGCTTAATTTCCATTATTGAAGTAATTGTGTTGTCACTTCTTCCTTTTGTGAAGGGTGGTAAATGAACTAAAATGGTGATTTGCACTTCAATTACTGAGAATGTTTGAATTTACACTCTGTTCCTTCCCCTTTATTTTGTGCTGAAAGTGGTGTCCCTTTTGTTGCTTTTGTATTCTAAGATGTAATCAAACACGTCTTCTTGCACTGATTGTTATTGAAGAAATGTGTGCTTTGATTTCTGTATTTATTGTCGTTAAAAATAATTGTATGTGAAAAGCATTCCATTGTTAGTTTTTGTAACATGTAACCGTATAGCTGCAACATGCTGTTGCATGCCCCCCCCCCTTTTTTTTTCCTCCTTTACACCCTGCCCTCATTATATTGCAATGGTAAGATGCATCTGTCAAAGCCCTACACGTTGTAGTTATATTCTTTGGCAGTATCCACTGATTTTCTAATTGTAGCATGAAAGCTTGAAGGAAAGTAAATTGTGATTTGTGACTGCAATATGAACATTGTAAAAAGAACTTTTGTGGTAATAGTTGCAAAGTTAAAACCAATTGCGTTTTTTACAAGTCTGTTTATCAGATTTACGATTCATAAATTTACTCTCATTGTTTATATAGTCATAATAGACCTCAGTGACCCCATGTTCAGTTTAAATAATCAGTATTGTTTGTCCTAGAAGTAATGTAAAATGTGCCCTGTGCACCTGTAAATCCAGAAATATAATTGTTATTGTATGTCATTCTGTGACAGACAGTATATATATTTTTGATTATTAAGGATTTAACTGACCTATAATGCCACCGTGCCATTCCTTTTAACTTGTCTCAGAAAACAAGAAAAACCCAGCGTCAATTGTTCAGGTATTTGAAAACCGTCCCTAGTAATTCAGTGCTAGGAAGGCCAGTATGAGTTTTATGGTCAGTGTTTATTCAAAGTGTTGCTGTGGTTTGTTGCAAATGCAGTTTTTCTTTTCTCCTTGATGCTTGTGGCTATCCCTCATCAGTTGACTTCCTTTACATCACTCGAGCACTTTACTCAGCATCCTGGTAGAACCGATGTGGGGAAAAAAAAAGTATGGGGTTATTTCATATTGACCATATTCTAGTCAAATTAAAATAAATATTTTGATGTAAATGTGCTTTTGTCTTTACTTCGTAGTATTGATACAGTGATTTAGAGATTGTCAATGTATAAATTCACACACAACAATTAATGAACAATTAATGCGTGATCACCTAATAAAACGATCACTAACTTTTTTTTTTTTAAATATAATTTTTTATAATGAAGCTTGTTCAGCACACCTGGTGATGTTTCCTCAGTCATCTTTATCTGTGTTAAACGTGCATATATCACACACAGCTGGGTAACCACGCTGCAATTATAAGTACCCTCCGATACATTAGCTTGTGGAAGCAATGACTTACAGTTATACAGAAAACTATTACTTTATCAGTCTCTCACATTGTTTTGGTCTGTTCTTTTTTTTACAACATTGCTTCAGTTAATGGAGGTTTTTGGGTATTCACATATGCACAGCTCTGTTCAGGTCCTGCCAGAGCATTTCAACGGGATTGAGTTTTGGACTTTGACTAGGACATTCCAGAACCTTGATCCTTTTTTTATTTTATTATTATTATTTTTTATTTATCTATTCTGATATAGTTACTGGTATGCTTCGGGTTATTATCCTGTTGCATTGCTCTCTTGGCGTTGTGTTGACGCACAACTGACTACACCAGACCAAAAAAATGACACAGCTTCTGTTTTTATAGAGGTCTGCACACTTGCTGATGATCAATCAATCAAGATGATCAGCACCAGGCTGCTACTTACCTTCGCGAATAGAGTGGAAGCAATAAGTGGATACTTGGTATTGCCCACCATTTTTTTTTTTGGCTTCATTTTTGTTAAATAAATAATGCCTGTGAAATGCATTAATGGAATGTTTGTCTGAGGTTGTATTTGCCTAATACCTAAGACACCTGCTACAATCATATAATTTTTTTTAAACACAAACAAAATAGAATTAAAGAGGGCGCACAAACCTTTACACGTTATTGATGGTACCAATCATAAGTTTGGATTTATTTTCTTAATTCTGGAACAATACTGGATTGTTTTCAAAACATGAAAACAAGTGTCAGCTGTTCTGGAATAGGTCTTGCAAGAACATTATGACCCCTGAGTAGGTCCCCACTTTGCCACCAAAATAGTAATAACCTCTGTGTTCTGACGCCTTTCTACTGGAACTAGAATGAACATTTTCCTCAATTTAAGTTACAGTAGATTGGATTGGAATACACGCGCCAGCCTTCACTCCCTATGTGCATCAGTGAGCCTTGGCCACCCATGTCCTGACCACTGCAGCGTGGGAATATCCCACAAGAACTACAGTTTTGGAGTTGTCCGGACCCAGTTGGCCATCACAATTTGGCCCTTCTCACAGTAGCTACGTTTTCTTGTTGCGATGGCGAATAAAACTGAGCAAGAAAAAAATGGCCAAGCATAAGGATTTCAATGATTTCTTGAAGTAGGTACATCTGGAAGTAGGTGGGATATATTAAGTGGCAAGTGAACGTTTTGTTGAACATTGTGTTCAAGAAGAAAAAAAAAGACAAGTGAAAAAAAAGTTCCATTACAAGTGACAAATTGTGATGGAATACAGTACTGGGTCACAGCAACTCCAAAACTGTAGCTCTTGGGGGATGTTCCTTTCAGGACCTATCAAAAGTTATCCAAGAAAGAAAACTGGTGAACAGGCCCATGTAAGTCAAGTCAAGTAGGCTTTTATTGTCATTTCAACCATATACAGTTCAGTGCACAGTGAAACGAAACAACGTTCCTCCAGGACCAAGGTGCTACATACATGCAACAACATAAATTAACAACACACTTTACCGGAACCAGCTCGATATGTAGTCTGATCCAATAGACTACTGTAAAATTGATTAAAAGGTTAATGCTGGTTTTGATAGAAAGGTGTCAGAACACACAGTGCATCACTGTTATGTTGGTAAAGGGGGGGACCTACTCAATATTACCAACCAACCCCCCCAATGGTCATAATTATATGTCTGATCAGTATATTGTTCATCATTCTACACACAATACTTCACAATGACAAACTAAAAACAGCTATTTTGAGCTTTTATTAAAACTATTTTCCTATTTACCTAAGTATTAATATCCTTTGTTAGGACACTTGCAATTAAGCTCTGGTGATCCTTCTCCTATCAGTGGTCCCTGAGGTATGGACTTGATTAAAGTCCACCCGTGCTTAATTGAATTCATTGAACATAATACTAGGAAACAGAAGGATACAAGACAATTTCAACATTATTGAAAGTGCCCAAGAGCATGTTAGCCTTTATTAAATGGAAGAGATTTGCGAAGAACCCTAGTCAGACAGGTAACCAAGAACCCAACCCTTACTGTAAATAAGATCCATAGTTCATTTGCAAAGATGGAAGAGCCTTAAATAAGGAAAAGAATCAATGCCAACCAAGCCGCTGTGTTAGAGGTGCCTAGTCAGAAGTCATTACTCGCCAAAAGATGCCAGCAGCCAGCTCAGAGTTTGCCAAAAAGCACCTGAAGGACTATGAGAAATAAAATCCTCTGATCTGATGACACAATTCCCCATACCAATTGTGGAGGTAATCAGGCACTGTGTATCACCTCATTAAAACCATCCCTACAGTCAAACATGGTGGTGGCAGCATTATGCCATGGGTATGTTTTTCTCTGACTGGGACTGGGAGACTAATGAAACTAGAGGGACAAATTGATGCAAAAATAGAGAGCTATACTGAGTGAAATCATTCTCCAGGGAGCTCATGATCTCAAGGTCAGGCTGACAGCATACATTTCAACAGGGCAAAGGCACAAAGCATATTGTCAAAAAACGCAGGAGTGGCTTCAGACCCAAACCCAATAGGGCATATGTGCAGAGACATGAAAATGGCTGTGCCCATCCAACCTGGTTCAGCTTAAATGATTATGCCAAGATGAATGGAAGAAACTTTCAAAAGATAATTGTGCCACGCTGGTTTCATTATTCACAAGCAGGCATGAGGTTATCATTGCTATGAAAGGTGATTTAACCAAGTATTACTTGCTGGGTCTTAATACTTATGTAAACGGCATATTTCAGTCTTAATTTTTTTAATGAATTAACAAAGCACTCCAAACACCTGTTTTTTTGTTTTTGTTTGTTTGTTTGTTTGTGGTGTCAAATTCTCCAGTAGGCAAAGGCTCACCAAAACTGGACATCTGAAGACTGGAAAAACATAACCTGGTCTGATGAATCCCAATTTCTGCTGATTGATGCAGATGATAGAGTCCGAATTTTGCACAACAGCTTGAATCCATGAACCCAAACCTCCTTGTGTCAATTCAATCCATTCAGGCTGGTGGAGGTGGTGTAATGGCATGGGGACTGTTTTTTTTTGTACTCTGTTGATACCAATTATCACTTGAATCCCTCTTCAAGTAATGATTTCTCTAATGGATTCTTATTGCTGACAGTGTGTAGTGTGTATTCTTTCAAGGCCACAATTTACCCATATTCTAATGGCTACTTCAACATGATAATGTACCATGTCACAAAACAAACTGGTTTCCTGAACATGACAAGGATTTCAGCGGTCTTCCCAGTCACTGTATTTTAATCCAACAGAACACCTTTGGGATGTGAGAGAAGGGGAGACTTGCAGCATGAATGTGTACCTGAAAAAAATAGCTGAAATTGTGTGAGGCAATCATGTTCAATTCAATTACATTTATGTAGCACTTTTAACAGTAGTCATTATCACAAAGCTATGAGGATGAACGTTCAGTATGACAGGAGAGGTGTTGAAGTTAATATAGATTCTTTTGTATTTGGAGACCACAATTTCAAAGAAAGGGAAATAGATAGATAGATAGATAGATAGATAGATAGATAGATCCCTTGGAATTCTCAACCCAGACTTTGGCCTTTATTAATCTAAAATATCATAGCGGGATGGTGGCTTAGTGGCCTTGCAACTCCAAGTCCTGGGTTTGATTCCAATGTCGGGTCTTTGTGCATGGGGTTTGCAAGTTCTCTCTGTGCTTGGCGGATTCTTCCGGGTTCTTTGGTTTCCTTTCAAAGACCTACAGCTTAGGGTAATTGACGTATACCCAGATTGCACCTAGTGTGTGAATGTTGACTGGAGGTCGTACAAGATGGGAATAATGGATGGATTTGGTAGATGCTCTTATCCATAGGGACTGTTGTAAGTACTTTGAAGCTTCTATCAATAGATATATCCTTGCAGTAGTTTACTAGGTTACTAACAGTTAGAACTAACTAATTACTAACTACAATGTCAGACAGTGTAAATACGTTAAATTAAACTCTGGCATGTACGTAGTCAAAACACGACGCAGAGGGAATAGTATGCTTTAGCTTGCTTCGTGCGTACAGAAATATTCCGACTCGTTCGTGTGCAGGAATCGATTCTCCTGATTCAGCTACAAGATCCGATCGTCTTTAAAAGGCTCAGCTCGCGAGTCGCTCCTCATCACGCTTTGCTCACGGGGCTGCTGTGAGGTTTGTCACCATGTAGACTGGTGTCGCTTACGAAACGCACAGCGCTCGGAGACGGGATGTGAAGATGGCGAGGCTGCTCGGCCGCGTGCTGCTGCTGTCGGTGCGGCTCGCGATGAAGCTGCGCGCCGCGGGCTACTGGACGCTCGTGTACGGCTGCTGCGGCCTGTGCGCGCTCGTGGCGCTGCTCCGCCTCTGCTGGAACGTGCTCATGAGGCCGACCGCGACCTTCCGCTGGACCGTGCGCGAGACCCCGCCGCCCTGCCTCAACGACACGTCCTTGGGAACGCACTGCTACGTCAGGATCAAGGTGAGAGAGAGAGAGAGAGAGAGAGAGAGAGAGAAAGAGCGCGCGCGCGCGTGGAGGGAACGCTGCAGGAGACGGAGCACAGAGCTTCCTCACTCTTGTTTGAGGTTTCTTTTTCCTTATTCACCTCACTGACACTTTTCTAACAATTTAAAAAGGAGGTGATAGAAATAAATCCAGTAAAGCAGTGCCAAGTTAGGGGCGTGACACAGCCTGGGCTTTGTGTCCTGTAGGTGAGACAGATGGTGTAGGAAGAGCATCACCTAAAACACACCTCCACATGTGAGGCCTCTGTTTACATGTAACTGAGCAGTTCACTTTCAGCTACACTCACATTGGAGAGTTACTGCGTAGAAGTTCAGCGTTTTAATGTCCCATGGTTCCTCTCTTTGACCACACATGAGCCATCTCATCAGTGCCGTGCCAGGCTCTTTGTTTTTGCACTATCTACAGTACAGCATTTCAATCATCCCTGTTCATTAATGGCTTGTTTCTGGTCAGTGTCACGGCGGATCTGGAGACTGTCACAGCAACAGTGGGTGCGAGGCAGGAATACACCACTGGTCCATCCAGTCCACTCATTTCCCTAGAGGGAATTTAGCTTAACCATTCATGTTTTTGAAAGGTGGGAGGAAACCCACATGGCCCCAAGAAAAACACAGGGTGCTCAGGGTGTGTGCAGCTGTGTGACAGCGGTGCTGTGCTGTGCTGCCCTTGTGATAGCTCAGAGAAAACTTTAACAATGTGTGGGTTGCCAGAATGTGAACTGAGAAAACACCTGATTGGACTTGCATTGAAAACAACCCTTCATGACTTATGTTAGAAGATAACTGCAGAGCTGCTGTGGCCCTCTAGCAACATTGTGAATCAGCATGTTTCCCATCATTGTTGTTTGTTGTGTTTCTGCTATGTGGTGCTGAAGGCAGGACAGCTGATGTTTACATATGAGCAATGTTTGGAAATGTTTCTATGACGCTGACATACCCACTGAATCTGATTATGAACTGATGAGTTGAATTCCCCAGTTAAGCCTGAATCAGCTGTTGTAGGTTTTAGATTGCGTAATTTAAAGAAGTCAAATAAATCGTAATTGAGGTAAAGAAAATAACTTTTTATTACGTAGATTAAGTAATGCTTCAAAATGCAAGAAGCACTACCTAAATATTTGTATTTAAAAATGTAGCATCTGGCCACTCTGAGATCCTAATGGGTTTCTAAATTAAAGGCAGGTGAACTTGAAGGGTAAACTAATTATGCCTATAAATAAAAGACTCAAAGACAGTGCATCAGGATCAGGTTACATGGGTTTTACAATTAGATCTAGATTGTTTTAATAAAACAAAAAGGCACAAACATTTGGGTGTCAGACTTTCGCCAAACAGTTTATGAATATTCAATGTTCTTTTCGAAAAATCCGGTTGTTGTTAAATCTGTGCTATCTACACACAGATGTGCTGAATTATGGTGTTATAAAATGCTTTGCCCATAATAGAAAACACCAAATTAAGCAAAGCACCATTCAGGCTGCTTGGTGTCAGCAGTACAGTCAATGATCTCATAAATATTCCCCTGGAAGTCAATAAAGCATATGACATTGATTATTTCTAAAGCTGATGTTAAGGAGTGTTTATGGCTCTATAAAGCTGGTACAATGTGTGAGGTACTCAATTTGCTATGAGAATGAGCTTGGCATTAGCCTCTCAGATAGAGGGCATGGTAGGCACTTTATTAAATCGAAGGTGATTGATTGTTTTTGTGGTTCCAGGAGTCCGGCCTCAGATTTCACTACGTTGCGGCAGGCGAGCGGGGCAAACCACTCATGCTGTTTCTGCACGGATTCCCCGAGTTCTGGTGAGATGTTAAAGTCACAGTGATGCACACAGATATAAGTTATAGACATAGGAAGAAAACACCCGGTGAACTCACACAGGACAACTCAGTGTTTGAGTGATAGTGATAATAAACCATTCTGATGAATGTCGTACGTGCCTCTCCAGCTTTTCAGTCACATACAAATAAGCCGTGTTAAATAACATTTCCTGATTGTGAGGCATATGGCATTACGCCTGTTATTACATAAAGAGGCATATGGAAGACGGTGCAGATGGATATTATAAATAACCTGTTTATTACAGAGTCTTTTATATGTCTATAAGAAAGAGAGAGACAGAAAAAGAGGGAGAGTTTCTAAAGTTTACATTTCATTACAATTCCCCTGTCAGATCAACCAACACAACTGTCAACAGTTCAAGGGGAAAAATATCAAATTTGTGCAGAACAGGCAATGTGTTCACAGGGCAAACTGCACCGAAGTTCTCTCCTGATGTTTTTTCTTTTGTCAGTTAATCTCAAAGTGCCATGTATGTTCATGACACAATTTATTTTACAATAAGTGATGCAACAAAACTCCATAAAAGGCAAAGCTCAAGCCAAGTAGCTTATGCCATGTTTATGATTCGAAGGCCATATATAGGGATTCACATTATTAAGTCTTATTACTTGTAAATGTACACACCTTGCAGGGCATCATATTGCTTTTGTGAATATTATCCTTGACCAAATGCTCATACCCAAAAAGTAAATGATCAAACAAAACACATATGTTGTCTAAAACAAAACACTAGTCTAAAGGACTAAAGTTGAAAAAGGTAACGACTTTCAAGAAATCACACGCTTAGATACAGACATTTCCCTTTATATTAAATTGGATGTTTTTCTTTTGGATTTCAGACCTAATTGTGCTTCAGAACTGACGATATAAGAACAAACCAAACTCAGTCTCATGTACAGTATGGAGGACAGGATTCTTCACATAGAAAGTCACCGTCAAAATGTTTATGGAGCTCGATTTTTTGGGCCATGTTGTATTTCAATAGCACGTCTCAATCACACGTTTATATAATCAGTTATACAATATACTGCAGTATTGTTACTGCTTTTGGGAGGCTGCCTATGTAGGGAGCATGTTTGGGCAGTATTTGTGCACTTGAGATTAAATCTGTCCCATTCAAAAGGAAGGCTTCATTCCAGTTTTTATTGCGAGTAAAACAATCGTTTAAGTGGATGACAGTGAGAAGAAAAATGAAAGAGATAATATTTTAATAACATTATAAACTAGGAATAAATGGATAGGCAATGATTAGAATATGAATTTTTAATATTCGCACATGGCACACTTTTTTTTTTTCTTTTTTAAAAATTCAGTCCAGGAAGGTAAGCTGAATACAGAAAAGTTCCTCATTACTATGGCCCCGTATCTTTTCTGCACCACTGGCCAATCTACTGCTCCAGAATCAAACAGGAGTGTTTGGGGTCAGGCTGGAGAGGTGGAGGACGATTCTCCTTCATCGTCTCCTGCTCCACTTACAGAAAGTGCAAAGCAGTACCTTTCCCTATCACTGAGCTCTAAGAATTCTGTGTGTATGTGTGCAGGCTCGTTAAATTTTAAAGCTCATTTATATTCTAACAGATTTGGATCCTGTATTGGGAGTGTCTGCTGAATCTGAGTCATCAGAGTTACAGCCAGAATTCTGCCTTCTGCCCTACACACACACACTTTCTCTCTCTCTCTTACACACACTTTCTCTCTCTCTTACACACACTTTCTCTTTGAGACTGTAACCCTTCTCAGATAATATGTTCGGTTAGAAGTTCTGCCTGGTTGATGAGTAAACTGATGTTTGGCACAATTTGAAACATTTGAAACAGAAAACAATCTCAGCATAGATACTGAGAGCTGAGAGTTACAGGTCTCCCTCACGTTCCCAGCAGGAGCTTTCTGAAAATCCTTGCATCTTAATTCTCAATCATTCGATGACTGTTATTCTTATGTTTAATGGGTTGTTGAAAAGAGTTACCCAGCTTAACAATTTTCATTGCATGTAGGTAGAAATACTGATGTGAGTGCAGACTAAGGGTGGGCATCAGAACAAAAATGAATCGTTGTTATGAAATGAAGTCAACCTGATTTTTATTATTTATTAATGCGTGCAAAAAAACACTAAAAATGTTTTTTTTTTTTGGTAATGATAAATTAACAGAAATGTTGTAAAATCATATAACAATAAATAGGAACAAACACATGGGTGGTGATGAAATTTAGCATGATCTGGATATTAAATCATCATATTGAACACATTATAAATATGCCCCACTCAGCCATAACATTATGACCACTCGCCTACTATTGAGTACGTCCTCTTTTGCTGCTAAAACAGCCCTTCCTTGTTGAGGAATGAACTCCACTAGACCTCTGAGGGTGTGCTGTGATATCTGACACCAATCCAGCATAGTTAGATAGATTGATCGATAGATAGATATATTATCTATCCCACTTCCCACCCACTTCCAGGTGCCATTGTAATTATCAATGTATTATAATATAATAACTGTATTATTATAACTGTATTATAGTATAATAACTGTAATATAATAACTGTATTATAATATAATAATACATAATGTTATGGCCGTTCGATGAATGTTTATTTGCAGTGTTTTGATTCTGAACAACAACTATTTGTTGTTCCTTTTAATTTAAATTGAACAACATTAAAATTAGCCTTTAGGTTCTTCACATAACTTCTCTAATGAACAAAATCTTATGTATAGCATGAGATATCTATGAACCGAAGAAGAAGAATGAAACCATAATCACCAGGCAGTCAGAGTCATTTAATCAAACAGCTTAATTCCCTATACAGCCTACTTGAGTTCCCCATTTCCTCATCAGGTTCTCATGGAGACACCAGCTGAGGGAGTTTAAGAGCGAGTTCCGTGTTGTTGCTGTGGACATGAGAGGCTACGGCGAATCTGACCTGCCTCCCTCGACTGACTGCTACCGGCTTGACTACCTCGTCACTGACATCAAGGACATTGTGGAGTATCTGGGTAAGAGGAGTGAGCTCTGCAGTATCTCACTCTCTCCTCTCTGTTTTAATCCAAACAGCTCAAAGGAGCTGATAAATTCTGTTGAGACTGTAAAAAATCATTTGGTGATAAGCAGTGCTCTCTGCATTAATGCACTCTTTAGATGGTATGACCTTCATCTTACAGGGGAAGATCAGCGCTGAGTATTATCATGTAATCTACACGATTTGACTAGCTTTTAAATGGATTAGAGTACAGTTTCTTTTTTCCGTGATAAAACTGTAAAGAACCTGCAGTGAAATAAATACAAAAAGCAATAAAACACAAATATATGAAAGGTTAGCACAGGTAGAGCAGACCATAGTCTGACACTAGTGTTCACACAACATTCATTTTTACCATCTTTTCAATGTTTGTATTGTACATGTATTTTTCATGTACAGTCCCAGTTAAGCCTTGCACCTCCAGGATTGGAGTTCGATTACCGCCTCGGGTCTGCGTGCGTGGAGCTTGCATGTTCTCCCCTTGCTTTCCCCTCTCACAGTTTAAAGATGTGCAGATTAGGCTCATTGGCGTTCCCAAATTGCCTGGAGTGTGTGTGTATTTGTGTGTGTGTGTTTGTGTAGGTGTATGTGTGCACCCTGCGATAAATTAGCACATTGTCCAGGGTGAACCCTGCCTTGTGCCCAAAGTCCCCTAGGATAAGCTCAAGGCCTCCCATGACCCTGTACAGGATAAACGTTATAAATCTAATCACATTCAAATTTTATTTGTGACATAGACAGCCATACACAGTATGATATGCAGGGAAATGCTCATATGACCACCCGTAACCTAAAATAAACATGTTTCTCTGTGAGAATGAATTTCACTAGCGAGTACAATTAATTTAAAAAAGAGTCTTCAAATAGAGAAATAAAACATGAAAAAAATAATAAATTATGCAAATATAGTAAACATTGACTTAAAAACTGTACAATATGTACTGTACAAGGTTGCTAATAGAAGGTGAATAAATGAATACTTTGTAAGTCACTACAATGATCATTTTTATACTAGCAAAAAAGGTGAGAATGATTTAAGCCTGACAATGAAAACAGTATAGAGAATTTATAGTTTTATTAGCTAAATTGAGCCATTTGAGAAAAAACAACAGGCTATATATAAACAGTTTTTTCTATAATAGAGTATATAGTCTGTTGAAAGCCTGCAGGTGCACATTTGAGTGTTTTCTTTGCTCTTTCATGCTTACTTCTGTGCAGAACAAGGCTGTTAATTAGCTGATTAGTGAAATCAGGGATGCGTTCCGATCGGCCTGAAGTACTCTGCGAAGTATACTTCACAGGGTGTTTAGCCATGTTAAGTGTGATTCCAAACTGCACGGTGCGAAATTGTTCAGTTCAAAGGGAAATGCGAACAATGCAGGGAACAATGGGTCTTTACTTCACCAGAAAAGGGAATAAACAATTTCCCATAAGTCATTATATTTATTATCATTATTATCGAGGTCACCACCATATTAATACACCACAATAATTTAAAAAAATTATTTAATCAAGAAATCCATAGTATTTTATAGGCTAGTAATAAATAATGAATAAATAAATAGATAGATAGATCTCTATACATCTTTAATCAAATATTCTTCTTCTTAATAATTATCAATCATTTATTTACAAGTTATACACATTTCAAGAGCATATGTTTTATAATGGTATCAGTTTTAGTTTGAATAAATATTCAATATTTAATGTCGGTACTGTGAAATATCCACAGCAGTAGCGACAGGTATGTGTGAGGTGCTTATGTTACCATGGTAACCCACAGAGGAAGTGATGTCTGCGCTGGTGAGTTTTGTCGAGGGAAGTTTTCTTCACCGACATTCCCTGTAAAGGGAGCAGGGAGTAGAGAGCACCCTGTGAAGTACACTTCGGAATGGAACGCAGTTCAGGTGTGTTGGGAGAAGAGAATGAGATGCTGTGATGGGGGCAGATGCAAGATGAGCCCCCATCGCAGCATCCCATCCCAGCCTAGATGTGCACAAAACCAAAAGAATCAATTTTAATACATTTCAAAACTATAAATTCCAATGAAAAAAAACTTGGGAGCCATGGATCTAGAGGCTTTTTTTACATAGTTACCCCCCTATGTAATCTCGTCGTTCTTTCCAGTGCATGTATTAAGGTGAAACGGTAATGTTTTCCCTTTGCTAAGGAGGTTTCCCTCAAGCTGCCTCCTTCAGTGCTTAAGTCTGTCCGCTCTGCACTGTTTACTGATTTTCATGCTCTAACACAATAAATTAAGTTAACAAAGAGCTTGGTTGTTAGCCAACAGGCTGAACCAGGAGTGAAAGCAGAGAGGAAATACAGGATGTGATGCTGCTTCAGCGCACAGCCTAACAAAACACCAGCACAGTCTAGTGAGTGATGATGTTACAAGCTCTGCTCTGAAATCTAATTCACACCCTGACAGATAGTACGGGCAGCGCGAAATGAAAGGGGATGTTGTTTTTAGGTCTGAAATAAACAGGTTATTGTTAACATCAGTTCCATTTACTTCACCATTTATTTTCACATTTACGCACGTATACACATACACACCTGTCATAAGGAGAAACAAATGATAATAAATCGGATTAATTTTTTTATGCAACAGGTACTGTATATTGTTTTAAAAATTCAACACAAGACTGGAGAAGAAGGGTGAAGTGACTGATGATCAGTTTTAACCAAATAGCCAGCATGGAGTGGAGTAGACACTTATTGTCTGCTTTATTAGGCACACCTGCGGTTATCTAATCAACATATCATGTCTTAGCAGAGAAAAGAAAACATGAGCATCAGGCTTAAGAGGAGAAACCTTGTTAATAAAAGAGTAAAACATTGAATTTACTCATTTTTTGTTTTTGCGACCAAAAAAATAATAAATCCTGGTTGATTTGCACTTCCTGAAATACTCCAACCATCTGGCACCAACAACTTTGCCAAAATTACAGACACCATGTTTTTTTTTTTCCTTTAACTGGATGTGTGATGTAAACATTACCCGAAGTGCTCAACCTGTATCTGGAGGGTTTTTATTTTGCTTCGTGTATCTACTACATAATTGGCTGATAGGATAACTGCATGAGCTGTTTCTAATAAAGTGGACAGATTGATAGAATGAAAAAAGGTGCTTGGTGCAGTATACTATAGAAATGTGAGAACACCTGACAACATTAGGGAAAGTTATAGTTTTTTTGTTCTGTACCTAGGTGTTTGAGTAGTTGAGTCACTCTTTGTCATCGAAAGACGTTTAAAAACACAACTCTTCCCTGAATGCATGAATAACCCCTTAAAAAAAAAAAAATCTGGTCCTGTCTGTGTGTTTTTTCCTCATTTCTTACGTTAACAGAGATTTTAAGTCTGATAGTTTAGCCTGTGGCCCAGTAATTATAGACTTCAAAGCATGTCTGTAAGTCATCTGGATAAAGACATTTGTCAAATGGAATAAATGTAAACTGTAAACATACGATATTAATAACATTTTTAATTTTTAAGTTTAACTTTCCCTGAGTGATATGATTACAGTGTCTAATGTGCTGATCCTAATCGAGGCAGTACTGGTAATAGTGGTGAGTGCTTAATGACATCCAGAGAAAGATTGTTATATGATCCTGATAGCTTGTAAAATCTGATGGAAATGTCCTTGGTACATCTTTAACTAGATGATATTATAAAGGCAAAGAAATTTGGAACATGTAGTGTTCAGTTGCGAATTAGTAAAAAAAAAAAAAACTTTTTTTAATTACAACATAATTGTATCTTTTGTTCTCCGTTATTCACACACTCACTCATTCTTTATACCGACTATCCTGTACAGGGTCATGGGAGGCCAGAAGCCTATCCTAGAGGGCTGTGGGCACTAGACACCGGGGTACACCCTAGACAGGGCCAATCCATTAGAGGGTACAAGCACACACACTCACTCACACACTGTGGACAATTTGGAAACACCAATTCGAGTAATTTGCATTTGTTGGTCTATGGGAGGAAACCGGAGTGCCCAGAGAAAACCCACCAAGCACTTAAACCTGACAATGAAAACAGTACAGAAATGATAGCGGGACAAAAATTTTTACTCTATATACTCCTGGCTTTATTGCAGCTCTTGTAATAAATATATATGAAGTGTTAGATATGAAGGAATCATTCATCGTGAAATAAGGTCAGCGCTCTTACTACTCCGCTGCGACATCACTTCCTGTCCCATCACTTTGAGTACTGTAGGAAAACAAAAGAAAGCATGCGTGTGATGTGTCGAAAGATGACCGGCCCATTTTGCTCCAGTGATTCTAATTCTACTTACAGCTGTGTGAAGAAACATTCGGCTTAGTCCAAGCAAGTCACGTTTAGACACACGTGAGCGCGAGCACAAATACTCATTAGCCTCTTGTGTGACTCTCCCTCAGGGTATAATAGATGTTTCCTGGTGGGCCACGACTGGGGCGGCATCATCGCGTGGCTCTTCGCTATTCATTATCCTGAGATGGTGGTGAAGCTGGTGGTGCTGAACAGCCCTCATCCGTGTGTGTTCGCTGGTAAGCTGTCTAACGTCCTATTTTCCTCATCTGCCTGAAAGTTCCCACTGACTCACACTGACCCCAAAGGCTCACTGAACGCATTAACATAATCAGCATCATTAAAACTGAGGGATTATTGCAAGATTGTGACGATAACACTGTCTTAGAATAGTTTCTTCCATCTGGTTTCTGTTGTTGTGCCTAGAGGAAGACACGAAGGAGGTAATTGCAGAGAACTTCAGGTGAAGAGAATGGAGATTGTGTAATCTTTGTTCTGGACATGTTTGCAAAATTTGCATTAAAAAAAAAATGTCTGGACAACGTGCATTCTTTTCAGGAAAGTCAACCTTATAATTCTGAACACAAATACTATTTTGCAGGCAACTCTTATCCAATGAACAGATTCATTTCACTCATTGATTTTGTCCATAATAAGCAACCTAAAGAAATCCTCACACCTTATACTGCTTTCCAAATAGGATGTAATGCTTATCTCAGAAGAGAAATGTTTATCCAAAATTGCAGCCAGCATCCTCTGCCCTCTCAGACACCTCTTGTTTTTCACGGGTCTTATCTCCACTCTGAATCTTCCGCTTCTCTTCTTATTCTTCTTTTCCTTTTCTCTTTTTTCCTCTTCCTAGATTATGCTCTCCGCCACCCCAGTCAGATGCTCAAGTCCAGTTACTTCTTTTTCTTCCAGCTCCCACGCTTCCCAGAGCTTATGCTTTCCATCAATGACTTTAAGGTGGACAAGCTTCACGTTCTGTTTGTATGCGTGTCTGTGTGTGTGGGTGTGCCTGTTGCAAGCATGGCTGTTTAGTATTGAATTAAATGTATGTTAAGTGAACCAGTAGGTCAGTAGGCATTTATTCCTGCCTACACACATAGTATGACTTCCACTTGAGAAATGCTGTTTTAAGCACTGTCAGACTCTCAGAACGTAGACGTGCTTTGTACAGTAAATTCTGCAAAAGACACCAGTTTAGATGAGGTGCCTATTCGGATATGCAGTCTGAGAAGCTGAGCTAGTGATGCTCAAGTGAAATCAGCTGTGAGTGGCAAGAAAAAGGTGGTTAACAGACTTGTCCTTATTACAGTGTGCTGTAATGACAAGTCACTAGCAATAGGACATTATTATGGTCAACACCTGAGTTATAGCAATATGTATAATTACTGTATAAGCTTATTTCAGAGAAACCATCGTGCACTGGACACAACACCCCAAAACTGTAGTGCTAGTGTTTGTACAATATATTGAAGACATAGAGGACTGGGTATGACAGTAGATAAGGTGAATAGGTAGGGCAGAGGGGTTAAGTAGTTAGGTTAGATAGGGTAGGGTAGGTACTCCCTAAAGCGTAAAGGGTAGGGTGCTACTACTAAGCGGAAGATCCGAGGTTCAAACCCTAGCAGCACCAGGTTTCTGCTGTTGGCCCATTAACCCTCAACTGCTCAGATGTATAATTAAATAAAAATGTAAGTCACTCTGGACACGGATGTCTGCCAAATGCTATAAATGTGTATGACAGGCTTGGTACTGTGTACTGGAGGGGTGGGGTAAATGTAGGTAGATTAGGGTGATTTTTTCATAACATCTGCTTTATTTGTCCATATGATGTGTATGTGCAGGCGCTGAAGAGTTTGTTCACAAGTCGGAGCACTGGGATCGGGCTTAAGGGCCGTTGGCTGACGTCAGAAGAACTCGAGGCCTACCTTTATGCCCTGTCTCAACCTGGCGCACTCACGGCTGCCCTGAATTACTACAGAAATGTCTTTAGGTGCAACATGCGCACACACACACACACACACACACACACACACACACACACACACACACACACACACACACAATATTATTGAACAATTAATAGAAGGAACTGAGCATATATCTGACATTTATTAGTAAACCATAACAACAGCACAGGGATTATGATTCTCTGGTGTTATTTAAACATGTGATGCTTGTTCTCAAGTCATCTTGTTTAAAGACTTTTCCTCTTGCATCATTGTGGATCAGGTTTTTCACTGCCTGTGGTGTGTTAAGTTGAGATAGCGCTGCCCTCTTGTGTCAAATATGAGTTCTGCTTCTGATTCTCTTCTGATTCTATTTACAACAGGGCACAGTCTCACCTTGTCGTCTCTTGTGGACACTTTTCATTTTTTTGCACATTTTTTTTCCTTTCCTTTTTTCAAACTGATATTACACTCTTCTCTTTTATTACTATTTATTGCATCACTAAACAGTGTAGACGTCTTACACGCAGAGGATGAGTTGTGAGCATGTGAGAGGTGAATGCTTAACTGTGTCCTCCATCTGCTCCTCCACACAGAACAGAGAGGACTGTGTGTGTGTGTGTGTGTGTGTGTGTGTGTGTTTGTGTGTGTGTGTGTGTGAGAGAGAGTGTGAGAGGAAGGTTACAGAATTGCAGTGTGCAGTGATATTTGTATATGTACTTAAAGGAAAATGCATGTAGAGTTGTACTAAATATACAGCATTATGCCAAAGTCTTAGGTATAATCACATAATCAATTAAGTCAAAAAACATCAACCGCTATAGAAAAACAATTGTGTTGCTAAAGAAAGCAACATAATAAGTAATAGACAACTTTTCGGATAAGTATTACCTTAGAGACAGAGACAAACAAATGAGACATCCAAAACGTCTGCTGATTTCCTTATAAAAGTGCATGGGAGTGTACCTTACTGAGCTGAGGTGTTTTAAAAATAAATATTGATATAATAACTGTTATCTCTGCTTAATTGTCAGTTTTCATTTTGTTGTTCTTGAAGACATCAATGCTTTCAAGATTGTCTTCATCTAGTTTCTTTTTACACGCTCATAGGCTGTTTGAGGTTCAAATGATATGTTTCGGAGCTCAGAGGGTTAAGGCTCTGGGTTTCTGATAGGAAGATCAGCGGTTCGAGCCCCAGCTCCACTGGGCTGCCATTGTGAACCCTTGAGCAAGTCCCTTAACCGTGTCTGCTCCAGTGGGCTGTATAATGACGGACCCTGTACTCTGATCCCAGCCTCCAAGCTGAGATATGCGAAGAAATGATTTCACTGTGCAGTAATGTGTATGTAACAAATAAAGGCTTAACTAACTAACTTGAGTTTTGATAGAACTGAAATGGAAGCGATGAAAGCTTGTAAATTGGAGAACAAACGATGCTCATTTATCCCTTTGCTTATGCTGAGGAGACAGGTTCAATGTGCATATGTATGAGCACACAGTGAAATTTAGGATTCTCAGTGTGTATGTCCATACAGTTTATGACCATACAGTTTGTCCATGTGTTTTTTTTATTTATTCAGCATTTGTGGCCTTGTATCTGCCTGTATTTGCAGTTTCCTGCCCCTTGATCAGAGTGAGGTGCGATCACCGGTGCTGCTCCTGTGGGGTGAGAGGGACGCCTTCCTCGAGCAGGACATGGCCGAGGCCTGTCGCCTCTACATCCGCAACCACTTCCGGCTGAACATCATCTCCAGCGCAAGTCATTGGCTCCAGCAGGACCAGCCTGACATCGTCAACACGCTTATATGGACGTTCCTTAAGGAGGGAGAGGGACGGAAAAACTACAGGAACTGAGTCTGTAAAAAAAGGGGCCTTGTTTGACTTTTTTCCCCTCAGCCTGTTCACCTTCTGAGTAATGCAAGCATCCTGTTTAAATTCAGCACATCTTGGATGTTAACAAAACACTAATGCGAAGCCTAGAGGGGGATAAAAAGAAAAGCACATTTTAATCGGAGAGGATAAATACAGAGTAGAGTGTATGGTTGATGTTTCTTAAATTTTTGCACATGACATTCGCCTTAAACTTTGTTGGTGACAACATATTTGTGGCAAAAGTCTCCTTGTGAGTGAGTTGTATTGTGTGGTGCCTTTTTTGACTTCAACTTGTACTATGTCGCGAAGTAAAAAATGTTCAGTGTGTGTAGAGTTTGAGCTGTGGGATCGCTACGCTGTAATCCAGTCAAATCTTTCGAGACCCCTAGAATCGCTCGACCTCTTTCAGGTAGTGTTGTCTTAATGAATAAATATCGTTCTCCTCCTTTTTTGTATTTTTTAACAACACTTGGCTCAGATATTTAAGGATGTGATCCTTGTGTATGATAAAATGAAAGTGATGTCTAAATATTGTACACTTTTTTTTAAATCTCTTCCTACATGCTGCGTATAAGAACATCACTAAACCAGCTCTTCGTCATTTTGGTTTTATAAGCAAATAAATGATAGCTATAACACTGTGTACATATTCTTTTGTCTGTTTGGGGGTCTTGTTTGTATGACGGACCTTCAAGTGTTTTAATGCTGGTGAAGCAGCGTAAACACTGCCAAGCTACCAAAATTGGGAAATGCAAAGGGTAGGTATAATTAGTGACTTTTCTTTTAATAAATACTGTATTGCTCAGTCAATGTACATAGATAAGACACTTTACTAGGAACACTTACAGGAATGGGTATGGCGTAAAGTCTTGGAAAACATTCATTTGATTTTCAGATCCATGCTGATGTGCTTGCAGAAATCCAACCCATGAGGTCAAAGTGCTAACCAATATGCCACTTTGGTGATGACTGATTATATATTGGAGATTTAAAATATTCTGGCCCTGTCAGCTCATGAGTTTGATAGCTTAAGTAAAGCAAGTGTCTGGTTGTTTTGACAGTAAAGTCAAAAACGTGCCTTAAAGCCACTTATGTTTAACTTTATTGCTTAAATTCTATGTAATGCAATCATAGCTGGCTGATTTCTAATTCTAATTAATCAAATGTCTATTAGAATATATAACGTTCTATACAATGCATGTGTTTTCTTTTTTTCAATACAAGTAGACAGCCTCACTTTAAACAAAATAAAAAATGACATATTCGACAGCTGGTCCTGTCCTGACAGACTTATGACTACACCTGTTACACAACGCCTTAAAATGTAAATGACTTACTAGCTGAATACTGTAGCTTAGATGGGTTCCTTAGTGTAAATAGCCACACTCACAACTCACCAAGATCATTCACAATAACATTTGCTTTCATTCTTTTGCAATTTTAGTCTCCTATTTTATGTAGGGAGTAAACACTGGAGTTCCCTTGTTCTTTATACCTGGTCACTGCGTGTCACTGTCATGCATCAAAGGTGCACTAGAGGGCTTTGGAAAGAAAGAAGAAATTTTTTTAGGCATGTTTAATATAAACGTTTAAGAGCCATTTTGTCGAAATAGTAGTGTGTTACCGGGTTTAAAGCAACATTTAATGGTTTGTGCATATTTTATTACTGAATGTTGCAGATTTGTTTTTGTTTGCACCTGGTGGGGTGTCTGTGGAATTAGTTAGGGTCCTTAATCCTGATTTTGGAGTATCCACTGTGGTGCACATTATAGTGTTGTACCTGCTCTAACATACCTGGTCTCAATAATCAGCTAATTCTAATCCAAGAGCAGATTTTGTAACACTTGTCTTTTTTTTTTTTTTTTTTTTTTTTTTTTGCAAAACTTAGAGCATTCCTTGACTTTTAATCCTGCATGGCAAAACAGATTTCACTGTGCCATCGTGCTTGGATTCAATACGCTAGAACAGAAAAAAAGTGGAGATACTCCATAACAGTAGTGGTAACAGTAACAGTAACAGTATTTATTTAACTTTATTTCATGTATTTCTTTATTATTATGCTTTGTCCCAAATTATGCCCCTGAGGGCCATACGGCCTTTAAGAACAAAGGTGTCCAGGCCTATCCGCGATGTTTTCATTCCAACCAAGTAGAAGTACCTAATTTTACAGTAGCCTAATCAATTGATCTTCACTCTTAATGGACTATCATGTCTCTTGCTTGGAAACCTGCATACACACACACACACACACACACACACACACACACACCCCTTTGCAGTTAAAATTGAACTATATGTGTCCTTTAGTAAAGCTTGCATTGAGGCTTAAAAGCATAATTGTGCCAAAAGTTGTGTGCAGATCGAATAGCCTGCTGTGGTCACTCTTTAATGAGAGCAACTGAAAGAATAATAACAACATAAATTGATTATTGTATGAAATTTTTTTACCTTTTTATCTTCCTTTAATCTGCAAAAATTGGCAGCATGGTGGTGCACCACCAGGTTTGAGGGTTTGATTCACAACTTGGGGCTGTGTGTGTGGAGTTTGAATGTTCTTCCTGTGCTTGGTGGGTTTCCTCTGGGTACTCCCACCTCTCCCGTAGTGTGTGTGCCCTGAGATGGAGTGGCAACCTGTCCAGGGTGTACCCCGCCATGTGCCATAAGTCTCCGGGGATAGGCTCCAGGCCCTTGAGACCTGGTACAGGATAAGAGGTATAGAAGATGAATGAATGAATTAATTATTTTAAAATAATTGATTGAAAAAAATTTTTTGAAATAAATTTAATGACTTTAATTGACGCTCCAGCAGATTTACCTGATTTCTATACTCTCTCCATCTCATTCAAGATTCATGCTTTATTGGTATGACTAATATTGCCAAAGTTTACAAGAAAATAACAGAAGTAGATAGTTAAAAAAAGAGAATATATAAAAATAAAAAAAAGAGAAGAGAAAAAAAACAGAATAGTATAAAAATTGTAATAATAAATAAATGTAAATAAAATGAGTACAGACATTTAGTTAAAGTCAAAGATAAAGTGACACTTTGTGACACAATAATAGTGACACTATAAATAAAACATATATATTATAATGATAATAATAGTAACAATTATAGTAATCATCATCATCATCATCATCTCTCTCTCTCTCTCTCTCTCTCTCACTCTCTCTCGAGCGCCCTCTGGCGGAAATCAGAAACCGGAAGTGGAAGGAGAGTGGGAGGTGTCTCCGTCTAAACAACCCTTCATCCAAGCCATTACTTCAGACTGTATCTCGTGCACCATCGAAGGAAGTAACGAGTCGTTTGCTTTACAGTCATTTCCAGGGTTCATTAAAAATTTTCACGAACAGTGAATATAGTTGGCGTAACAGAGGCAGGCGGCAGTGCAGGAGTATGAATCTCTAGCCATGAGGACACCAGAGGAACTGTGAAGTGTGCGTGTTTGTGTGTGTGTGCGATGGCTTACAGGTCAGTGCTTTGTGCCGAGTTTGTATTAGATACCTGTGAACACGTGATTTAACACTAACGTTTGGGGCTTTACAGTGGAGTGACAATGTAGTTTCAAAGAAGGTTGATGTTAGCATTGTTAGCTTTGTGTGTGTTTTTTTCATGTCAATAAAATTCACATTGATATCGTCATCAGTATGACCCCCTGGGGTGAACAATTTCCAAGCAACGGTTTCTAGGTTGTGTTTTCACTCTGTATGCGTGATGCTAGCAGTTGACACACACATTCCCTGTTTAACTACAACATACTTTGTGTTTGTTTATAATGTGCTACACATTTAGTGTAAGCTGTGTAGATATTTTGGAGTGTTATCCTATTTCCCAAGTCCAGATGCTGACTGAGAGATATTGGAGCAAACGAAAGCAAACCCCAAAATAATGTGGAGTTGAAATGTTTTTCTGTTTCTCAGCAGATTTCCAGAAAGCCACTAGAGATCCTCACTGCGTGCTGACCCTGAGGAGCGTTAGGCCGCAGCGATGCTCCCTACCGAGTCTGCCCGAGAGCTTCAGACTAAAGAGCGCAAACACAAGGGCAACCTGAGTAAACAGCTGGCCAGTGCGCTGTCTTCAGACCTGAACAGGTAGATCAACCGCTTTATCTCACACTCATCTTGAGGATGCTGTACTCAGGGGATGGCTGGTATAAATAGACCAGAAGCAAATTCTTGGCTTCCATATCTGATTATTTGCTGAAAAAAAAGGATAGGACAGGACTAAGTAGATAGTAGAGTAAGTATTAATTAGACTAAGAACTGGACAGTGCAACCTTTATTTATAGTAGGTAAACATCCAACGGCACTGATGAATGCCAGGAAAGTGAGACTGTCGAGCATGGGTTGCTCTCGTGCAGGAAATATATGCAGGAGAAGCTAGATATGGTGGCACATCTCCAAGAACTAGGGAGAGTAGAAAGCAATGTTAAAAGTATTTCAGAATGATCAGGGAAGGAAGCATTTAATGTTGTTTTTTATGGAAGACTGGGCTGGAAAGTCGGCTTTAAAGGTCAGGGAAGGTGAGGAGAGCGAGAGAGAGAGCTATAGGTAGCGGAGATGCAACCTACAGAACTCCAACTAGATGCTGAGTGGTACTGAAAGGAAACTTGTCAAGGAGAAAAAGTGTGTGGAAGTATCGGAATACAGCAGACAAAGTCTAGTTCAAGACAGGACAAATCAAGACAAGAATAGGGAAGGATACATTCGACGATTTAAGGAAGGCTTGTCTGGAAAATCGGCTTTAAGATGCCGGAAAGATGAAGAAAAAAAAAGAAAGAAAAAAAGACAGGTGGCCCAGAACCAATGAGCATCCCAAGAAAAATGACACAGAATATGATGAAGAGGCGGGGCTGGGCTTGATATCTTTTTTTTTTTTAAGCCAGGATTGGTGATTCTTACTAATTGATTTGATCTCCATTTTGCCTGAAAAATTATATTCTCAAATGTATGTACTTTTGATCATGCGTGAAAGCACAAGTCAACCTGTTCAAGCATGACAATACCCCAGTGCGCAACCTGAGGTCCATGAAGACATGGGTTGCCAAGGCTGGTGGTTAACAGACAGCTTGTCTAGATCCGTGAACTAAACCACACTGAACACTTCTGAAATGAACTGGACCGCCATCTGACCACAAGGACTCTTTGGCCAACATCACTAATGCTCTGATTCCTGAAAAGCCACAAATCCCTCTTCGAAAATCTTATAGACTTCCTTCAAGAGTCAAGGTTCCTATCCATGTTCATGCCCATGGTTTTGGGAATGGCATATTTAAGAAGTATGTAGGAGTGTGACGGTTAGGATACAGACTTTTGGGCATATGGATGCATCAGAGACACAGTACAGTGATGGGTGTAATGAGCAAAAGCAATGTCTTTAGAGGAGAAAGTTAATAAGTTAAAGACAAAAATGCACAGACAACCGATGCATAATAGTATTGGTTATTACCATTTACCATGTGTTATTTGGAGGAAAGACAAAATAAATCCAATAGAGCAGTTTAGACCTTAAACACTAATAGAAACTATGTCACCTATGGTTGTTCCCTATCAGCATTAAGTGTCTTTATTATCAGAGCTGTCAGACTAGAGCAGGACAAAGCAGCGAGAGTGTTATTGTGTAAGATAAAATTTCCCTATCCATAGGACACAACCCATGTCGAAGGATGTTTTTGTGTGTGAGGTTTTGCATAACTTTTCAACAAAGGTTTGTGGCTACTGTGAGGATGTTAGTGTTTGCTTAGAATCTGGTATTTGCCCGTAGACATGATACTCATATGGCATCTTATTTTAAAAAAAAAAAACAACAACAAAAAACATAAAGGGGACAATTTATTCCCAATTGTAAGTTGAAATCTCATGTATGTCAGAAAGCTAACCATCAAATTAAAATTTTATTTGTCACATACACAGTCATACACAGTACGATATGCAGTAAAATGCTTAGTATTCATGCATCAGTATTAGTATTAGTATCAGCTTAGTATTTGTCCATGCCAGGATCAGCATGTAAGAGAATTTGAATAAAATTGCCAGTTGAATGAATATGTAAATCCCTTCTTTACACTTCAACCTTAAAAACCATTTGGAAATCCAGGTGCAGCAGGATTTGCTCCGTGTTGCTTTAGCCATTAGTGTTACACAAAAGAACATGTACTGATGTGCTCTTTAAAGGGGATCTGCTCAATTATGCAATATTAACATTTTAGTCTCCAGATAGGTCTCTAGTGCATGTGTGCAAACCGGTTAGACTTTGCCCCTGTTGTGACTTTTGCCCTATTGTGACCTCACACAAAAGGATTTTTTATGGCTATGACTGTAGCTCATTTACATGGTATTGAAAACGTGGTATTAAAAAAATCCATGATCTCATTCTATATTATTTCAGCTGTATCGTTAACAGACGCACTGTAGTTGAGTATTATGTGTGCTATGTTAATTTGTTAAAGAAATGTTAAAATATGGTGACCTTTTTAAAGAAATGCATTCTAGCATTTTTTTCTACCTGCCATTTTTGGTAGACTGTGACTGCAGTTAACAATAATGTTGACATGATTTATGTGAGAAAAGCATGTAAAAGCTTTTTATTTGAAACACATTTATTGGAATAGCTTTGATTAGTTGCTTCCTTATTCAATAACCAACTTCTTTGACAGTAGAATTCATTAAGTTCTTTTACAAAAGCATGTAACCTTACCCGAAGCAACAGTTCTTACTCTTTCGTTATAATTCATGTTCATGAATACAATATATACATGTGCAGTCCTTTTTTCAGTGTGTAGACCAGGGTCATAATTGTAATTATTTATGGTATTTGTGATAAAGATATGGTAGAACAAGGGGAAATTAAAATAAACCCGGGAATAAGTCTTTATTTTCACACAAAATTGAATAATAACTGAGCTTCTGATTGTCCTCGAGCTTGTCCTGACCTACTTCATCATCACTGTGGTGTGAGCGTGGTTGTTTCTGCAGTAGATGCAGCATTACTAGAGTAAAATACTGGGTCACCCAAGCACTCACACTACTATAGAGGACATAGGTGATGATGATGGGAGCGAAGAGCAAATTAATACAAGGCTTCTGTTCACACAGAGTCTTAGGACATCAATTCAAATTCTTTTTTTTTTTTTTAGGACATAAATTATTGATCACATTATATTACCAGTTTGCTCTCAGTACCTAAAATTCAAGTATCTTTATAATCTAAACCTTGGAACAGGATGGCTGTTCATGTGTAGCTCCCAGAAGGGCACGCTCATTCGTCTTTATTGATCGTGTCACGCTCAAGGTCATAGTGTTAAGTGACCTTAAGCTAGTTGTTTAAGCTAGTACATTGTAGCATGAAAGGAATCAGAATCGCATGTACACTAAAGGATATAACAACCTTGTTGTTTTCAGTTCCTGTGTTCTGATGTAGTGTTTTAATCTAATAACGTCCGATAAACTGTAACTGTCAGCCGTTTAGTAATATGGCTACATGGTAATGCCAAATAACGCCACAAGGTGGCACTTACTTTTTGTTGTGGTTGACTATACTGTACTGTATGTTCAGAAGTTGTTCTGCTGCAAACCCCCTCTGATTACCTACAATGCTGCTATTTTGCTGAACTTATTCTTCTCAGTAATGAGAAGAATAAGTTCAGCAAAAGGTGCAGGATATGATTGCCACACTCTTCAGTTTAGTATAAGTTTTAGTTTAGTATTAGTTCAGTAAGTATAACTGAGGAAATGTAGTGTTGTGGACAACTGGGTTGTTTAATCGATGTTTAGTACTGTCGAAATAAAGCTACAGCATGGAATTCCCCATCCAGATGTGTTTTTCTTCTCTCTAACCTGCTATCTTGCAGCTAATGTTAAATCGAGATATTCGTTTGATCATTCAAAGTTTCTAACCTCAGTATGAACCAGTCAAATACTTGACAATCTGCATTCTCATTTCATATATGCAATAGGACCACGCTATACCATGGTGCATTTTAAAAAGGAGAGATAAAAAAGACAAATTGTTGTTTTATTAGACTACATTCTAATTAGTCTTGTATGGAGCAAATATGCAGCAATCATACTTTTCTTTAGGTAATTTTGCCTGGTTTATGTTATACAGTACATAACATGTCATTTAAAACTGTTCTTCTGTGCAGGTTGTTAGAATGTAAAAATGGCTACCATGAGTAATTGTCATATGATATTATTAGCTGCGGTAATAACAAAGGGCTTGGCCTCTCCAGATCAACACTGCTCTGTAGTATACTGCAATGCAAATTACCAACCAAAAGTCTTGTGTTATGCAAGAAACACTGTAAATAGCCAAAACATTTAGCGTGTACACACAAACCCTCTGTCATCCTTTTTGCCACAGTGTCGGAAAGAAATTATTGAGGAAAACCTGTGTATTATTAAACTAATAACATGGTTATTAGTTATAATAACTGAGCTACTTTGCTACCACAACATGCTGCCACAACCCTGGTTCACTGTAACAGTGGAATGGTATTGAACAGTTTACGGTACGACAGATCCAAAATGTTCATGAGCATATAGGTTTCTGATCAGGAATTAATCAATAAATCAACACATCAATGATTGTAATTGTGTCTGGCTTTGATTTTGAAATATGTTTATATTAAACACTGATAACATATACACTGCTGCTGTCGTGTCAAAAAGAAAAATCCTAAAATTTAGATTAGTGCTTAAGGAATTATAGAAAAAAAAACATTATTGCTTTTTGCCATTATTTTTACCTAGTGTACCAGGAATGATATAGCTATTTTTGATTTCAGAAGAAAACTTCTTCTTCTTCTTCTTCTTCTTCTTATTATTATTATTATTATTTCTCTAAATGCTTTGGTGAATATTTCTCTCATGGTTTCAGGCTGTTGCAGGAGGAGCAGGAGACGGATGTGAGTCTGTGTGTGAGCTCAGGTTTCCGGCTCAGGGCCCACAAGGCTGTGCTGCTGGCTCGAGCTCCTCACCTCCTCCAGGGAACCTCACAGAACGCTTCCACAATCAACTTGCAGGGGACGGAACCTAGCGATCTCAAAGAGCATGTCCGGTGTGTATTATACCTCTATACTCGTTTTCTTCGGTCTATGTGATGAAGCCGAAGCTGTAGAAGACCAAGGTGAACAGTGTATTTGTGATTTATGGAGACTCATTTGAGGATTGTCTTTTTGTTCCAGTCTTTGTGCTCGGTGTAATTGTCTGAGGCCAACTGGTTTGGTTTGTTTGGCAGTCTAGCCAGTCTGGTGTATCTAGTTCTGGCAGGGGATTGGGAATGTTTTGGTCATCATTTCTAAATGTGTTGTTTGTCCAAGCTGCATTGTCATTGGATAGCTACATATATTAGCTTTATCATAAAGTGTTTGCTTTGTCCCAATTTTTTTTAGCGAGTCAAATGTGTTTCTCATCTCTCATGAGATGAATGAGAAACTGTTGGCAGCTTACATTTTTCAACTAATACAACAAACATCCAATACAATAGTATTACTGTTATATTCTTTTCGCATTGCTCCTCAAAAACAGACTTCTGTTCTATAATAACGCTAATGGTTCACTTCCAATTTTTGTCATCAACTTTTTTATTCTCTTTTATTTTTTATTTTTGTATAAATTAATCATTAAATAATATAAATATTAAATAAATAATTCTTTATATCACAAGTCTCGTACTGCATTGAGACATTAGGGTTCTCTCTCTCTCTCTCTCTCTCTCATTCACTCTCTCTCTCATTCACTCTCTCTCTCATTCACTCTCTCTCTCATTCACACTCTCTCTCATTCACACTCTCTCTCACACACACACACACACACACACACACACACACACACACACACACACACACACACAACACAAACATTGTGTATCTGGAACATCATGCTCACTGCCCCAGATCACTACCTGAAAAAAAAAAACACCCTAGAGATGCACCTTGTACACACACTCTCCAAAGTTAATTTTGAAGCAGGAGGACATGTGTGTACCACATAAAGTTTATATTAAAAGGCCCAGAGGAGGAGATTTTGGACCGGAGCCTCCTAACAACTTGCAGTTATATCGTCTTTGGTCAGTCAGTCGACAGAAAAATGCCAATACCTTTAACAATGAGTTTCACAGACTGCATTTCAAGTGTGTCTTTTGATGAATGTTGTTACTTCCTGGTCTACTTCATCATTGCGGACTTAGTGTGGGTGTTACAGCACCAGTAGAGTACAGTTGTGGGCCACACTATGAGGGACATGAGAGAGGGAGAAAGTGCGAGAGTATAGTGCAAAGGACATGAGTAAGGCTTGCTGTCAGGTGTCCTGTTAGAATTAATGGGGGAATTTGTATGTGTACAAATGTATTTTGAGGCATAAAAGTCATCTAGTGAATCATCATTAGCCAGTATATCCTTGTGGAATTTGTAAGCAACCACAAAGTCATATTTTGTGATCTTCACTTCCTCTGCCAAGTGACAGTCCGCAAACAGGACCATGGACCATTAGGGGGCAGTGTAACATGCTCTGTGGAAAGCCCTGTCCGACTATATGTTCACATAGACTCACAATACTCTGGCTAGTATCATTACAACTGAAGTGAGGGTGCACATATGTCACCCCTAAGTGCACATCCAGTTCAGCTCACTAGTACTCCTTAATTTGACCTAAATGACATGGTAAGCACTTTTCTATCTTGCCACAGGGTAATCTCTTAAATTAAGAGCTCTATCAATGTTGTAGAGCAAATTCATCCTTTAAACTGATGCACACAGTAAAGGTCTTTCATTCTTATGATACTTCTGTAATCCTGGGGGGAAAAAGTAATTATATCTTTGTGAACATTCTGCAACCCCCACGAGCTGCAGGTTGGAAGAGCCACAGGCTGAGTGTTCCTTATTGCCCCCTGGAGGTTCAGACGCTCTGAGTCGTTGCTGGTTCTGCTTAAATGCTAAGACCAGTTATGGCTATACACAGATGGCCCTGCTATTTTGCCATAATCACTTAGTATGCATTATGCATGTCTTGTAGGCTCTCCAATCATGCACCCACACTCCTGCAGCTATGAGATTAAATCTTCTTAGATGTTAGCATTTTTCTCCCAACGTTGATTAAATTCATACATCTTAAGTGTAGGTGTAGATTAAGCAGGGTGTTATCCTTGAGACTACCTGAAGAGGAAGATCATTAGATCATTTGTGGATGGAATAGTGTCCCTGGGTTCTTTTGAAGTAGAGAGACAATCGTGCTCTTTACCTGAGCAATGAGGACCGTAAAAAGCTCTACAAGCTTAAAATACCTTAAAAATAAGCAAATCTCATAACTTATAATTATAAGTACATAAATATATCTGTGTGGTGATTTTGCTTAAATGTCTGTGGAATTGTAGGAGAATTTACACCAATGATGAGTGTCTGGGGAAGGGGACAGCTTCCTCCACAGGACTGCATGGCCACTCACAGCTAACAAATGGCACTGTGGTGGAGGAGGATGGAGAATTTCATGCCAGCTCGGGTCCAGGTGAGATAACATAATTATAATATGACAATAGTAATTCCAGAAGGCCCCTGTCACAGTTTATAGCTATATAATGTACTTATGCTCAATTCTATAGACATGACATGGATAGTTTTAGAAACTGCATAAACAAGGACAGTATGTCTGAGATTACTGATAAACCAGATAGACCAGACCAGAATCATTCACTTTCATCCAGTGAATTATATCTGTGTTTTTTCTCTCCATTGTTTCTGGCAGACTCTGTGCGTTTAGAGCCAGCCTCTGGACTCGGCGCTGATCTCTTGGCCCTGTACGAAAGGGCCGAGGCCTGTGATATTAGCATCCAGGTGGGAGAAAGAGTCTTCTCAGCTCACAGGTAACATGGCAGCAGGACATTCAGCAAGCGGGAGTATAACGGATAAAAGCACCTGGATGCTCTACTAGAACTACCAAAACATGAACTGTGTATTCAGAAATCAGACACAATTTGATTTTAAGAAATAAGGATGCTAATACCGGTGTGACTGTGAGATCCTAATGTCTGGGCTTATTTTGATTCAGACATGTTTTCACATTTATTTAAACCGAACCCTATCGGCCTGCCACAACCAGTGCAATGGCAAAAGCAAGGGAACTGCAAATGTATTGGATGGTATAGTTGGGCTTAAAGTCATTAAGACCAGGTCGTTACTATGGCAACTGGGTTTGACCAATAGCCTCTCTTCTTCTCGGCTCCTCTCTCCCCTTTCAAATTAGTTCAAGTCAATTCAGTTATAAAACGCAGATCTAAGGTAAGCAAGGTGAGACGTCTTGCAGTGTATTTTGCACCAAACGCTGTAGTGTATTTCTCTGTTTAGCAAAAGTAGTGAAGGTAAATCAATTAACATCAATATTATTGACAGTGGCAGAAAAACTGCCCTGCTGTGTCGACCTCACTTTTCTCACACCCAGAACATGGCCTCTGCTCTTTCTCTAAAACCTCTAAAGTTGTCCTGTCAGCCCTTTTCCACAGCGGGTCAGTAATCACTGAGCTTGAATCTGTCTTTATTTTTTACAGTGTATCTCTGATTGGGAGAATTATTTACTCTAACTAGTTGTTTAGCAAAAATGTGACCGTTCTGGTCTGAGGCTATAGTATGTTAGTGGTTGGTCTGTTTTAGGATCAGCTGTCTGGTTCTAGAGTTGTGCTTGTGGGTTTTAGGGTTTTATACCTGCAGTAGTTTTCTTTAAGTTGCTTGCGAAGCATTTTTGTATAATAAATGTGAGGCAGGCTAGTCCTGCTCTGCATGTGTTGTGTGGTGTTTTTCTTTAAATTAGGACATTTTCTGCAGAATGCTTGTCCATTTTAGTGTGTTGTGCATTCAGTGGACTTATTCCCATTGGGTTAAGTAGGCGTGAAATTAGGCATAATGACATTTGGTGTGCTTCAATGGCCAATGTTTCTTCAATTCGATTGAAATAGTTCTGATTAAAGATTCCAATTTAACTTTTTACACGTATGCTGATTTGATGAGCTGTGTGTGTAGATTCTCAAAGCATTTAATTAGAATATAAATTTACTGATATGCGCATAGTGGTTTTCCCCGCCGTGCGCCATTTAATCTGTTGGAAATATAACGGGAAGAATAGGACGTATGTTTTTCTTCAACTTTTAGGTTAGCTTAGGCTTCCCATCTTTTCCGATAAATCCTGCTTTCTGCATAATGCTTGGTTATAAAAATTAAATTTTGTCTATGATTTATTAGATGCCTTACTCTGTAAGAGACAGGTGTAAGTGACCTTCTTCCCACTGAGTTTATTGTTCAGGGATGGGAACTAAATTTTCTTCCTAAAACCAGAGTTACACAATGTTACCCCAAAGCTTATGTACAATACGTCTCTGATTTATGAAAATTCGAGTTATGAAATTATGAATTATCCTAATTTTAGAAAAATCTTCAAACGAGACAGAGTTCATACAGTTCTGAGACAAAATAATGTCCATTCAAGCAGTGAATGGTCCAGTGAACACCATGTAGTGTTATCTACATCTTACCGACATCTTATCGGGCAGCCTTTAAACATGGTCCTGCGTCAAAGGGCTTCCCCTAACAGAATTAAAGGTGCAGTCTCGCGAGAGTATACTGCAGAACCAAAACACCAAACCTTGTACCTGTATATTTGTGTCAAAAGTGTATAAGACTCACTTTGTCGGACTTACAAACAAATTCTAAGATGATCCCGGAACAGAACTCGTTCGTAAATTTGGGACTTACTGTATTTACTAAACCAAGAGACGAATGATCAGATCAAATGTTTATATGGCTAAAATTTATCTATTGAATTTTATATAGCTTTACAAGCTTTACACCCCTCTCATCCCTATTGAAAATTCATTCAGATTTCTTATGGATTTCCCCCAAAAAAGTTTATGGCAAAAAAATTACATTATCGGAATTTGGCAAACGCCCTTATCCTGATCATTGTACATTTTTATCTCATTATACACCTGAGTAGTTGAGAGTTACGCACCTTGCTCAATTACCCAGGTTGAACCTGGGTAAGTCAAATGCCTTAACAAGTGAGCTACCCGTCCTCTATTGTATAATATTATAGTGCATTATGCAGTACAATAAATAATAATCACACTAAACAAGAACAAAACAAATGCCAGACGAAGGTATTTAATTTTTAGAAAATTTGTTACTGTGATTCATATGGAGGCCTATAGAGTATTAATCTATTTAGAGAAATTTGCTCAAGTATGTTTAAGAGCAGAAGCTGCCATAAGTAGATTATTATCTACTCTTATTTCTCTTAAATATATTTTGTCTTTTATCTTTATGAGATCATTTACTCTGTGTAATCAGCCAGAAGAAGAAAAGGGGTGTCTATTTTAGGATATGAATTTCTGAATTAAAAAGGTAGGAGGATGTGTGAAGACAAAAGAGTAGGGAAAAAAAAGGAGAAATTCTTCATCCATCCATGGCTGCTAGTAGGAGAGCAATGGTGTGAGTGGCACTTGAAAGCCATGTCTGCAATCTTTGGGCATCTCAGAAGAATCACACATTTGCCTTCAGCCTCACAGATCAGATCAGATGGTCTGTGATTCAGACAGCAGGAGAAATTTAGTGATGACTCACTTTGCTTACTTTTGAGCAGTGGGAGATGGGATTAAAGTGATGTGTTAAATTCGCTGCATAGAAGCCTACTGAGTCTGTATGGTGATACAACACTCTGTCTGTCTGCAGCTTTATATGCCTTCTGATCATCCATTTGTATGTGTGAGAATCTACTCACTTCAGTGGAGAACGTTTCTGTGTCCGCAAAAAGCATGATGCTTGTAACAGGGCCAGATCTTTTTCACTTTTGTGATGGCTAAAAGTTCAGCAAAACTCAACTTCATTGAAAAATGTTTGTATGACATTTCTGTTCTTAAAACTAAAACTATCCAGCTACTATCCAACTATTTCACCTGTTGTGTCAAGCAACACTATGAGGATCAAAATTCACTTCTGATGAAGAAGTGAAGACAGCAGTGTGTTCTTGGGTCTCAGCTCAGCCTAAAATATTTTTTAAATGAAAGAATACGAGAGTTTGTCGACAAATTGACAGAGTATTGAAAAACAAGCAGATTTGCAAGATATTGAAAAATTATGTATTTATCTTTTCTAAAATTTAATGAAAATAAATTCTACAGCCAGAATGTGGAATTTTGACTCATCCCTCGTACATGTTGGTTTTATGTTATTACATAATATAATATAAATTACATATGGTGTTATCTTGTGTAATGACATCCTTAGGCCAGTTTCTTTGACCACATTGCTCTAACATGGAAACGTACACACATCCATCCATATATGCCACCACAACATCCTGCTGTTACTCCAAAGGCTGAACATCAACCACAGTGATGAAGTATGAAGCTGATTGTGATGGATCAACCTGACCTTTCTTTTCTTTTCTTTTCTTTCTTTTGTGTGTGTGTGTGTGTGTGTGTGTGTGTGTGTGTGTGTGCGCGTGTGCGTGCACACATATGCACGTCCTTCAGGGCAATTCTTTGCGCCCGCTCTCAGTACTTTCGAGCCATGTTGTGCGGCAGTTGGATGGAAAGCTCACGCCAGTGTATCACACTACAGGGGTAAGTTCAACACAAAACACAATGAAACTTAAACACGGGACAGCCTTTGTTTCTTGACGAAATGCTTTAAGATATTATTTTAGACTGACAGTGATGACATTCCCAGTTCAGTTCTTTTGAACACTGTCTTTGTGACTTCAAATAATTTTTTTTAAATATGATAAGTGCCACAGAATCGGCTATGGATTTTACTGCAGCCAATATTGTGGATTTGTCAGTTTAGCCCTTGTAATTGACTTAGGATCATGGCTTACTGTCACAAATTTGCTTATAAAACTAAGTGAATGTTTTTTTTTTTTTTTTAAATGCAAAATTTTCATTTATTTTTGGATAAGCTCAGATTTCATAATAAATGCAGCTTACGCAGCTAAGTGAATTGATAATTATTTCCATCTTAAGCTCTTTATCAACTTAAAGAGACTAGCAAATAGGGCTTCCTCTCAGCAATGCCTTTTAAACAGATTAATGTGGCTAATCAGAAAAAAAAAGCTTACATTAGCTAGGCAGCATAAAGATTGAACATTGAAATAATCAAAAAGGTCATGTGGTGTGATGCCAGAGTGATTGGAGCACCAGGGTAGGAAATGAGAAGCGATGCACCCTTCATGCATAGTGACCGGTGTACAAGCCTTGCAGAGGCAGTGCTGTGGTCTGAGGTTGCTTCAGTTGGTCAGGTCTAGTCTCAACAACATTATGTGGCAATAAAGTCATGTCAGCTGATGACCTGAATGTACTGAATGACCAGGTTATCATATCAGTGGATATTTTTCTTCCCTGATGGCTATATTCCAGGAGTCAAATTGTGAAAGAGTGTTCTTGGGAATTATTTTCACACTTCATTTGGCCACCTTATTGCACACCATAATCAAAAGGCGGTTGAATGAAATTTTAGTTAAATATTTTAAATATTTTTGTTGTTTGTCCCCCCATCCCCCTTTTTTTCTTTTTTTTTTTCTTTTTTTTCTTTTTTTTTCTTTTTTTTTTCTTTTTATAAATTTGAGACCAAAAGCACTTTACCTCACTACGTTTCCTTTTCCCCTCTCCTGTTAAGTTTCATTTAATATAATCAGGTTCCAGTCTTGGCATGCGAGACAGTCTGTGCAGGCTGCCTACAGTGCATTAATTATTCATGTGATAGTATGTGTTTTAAATCTGTGTGCACGTTGTTTCCAACATCAGACGGGTATAGACAGACAGGCTGACAAAAGCAACTTCTCATTTTACACACTACAAATCAATTTAATACATTTGTCTTATCTTTTTATGCTACAACCAGATACATTTCTTAAAACATTCTAGACCTATAACACACACTTCCCCTGACGATCAGGAAGCCAGACACTCTGCTTTTAGATTACTGCTCATGAACACTAACTCGCCTATTCTGCACCTTGTAGATGGAGCACAAGATGAACGGCATGCATAACACGCAGTTTCTAAATTGCATGGGGAGTCCCCCCGGCCCCCTTTCCTTTCCCCTAAGAGTGCATTGCTGTAGGCCTGCTGCTGAAAACTTACCAAGTTACCAAGTTACATCAATTCCCTGTTGTGTATTGTTCACAAGTTCAGCATATCATCACGTGTGACATGCTTCCCAGCAGCCATCTTTACTGAAAGATTGTAAAGTTTGAGGTGTTTTCATTGATCAATGAAATTACAGAATTTTTATGTCAAATGGAGTTTATTAAAGTTGTCATAGAATAGTATTTGTCTTGTATTTAGCAGCAATTAATAGTTTTTATTTCTTACTGTTACAAATAATGTGGAAAATTATTTACGAGTGATTAAAAGTTTAAGCAGAACACGTGTATTACTTGGGTGGAAAAAAAAAACTTGGTTTGGAAAATGGCATTTTGGTACAGTGCATTTGATTGTATCTTAATTGGCCTAGTTAGTCATTTTATTTGGATGCGACTATCAACTCTTCACATGCTCATAAAAGTTGTGTGTTTGTTTGTGATGTTATGGCGGTCCTTACTAACAATAACTCTTGTTAGCATGCTACTAGTTCTACTAGCTAATAACTCTAGTTACTGTAGCATTTCAACTGTGGTTGAAACCCTTATAATTTTGGGGGTATTTGAGATTTATGTACGCAGAGGGCTATAAATGGGGTCGTTAAATGATCATCCAAACCTTATTCAACATCTTGATACTTTTGTAAATTGTATGAAATGCACCTTTAAATTACTTTATGAATATATAATATAACCCTAACTTTGTATCATATTAGCAAAACACACAGAAATTATTATACTGTATATTCACTATGTTTTTGTATTTGTGTGTTTTAGGCTGGGCCCTGATGAGATGGAGGTTCTTCTGCACTTTATGTATGGAGCCATAATGGACCTTCCACCAGGGACCAATGTTAGGTAGCCTTGACTGTTGTGGCATCTACATCAGTGCTAGCTCGAGTGATGGCACATTTAACAGCCGGCACAATGCCGATTCAGTGCAGTAGTCTGACGTGTGTTATTGTGAGTTGTTCTACTTTGTTTCCCTCAGTCAGGTCGTCTTGGCCGCGGACATGTTGGGTCTGGAGGGGCTGAAGGATGTGGCTGAAATGGTCCTGACGAGGGATTATTGCAGATTCTTCCCTAAGGTAAAACTTGAGTTTTTTTTTTCTGTAACAATGGCTTAGTGGCTCAAGTCTGAATACATATAAGCTCCCACTTTAGAAGTCTACTGTTATCCCATCAGTCGTTCAGATCCTTTCTTTATAGAAACTTATTCCAAATACATGTACACAGTAACGATAAGAGTAAAAAAAAAAAAGAGCATGAAAGAGAATAGCCTCAGTGCAACTTTGTCACTTCAGCTCTATATCCAGAGAAGCAATGTTATTAGGATTTTGGGGGAAAAAAAACTTGCAGCAAAGCAAAAAAATGTGTAGAGTGTAAAGACTGCTTAGCGTCTCTAAAATTTGCATTCGCGCTGACATTCTGCTTTCTTATAATTATGAAAACATTTGATATAGTGCTTCTGGTGCTTGGCTCCAGCAAGATTCCTGTCATGTCTTGCGCTGCTGGCATTCGGTGGCTTGTGTACCGTCTAACTGCAGTGTGCTGTCTCCCTGCATGTTTAAGGAGCACTGCAGAACCCCAGCCGCAGCTCCATCTCCTCTGGTTGTTGACACAGTTATGAATGCAGGCTCCAGTTTAAAGTCTGGGCTGGATAGAGCATATGCTCTGTGCTGATCTTGTTTTAATTTCCAGACATCCAAACTGTTGTTACAAGGTAGTCCCATTTTCTCTGTATGATGATAAGTCAAATTATCTGCACTCTGGTTGTATAGTTAAATTTCCTTTTAGAAAAGACAAATACATCATTTTTCGACATAATCTCCTTTCTTTTTAATACACATTTTTAAAAAATCTGTCAACAAGCTTTCGTATTTCGTAAAAAAAGTTTTAGGCTAAACTGCAAGCCACAAATGCACCTCTGTCTTCACTTCTTCAGCAGAAGTAAGCCTTTTTCCTCGTGGGGCTGCTTTCAGGGTACAAAACAGGTGAAGGGCAGATGAAGCAAGATCAGGACTATAGGGAGGATGTTTTCACACCTCAAAATGAAGTTTTTGCAGTCTGGACAGAAGTGCGTATTGTCATGCAAGATTACAATGCACTTGAATAGCAGTCCCATGCATTTTATTCGTAGTTTTCAACCGAAGCACTTAATCTGGAAGGCTTCAGCTCTTCAATAAGCATCTCGTCGTAACGAGCACTGTTGATTGTGGAACCTTTTTCCTGATATTGTTCCAATACTGGCCCAGAAATCGCAGCATCCCTGAAAACTGAAAGAATCTATGTTCCAGCTGACGGTTGACTTTTGAACTTTTCCTTGTCGGCGATTGAGAAAGTTTCCCTTCCATACATTTTGTTTACTTTCAGACTCATAGTGATGAATCCATATCTGGTCATTAGTAATGACTCTCTTTAAAAAAAACTTTCACCTTCCTTAGTGTATCGTCCAATATCGTCCAAGTGTCCAAATTTAGTTTGCAAATATCCAAATGCTTCTGTTTATGCTCTTGTTTCGACAACAAATACACCCACAGACCACAAAAAAGTAATCAATGCATGCAGCTCTTCTTTTGTGCAAATCTGAAGTGGGGCGTCCATTTTTGCTCACACCGCAGTTACAATGGAACTGATGTACTGTAACACATTTACACCTGCCCAGCAGTGACTGGTAAGATAGGCTTGAATGGAAAGCGCTGATAAGTGCAGACAGTGCTGCCAACAGAGATATTAATATAACCGGAGTGCAAATAATTTTTGACTCCCCCTCGGATATGTGATGTCTATCTGGATATTAATATCTTGCCCGTGTAATCTCGCGTCATCCCTGCATTTACTGTTATTGGATTATTATTTACTTTAATAGTAATTTCCTAAGTTCAAGTCTAAAAGCAGCATACACATAGCACAAATCCAATGGAGCAATCAAATTTTCCTTTCTTCAGGAGACATTCAGATTTGTGTCACGTGTTGCATAAAAGAAACGAGCACTTTACTTAATGAATCACCTCTTGGTGCTTCTACAGCTGTTACTGCACACCTCATTTAAAGCTTGCCTGAAGGACATGGCACATACCAGTTTAACGACTACATAAATATTTAATCATCATTAAATAAATATCTGGCATATTAAACAAAATTATTACAATTAAGTAATTAAAAATTGCATTCTGTACCTTTTGCACCAGGTAACAAAGTTTAAAATGCGTAAGGTTTAAATATTCTGACCTGGGTTGAAGACAGTTTGTTCTATGGTCAGGAAGTGGTTGCACACACCTTCAGGCTAAGTGATCTGCAAAAGCAGGTGTGTAAATGTTTCTGTTGTGGCTCATAAAAATTAGAAGTCTGGCTTGCAGCACTGAACTGCTGTTTGTTTGTACAACATAAGATTTGTGAGACAGCCTAGAAATCTTAGAAATATAGACTTTTAAAGCCTGGTTAGAAAATGAATTAATTGTTTTGCTGTGGTATGTAGCAAAAAAAAAAAAAAAAAAAAGGCAACTTGCCCAAGGTCTGACATATACTGTTTGGAGTAATCACACTTAGGGTAGCTAAAAAGATTTTTATAATTTTTGCTGTTTTAATAGTTTGTATAACTGTTATTACGACCTTTGGTGAACTGCCTCATTACCTGACCTGATCTCAGGAAAAAAAAGATAATCCTGTAAATACATTTGTAAAAAACCTAAATTAAATTTATTTCTGGTTTCGTAATGCTAATTTCCTGAATTATTCTATTTTTTCCATTTTGAAATTTGATGTCAAGACTAACTGGTGCTCTTGAACTGAATGAGCTGTCTGACTGTTTTGGTCCCTCCACCACGTTCCTGCCTTGCAGTTGTGTCCTCTGTCTTCTTTTCTCCTTCTCCAATCATGAGATTCATTTAATAATCATAGAAAACATTATATTTTGCGCGGCACAATGCTTCAAAATCGACACATTCATCCATCCATGGGTAGTTGTTATGAGACAGTTAGTGGGGTTGGAAAATAAATGAAAGAGATTTTACAAATAATCCCTTCTTTATGTATTCCTCTGATTACTGCAGCCTGTTGAAGGAGTGCAGAGGAGCATACTCGAGTGCCTTGCCATCAGCCATTCCATCGGACTGCATAATCTCTACAACACATGTGTCAGGTAAATGTGTTTAAAGAACAACGTACATCTAGTGAACATACCGAGTTATATTTCTTCTAGCACTTTTGAGATCAGTCAGTATAAAATATAGATTTATACTGACTGTATAAAATAGTATAAAATAACGTTTTAAAAAGATCATTTGAATCTTTGAATCAGTTTTATCTATGAATAAATAAAAGAAAAATAAACAAATAAATAAATGAGGTTTTGCCTGTACATTGTTTTCATCAACATACATCTTTCTATATCTTTATGTTTATGACAGACAAAGTTTGAAACTTCATATTTTGTTCATGTTTTGCTAGCACCATGCTAGGCAGCCACTTCTGATGTGCGATGTATATTTTCTTTCTCAAACAGCAAACTTTGTTGATGACTCTAAAGCTAATACTGTCTGTTATATATGCAGTATAACTCATGTCACTTTAACCCAGAGTTGGAAATAATACTTCAACTTGATTTTTGTTGCAGTGGTATTTCATTTAACGAAGACATGATCCCCATTTAAACTGTTGAGATGGAACAGTTGTGCAAAAAAAAATAATAATAACACCGACATCTATAACAAATATTGCAAATAATTCTGTTTTTAATATTCTTTAAATATCCTTATTTAAACAGTTGCTTGCAGTATTTGCTGTAGCTAATGCTGTTACTATTGTTAAACAACTTCGCACCTAGGTATGTGCCTTTATGTGCATTCCTTGTGTGTTTAGGAAACTATGGCCAGTTTACTAATTTGTTTGTTTACTAATGAAATTAATAATAAATTACAAATCATGTCTCTTTCTCATTTAGTGAACCAAACTTTGACTTCAAAATCCATGTACATACCAGACGGTGACTTTTGCATACCATTGTAACCCTACTAAATATTCTATATTGCAATATGACAGTACATTTTAACATGTGTGTCACAAAGTCTTAGCGTTTTTTAATATTTTTGACTCGAGGATACTTACCTGAAGAGTGTATCCTGTGCTACAATCTGCATGCAGTGTGAGCAGACTGGTGCATTAGATGATAGATACTGCAGATCAGTAAATATACTGTGTAGCACACGCTGTGTTTTGAGATCCTGCAGCAAACGAAAAGTAGGTCGGTATTGCGAGTTATCCCAAGTGTTTGTCCTGAATATTTTGTTGTGAATCAGTTGAAGTGCAGCATTCTCCCTGACATGTAGAATCCTGGTGACTTTGTCAAATCTGATGTTGTCATGTGGAAGCGGCTTAACTTAAAGATCACCTAAAATTTCCATTTCTACCAATACTTGATTTATGTCATTTCCTGTATAGCACATTTTCCTCATGTTGTCAAATTCCATGGCTCTAGCGCATTTCTCTATCGCTATCTTATGGATGCATGAAAAATAAAGTCTGAATTTTTAAACCCCTTAGACATGAGGAAAAGGCAAGTGTATATGTGTGTATGAGAGAGAGAGAGAGAGAGAGAGAGAGTCACTGATGTTTTCATTCTGCTTGTGCTGTAAGTAGGAGTGTGAGGTGAGTCAGCCGTAAAGAGCTGCCACTTTTCACAGCACTGCTCCTACTGATATTAATAGGCCTCAAAGCTTTTTAGCTTTAATAATAAAAGGGCATTGTGTATCTATAGTGCATTTCTCACAGTCAAGTAAAATGTTGGTGATAAGTGGCAGCACAGCATACGCTGAGCTGGAAGCCTTTAGCATGCAGCTGTAGTCAAGCTGTTCCACTTAGCACCCAGTAGCTCTCTCAGCTGTGCTGTTTAGCTTTTAGCTAGTTTCAGAACTGTTTGCATTGATCAAGCTGTTCTCAGATCTGCTTTTATTTTCCTTCAAGGTCTTTTCTGGATAGGTTTTAGAAGTGCTATGAGCTGTTCTGGTGAGCAGCACTAATCTGCACATGAGCCATGAGCTCAGAACTTCCCAGGGATGCACTAATTATCCTTAATACGCTTCTAAGTGTTTCTGTTTATTATTTGCCATTGTTTGATTTTTCAAAATCACTTTATTATGCTGTTTTTGTGTATTTTTTTCAGATGGGTAGCTGAGCATTTTGTGAAGTGCTGGTCAGAGAGGAGCTTCTCCATCCTTCCTCCTGAGCTACAGAGAGATTGCCTTGACACGGTCACTAAAAACATGGTGAGACACACACGCACGCAAATGGATAGAACCGGAGGATCTCCAGACTTGTTACCCATGTGTCCGCCCACAGGGCAGGAAGTGAATCGACAGTCCTGGCTGTGTCCTGATCCACAGCTGCTTAAGTGAATGACCATGGAGTAATTAGGGCCTTTAATTGAGTTAGTCTCTGCAGCAACAAACAGCCAGTTCATGACCTCTCCAGGCACGATCTGGCTGCTTTCCCATACTTACACACACACACACACACACACACACACACACACACACACACACACACACACACACAAAAGCAAACACATGCAAGGCCTGATTAGATTACACCAGGAAATGGTCACCACTGCACATGTAGCCTCTGTAACATGCTTTCCATTACACTGCTGATGTATTAACTGAAATATGGATGAGTGTGTGCACTTTATAGTGCACTTTCCAGTATATAGGAAATTAAATGTGAAAATGCATGTGTATGTGTGTTGCAGACAGTGCAGACTTCGGTGTCGGTGCTTTGTGGTACTGAGCAGCTGATTGGCTCTTTGCCTGAGGTGAAGTGGGCGAAGCAGGTTGTTTGCTTGGCCACCGAGCTACAGGAGCATTGTTTAAACACCATCGTCACACATCTGCCTCGAGTAATACACACCACAGCCTTCCACAGCCTCCGCAGGGTAGGAGCACACACGTATACACACACCCACAGCCACTTATACACAACCTAGCCATCCACAGCCTCCACAGGGTAGGAACACACACAACCCTACCCCAAGGCCAAGACAACTCTGCTTTCATCCCCAACATATTTTTATGTGTTAATAACTGTGACATGAACTGCCTGTCTCAGAGGGAGGAGTTTACTCGTGACCCCACGCTGCTGAGGAAGGTGTGTGTAGCTGTGCGGGAAGGCGTGACGGTGGAGAACTGCTGTGAACTCTTTAGCGCGGTGGATCAGCTGAGCGGCCAGTCAGACGCAGACATACTGACAGCGGAATCGGCCTATCAGGGCCAAGAGAACATGGAGGTAAAGAATGGCCAATCAGGAAGAAGTCTGAAAATAACATTCCACTCTGATCAAAGCTAATCTCGTTCAAATCCCTCCTAAGCCACTTTGTTCTGTCTGCTTTACAAACTAACACTTTACACATTTCCACTATTCCAAAACATGCGCTGGAATTTTGTGTTCACCCAACCAATAATTACATAATTAATTCATGCCTTTACACTCCAGTACATTGAGATGCTTAGGATTAATTCTGTAACTTTAAGTGTTTGGATATTGGGCTGCAAGTGATAGCTGGTTTTGGTGTGAGTGGGTGTGTGTGCTAGATTATGTTGTTTGTGATGGCATGTGCAGGGAGAATAAAAGCCTTATTTGATCCAGAGATTTAAGCTCTGCATTAGCGTCCCTGACTGAGGACGCGTTACGATAAAGTGACACTACAAATAGAACAGAGCGGATGAAAGAACCACGCCCCGTCCTGTTAGTCTGTCTATGGGCAGATGAAGGCATCAACTACAGTAATAAACACAGAGGTAGTAAAATAAGCAAGGAAACAAGAGATTTTTTACTTTTGTACAATCCATTCATTAGTACATCGTCATGCCTTTAACATACAGTACTGTGCAGTATTCTTGAGCCACCACTGATTTCTTCATATTAAATCAAATTACATTATTTAGATTACTTTAAAGAAATGGGAACAGGTGTTTTACTATGACCCTGCAAAGCTGCAAAGTGCCCAAAGATACAATTTAAATTATGGGTGTTTATGTAACAACTTCAGCAGCAACCTCATTTCCCCCCTCATCTCAGCATTCAGTATCACCAGTATACTGATCATGACACCGGCCTGATCATCTGTCATCATCTGCACCTGTTTCTCACTGGTTCCTGCCTTTAGTTAGATTTGTTTTCACGCTTGAATGATTCATACGTCACTGTGTGCCTTAACAAACAAAACAATTCTCTGAAACTGGTCAGGTACAGGGCCTGGACTGAAAATCGGAGCCAAAAAAGTCCTTCCTAGAGAAGCCTAAAGAACTATTCCTCAAGGCTTTGGAAGCAAAATTTGAATAAATGAGATGTGGTTTAAGACCCTTGCATAGTACTGTAAAGTACTATGCAAAGTTGAATTAAACTTTTGATCAAATAAAATAAATGAATGTCATTCAGCTCACATATTATTTCAATACTTTTCTCTGTTCTTCCATGCCTCTTATGTTTGGGGAGAAGACAGTTGGGTAGTAGCCTTCCAGCCTTCAGTCCAACAAGACTGAAAAACAGAACTCATGAATAAAAGAGTGATGGAAATAGAGAGGCTTTCCAAAAAAAAAAAAAAATTGGAGGCATTGAAGGTAGATAGAGCCACAGGCAGCCACGGCTGCTGACATCATCGCTGCGGCTCAAGGGGAATTCTGGGAGGGTGTGGGGAGGGTTGCCAAGGAGACCCAGCTCTGCAAGCAGCTGCACACTGGCTCCTCTTTCCTTGCTGTTGTCGTCCCTGGCCACAGACCCCCCCACCCTTTTATTTTTTTTCTCACACACTCCCTCCCGCTTTCACTCACTCACTGGTTGTGCTTCAGCCCTTCAGACGTGAGGTGTGTTCGCTGCGTGCTCGGCTCTGGACCTTTCTGCTTCAGTCGTTCTTTGCAGTGAGACACACGCGAGGATGGGAAACGCTGCATCCCAGATACCGGGAAAGGATACTGGCCGGTAAGGAGGGAAGATAAACACACACCCACACATATGCAAAATGGGAGGACTGTGCTTATTGCAGAAAAGAGGATAGTAAGACCAAGCAGTTGCTTTTTTTTTTTGATTAGGCTCTGACTGTGTGTGTGTGTGTGTGTGTGTGTGTGTGTGTGTGTGTGTGTGTGTGTGTGTGTGTGTGTGTGTGTGTGTGTGTACACAAGTACACTGGCCTGTATAGTACTGCAATGAAGCTCTGTCTTTGTAACAATGATGGGTGGCACGTATCTTTTCTGTGTAGTTGCTGGTTTCAATGGGAGTGTCGTGTGTGTGTTCCTGTATGAAACGCTTTCATTCTCATGCTAATGCATATCTGTAGCAGCTTGATGGAGTGTAACATTAAGGCTAGAATGCAGTGGGCTCAGCGGATTTAAAGGGCCGGCGTAGGAGGTTCAAACTGGCTCTGTGGATGATTCCAGATCTCCAGAAATAAATAACACTCTGTGTTTTCATTTCTCCCCTGTGGGTTGCATGTGAAAGCATAAATGGTGTGAATTATGGCTTTCAGGACGGCTGGGAAATATAATCTAATTGCATCACAATAAACAGCATAATATGGTCTAATAACACTGTGATGTTCCTCACAATTCAAACCTTGCATATTAAAATAAATAGTTGTATAGTTTTGTTCAACAAAGCTGCAGATTTATACAAGGTTTTTAACATGTAACAAAAATACCTTTAAGTGTAGTGAAGTATGTCTGGACTATGTTGCTCAGTAATTGTAAATTGTTGTAAATGTGTATCAGTATACAGTCACAAACAGAGACATTCCGTATTCTTTCAGAGAGATGTTGTTGTACTGTGTTTTTAGATTCTGATGCCCAGATTTTCACGATGTCTTAGATAATTTTATCCATCAGAATTAGGAAAAAAATCTCTCTCGTGATAATGTAACTGTTGCTCAAGAGCATTTGCGCATCTGATTGCCGGATTGCATTAGTAATGGAATGTAATAGTGTTTGGGTGTGTGTGTAGGTTTTGTATTTTTTTTCTTCAAGGATATTGCACCCTTTGTACACACCAGTTTTATGTGAATGAAAAACAAATGTCATGTTCACAGAAAAGAAATGCACGCAAACGTATGAGGATGAATGCAATTAGGAGTACTCATTATGGCTTTGCTCTTTAAGATCAAATTCAGCTCGAGTCTGACTCGTGAGGTTTGGGTTTGACAGACGATGCAGTTTGTTTTGTGTGTTTTCTCTCAAATATAATCAGATGTCCAGAACTATTAATCTAGGTTTGTGCATGTATTAGTGTGTTTTTTAAGAATTATAAAGGATGTTCAGTTAGGGTGAAACAGATTGATTAAAAACTGTGCATTTATACTTGGAATGTTTTGTGTTCTTTGTTTTCGTTCATCATCAAATAAAGCTACTCTTGATACCGGGGATTGCAGAAGACTGAGTAAAAAGCCTGTTCTTACCAGCTCTCAGGTAATTGTCCATATTACTATCAGCCACGTATGTCTGACATGCATTATTAATAAGAATTCAAACCAGTGTGTAATGGGAGACGATGCAATTCAGTGTTGTGCAAAGAGCTTGATTTTGGAGGGAAATGGTGTTAACTTTAACACATATAAGACATATAAGGGGATAATAATTTTTTCCTTTTAATGAGAAGTACAGACTATGTTTCCTTTGATGCAATCTACAGGTACAAGGTTTAAAAAGGTCCACGCCCCTTCACCTGCTTGCAAGATCTCAGTAATCAACTGATATGAGTTCACCAGTAATAAGCGTCAGGCAGAATTACTCATATACACACAGACACTGAGAATAATTTGGAAGCCTTGGTGCAGGTTACTGACCTCTCTGCAATGTGTTTAAGCTTGGTCAGGATGCATGGTCGCATTGCAAAAAGCCCATGCATCTCTATAGGGCATTACCATGGCAACCTTATCGTGGTTGACAGGAAGTCATTGGATCAAGGCTATAGTTTTTTTCACGTTCTTATTGAATTTCTTGTCTTCTCTTGATTTATCTTTATTCCAGCTTTTTTTTTTTTTTTTACTGAAACGGTCATCTTGTGCTAGTTACGCCTGCCGCCATCTTTGTGCTAGTATTTAGAGAGTTTGTATCGTCTAGTATGCTAAATTTTACTAATCCATGTGGTCCAATATACATATTTCTGTAGCAGGTGCATTGACTGATACAGTAAGGTGATACCTGTACGTTTTCATCAGTGTAAATCTAATATATAATTTTGTGTAATGTTTGTATTAATGGTGAAGGGGAAAGATATAAAGCCTCATCAGCACATATTCTCACTATTATGGATGAAGCGATATGTAGAGAATAAAAATTCTGTTATAGGATGAAAATAAACTGCAACATGGAGTTAGGTTCTTGATTGGGGGATCTAAGGATCCAGGTTCAAGCCGTCGCTGACGGTGGGTGGCCACACCCCATGCTACCAAGCCACTGCATGCAGTGCCGGTCCCATTAGAACATCTTGCGTAAAAACCTGACGCGAGCAGCACTTTGACGCGAACAGCTAAAAGAAAGTTTATAGTTTAGACCCTCACCAGCCTTTTTTCCTCTTTCAAAGATAGTAAGATAAAAAAAATTTACCTTGTTACTAAAAACTTTAAGTTTTTTTTCACAATTTCCTCCATTTTGTCCATTTTTATCTTCTTCAGCAGAAACTTGGGAAATGTACTTCTGGCTCATTCTCTCTGTGTGAGAGTCATCCAACCTCTCAACCGCTGAAGGCCCTCAGGGGCCCACGTCCCTCTTCTGAAAACACTGTAGCATCAGCCAAGAGTGCCATGAAGTCCGATAGTCTGGGCCCAACAGCTGCCACAAAAACCAAAACTGGTACCAATGACTCAAGTCGGGCCAAGACCAGCAGCCCGGCTAAAAAGAAACCACCCTCCACCTCTAAAGCTGTGCTGAACGGCAGCGTTGCCTCGACGGTTCGCCGGGAAAACTCTACTGCTAATGGCACAGCAGGCAAATCATTCCAGGAAAAGGGTGTGGCACAACATGCCAGGCCCAAATCAGCCCCCACTGGGACGACAGGGCCAACGGGTAAAGCTAAAGTGAGCAAAACCACAGCATCAGGGAAGGATTCAACTCACGGCTCCACCTCTGACAGCCCAGGGAATGCCCAGTGTTCCCAAACCACACCCTCTACATCAGGCAGTGTCTCACCAGAGAGCAGTGCTAGCAGTCCCCACAAAAGCAGCAGCCAAGGTTGGACCATGTGCACCTTCTTTATGCCCTCTTTGATTTCCTTTGATTCAAGGTTTAGATAAAGGTGACCATGTAAAGCTGTGGGCATAGGAAATTCCAGAGGCAGTGAAACTAGATAAAACTATAATATATGATTTGCTACATTGAAAAAGGCAAAGTGTGAAGGCCAAAGCACAGAGAAGTGTGACAGATTAATCCCTTGGTCCATATATTGTTCATTGCTTTTCAATCGATAGAAGTCTCTTTCAGTGAAAAGAGCATTCCTCATCCTGGTGGATATGAAACTGTAAATGAAAAGTACTAGCACAAGGGGCCATAAGGAAAAAATAAAACCGGCCACTTGCAGTTAATAATGATTTTTTTTGTTTGTTTCTGTTAATTAGTATTAGTAGTATGATAGTAATTAACACAAAGTAAATTTAGTGTATAGCTCATATTGAGATTGGGGACGGGGGAATCGAGTCTTATGAATCGCAAGTCTTATATAAATAAATGTATTTATTTAGTTACTTTACAATTATAATAGATCCACACCAGTTGATCAGCCAGTGACCGGAATTGTCTGGTTTTCAGCTTGGTCAGGCATCAGATATAACCGACTCTGCAAGAGCTTCTGAATGGTGCAACAGAACTGCTAACAGAACTTAATTTAATACACAGATAAATGTTAAACTCGTGTAATTGAAGTTAGTTTGTATTGTTTAAATGCTGCCTTTGGTTTTTAGATGAGAAAACTAATATAAGTAATGGGCTACATTTTGTTAATCATGTACAATGCAGTTGTGAAGCTATTGAATAAAAGATATAATGAAAGGAAAAAAACTATTGTATCAGGTCGTCACTGGTATTTCCTATTCTTAATACTGTAGCTCATGTATATACTGTATTAAATAATACTGTAGCTTTAATTAATAACAATAATAATTTTACTGATTTGTTATAAATCAGAGTTTCCAACAGATCTGAATAAATTATTAGATGCCATATTTTTAATGCACTAGGTTTCATATCATGTCTCCAGTTAATGGACTGGACCACAGTGACAATACAGCATTTCTTTTTCACGTTTTTATTTCACATTTTCTTTCACTGTTACCTGAAAGTACAATTTTGCATGACATTGCCACAATACATAATATTAATCCCATTAATTATTTATGTATAAATAAACCCTTGCATGCTTATACATATTAACAAGATTTAACAGGCACTGTCTATGCATTCTCTTCAAAACCCGTTAAGATGTTATGCTTTTCTAGTTCTCAGGACGAAACCCCAAGCCATGGCAACACCAAGATCTCCTCTGACCAAGCCTGTCCAGAAACCCGAGAAGGACAAGGCTAATAGGTGAGCTTGCAAATCAGAGCGCAATTTTATGAGCTTCAGTAGTTAACCCTTGGAAGATTATATTCCAGCTTTTAGGTTTGTGTTCCAGGCTTTATGCCAGATTTCGGTATGTCAGAAAGTGTCCATTTAGTCACAAGAGCATCAGTGAAGTTGGGCACTGATGTTGGCCATTTAAACCTGCAATTTACTGGTCCAGTTCATCCCAAAGGTGTTCAGTGGTTCGGTACACGCAGGTTGTCGTGCGCTAATTTTGGCAAACATTGTCTTCATGAATCTTGCTTTCGAGCAGAGGGGCATTGTCATTGTTTGGCCTCTTAAGTTCCAGTGAAGCAAAATTGTTGTTAAATCTTTGTGGCAAAAGGTTTCAGGATTAACTGGATGTGATGGTCAGGTGACCATAAACAATTGGCTTTATACAGTATGTGCTATTTGCTTAATAAATTATTTATTAATTAAAAGTTGCTGAGTGACTCTGTCTATTTCCCAGTCCTATCAATAAAGCAAACAAACCCAAAAGCGCAGTGAGCAGCAAAGCAGGCATCGGTGCAGGAGCTGCAGCTCGTACAGAGCCAAAGAGCAAGAGCACTGCTTCAGGCTCTTTAGAGAACAACGGTAAGCTTCAAGTGCTCATAAGGATGTCATGAGTCCTGCTAATACAAATTGTATTATTATTTAATTATACTATAAATTTAGCACTTACCCTAATGCTTACACTAATGCTGTTCAAACTATAAATGTCATTTTTAACTAAATATATTGCACCGTATTCATCCTCAAATGTATATTTCTGTGAACAGCTTCACCACGACCTGGCTCACTTCTGACCTCCAAAAAGCCTACCTCTCCCAAGAAAGAGGATGAAAAAGATGGTTCTAAGCTTTCATCCACCAGGAAGCCATCAAAACTGAGCACTGATTCAAAACCCAACACGAAACCATCCAAACCCACAGTATCATCATCATCATCATCATCTAAACCATCTCCAGCTACAACAAATAAAAGTGGACCTAATAGGAAAGTTGCAGAAACCCCAGTGGCTAAATCTTCCACCAAGTCTGTGATGCTATCTAAACAATCCTCACTTAATTCCTCCAAAAAGTCAGCTGCTGTAGAGAAACATTCAGCATCTATCGCAAAACACTCGGCGAACCCCGAGAAGTCCAGTGTTGCTACAAAGGAAGTGAAGGCTCAAGCAATAAGGCAGAAAGTCCACAGCTCCAAATCTCTTGTGTCAATTGAAGGAAATTTGGATATCAACACAGGTGTACCAGAGCAGCATTGCACTGTTCAGGATTCTGAACCTCAAGCTGCTGTGGAAGCCCCTACTGAGTCTTTTGTTGCTAAGATAAACACCAGTCTACCTGTTGAAGCCAGTACTTCAGGCAAGAAACCAAGTACAGAACAGAAAGCACTACAAAGCCACATGAATCCTACTAATACAGACAATCTTAAAAGTGAGGTTAGTGGGTGTACAGTTCCTCCAGGCAGTACTGTTGTTTCTCATGTTGGCAATGGAGTCGCCTTCCAGAATCACTCAAGAGAGTCAGACTTTCCTCCCGACACTCCATGCAGCCTGGGAAGCACAGACACCCCCCTGGAGGACTCATGGAGTGGGATCCACCCTCAAGTCAGTCCTGAATCCGAGACGGCAAGTGCCACTACATCATCGGATGATATCAAGCCACGCTCGGAAGATTATGATGCCGGTGGTTCGCAGGATGATGACTGCTGCTCACATGAGCGCGGTGCAACTAAATGCGGGACGATGCGATGCCCTGACTTTTTAGGCCGCAGCAGCAGTGACACCAGCACTCCAGAGGAATTAAAGATATATGAGGGTGGGGCCGGGCTGCGAGTAGAGGTGCGGCTCAGGGGCCGTGAAGCAGAGACTACGAGCGAGGAAGAGGCAGGGCGTCGGAGGCCACCATCCTGGATAAGACGTGACGAGGTTCCTGTGAAGGAGGACCCATGCAAGGTGGATGATACCTTAATGAATGTGAAGAGTGTGCCAGAACACCAGCTCTTCTCATCCGAAGAAGAAGAAGAAGAAGAAGAGGAGGAGGAAGAAGATTCTGAAGAAGAACGGTCCGAAGTGGAAGTTTTGCCTGGTGCTATTGCACCTCCTCATGCAGAACCTTCACCGCAGTACCAGGGCATTGTCAACCCGGCATTCGAAGATGCAGCTGAACAAGAGAATGGGCATGAATTCCAGCCTACTTCTGGTTTCCACCGCTCAGTACTGCTCTCTGTGGATGAATGTGAAGAGCTGGGATCTGAAGAAGTGGGAAATGGTGAGGTCTTCGAGAGTGAAATGCCTCCAAACACCCAGGCCCAATCCTGTTCCCAGAAGCCAACAAAGGACAACCATCAGGATCCGGATCCCAAATCCCTGGTGATCCATACAGATGCGGTCCGGGACATGTGTGCGCTTAATCAGTCAAGCCCTTTCCAGCAAGACACGGACTTGAATGAAGTCCCTCCTCAGGAACGACCCAGTCACCTGGACCTGCGGCCGGCCGAGCAGTACGGCAGCTCGCAGTCCAAGCATGCAGAGAGCAAGAGAGCTGAATTATGGCTAGACATACGTGAGGCCCAGGTGTCCACGACCTCACCTGCCCACCCTGCCCAGTCCCCTACAGGTAATGTATAATGTTAGCGCCAACGTCCCTCTCCAAAATGCCAGCTTATTAATTTACTCACAGTCCCAGTGTTGACCAGCACTACACCATCTCCTTAGCAGGTACAACATTCCGGAGTTCCCCTTAGGTGTTAAATCTTCCATGTTAACAGTTACAAACCAAAAGAGTGCTGCATACAGTAGAAAATCTCTTCCCCCCCCCCCCCCCCCCCCACTAAACAATCAATCTCTTCCAGTTATCATCTCTCTTCCTGTTTGCACACTGAGGCACTATCACATGTTTACAGTTTACGTTTACAGACAGAAACAATGAGAAGCGTTTGTGTGTAAATGACAATACGCTAAAGTAGCCGTACCAGTGCACTTCAACACAAGGTCTTGCCTGTAACAAATGCCGTTTTTATTTGATACATAAAACATACACTTAGAACAACAAAAAAAAACCTTGATTGTTATACGTTAATGAGAAACACAAGCACTCTTTGATTTAACTTGACTTGAATAAGACATGCACTTATAGGCCAAGCCAAAGCTGACCTCAATCAGTAACTTCTTCCCAAAATCATAACTAGCCAAAGCAGCCATAATTTTCTGAAGGCAAGTGAGGAAAAGGATACCAATCTGTGAGACATTTCTTTTCAGTTATTATTTATTTCTGTCCTATAAACTCGGGATCAGCCTGAAAATATTCTAATCTGATCCTCAGTAACACTCTGCGTGTCCCTTTATTAATCAGTCCAGCTGGGAATTTATGCATGCATATTGTTTTCTGTCATTTAATTCCCATCAGTGTTGTTTTTTGTGTTTTGTGTGATTTATTTATTTGTGATCCCTAATTCACATTCCCCCCCTTAATTTCATTTCCACTAGAGCATGATGTTAATAGTCAGAAGGTAACCATTTTTCTTAGTGTAGATCTGTTTTGTGTTGTAGTTTTTTTTTTTCCAGTGTACTGTAGATTTTTGCAGATTTGTTCTGTATAGTGTGTTTTGTTACTCTCTTGCTACGTATGTCTCTCTTTTGTCACGTTTTTTTTATTTATTATAATTGCAGTCTCTGTAATAGCGCTACAGACATATCCTTTACCATAAGAACCCAAAAAAACAGTCTGTCTTTTGCCAGCATGTCTCACATCTGCTTATTAAAAGAAAGCTGTTATAACTGGTGTTAAAAAAAAAATTACAAGTTCATGTAAGATTGTTTCTCTGTGTGTATATGTGCGTATATGGCTATTAAAATGCACTACTCGGTTATGTATGCATCCAGATCATTATTATCTCTTGTGCCTGAACGTCACTGAGTTATGCATACAGGCGCTGGCAAAAGCATGGCTCTTTTGTTGTTTGAGTAGTTGTTGATGATAAAAGAGACACATGTTGATGTAGGCTTCTCTCTGTGCATCACCTTTATGGCAGCTGTCAATCTTCATTACACAAAGTTCTGACGTGCTCCATATCTGGTTCATTGTAAACCACTGGTCATTTAAAACAACAGTTTTGCCAAATGACACAATTTTCCTCTTAACCTAAATGCAGTCTCTCAGCCAGAGCATGTTTGGTGTCCTCAAACTTCATTTGTGTTTTTTTAAGTACCTCTAGCACTATTATTATTATGATTATGTTCTCTCTCTCTCTCTCTCTCTCTCTCTCTCTCTCGCTATATTGTATATACAGTGTGTGTGTTTGTGTGTGTGTATGTATGTATGTATGTTTGTATGTATACAGTGTGTGTGTATGTGTGTATATGTATGTATGTGTATATATACATATATATATAAAATATAAATACTGAAGTACTTTCAATGACTAAAAATGGTAGTTGCGTTTATCACTGTTGCAATGACTCGCCCTCCAACACAGGTAGAATATGTGGAGCACATTTCGAAGGTGGAAGTGGTGTTAGAAATTATTCAAACCCTAACACGATTCTTTGCTTCTGAAATTAGTGCATGAGGATTTAGAAATGAAAAATCCTAAACGCGCATCCATAAACTTTGTGTGTTTGTGCTCAAGGAAGAACTTGTACACCAAACATCTGCTTACTGATTATCTGTGTTGAGGGTACGGGGAAAATTGTGCACATTTAATTAAGTCTTGAGTAAATGACAGTGGGGAATAAGGAAGTAATAACTTCTCTTGAATGTACGAAAATAAGTTACTATTAAAAAAAAAAAAAAAAAACATAAGCTCAAGCTAGTAACCAGTTTGCACCAGGGGTCAACTTATGTTTCAAACTCCAGAACATCTTGTATGAAAAAATCTGTGCTGAACTTCCCCATGTATGGATAAAACAGTTGGTCATTGTGCAGTATTGTGGATTGTTTTTAGGGGACTTTGAAGGTTGTGACCGATCGGATCAAAGCTGCACACATGACCGCCGCCCATCTAAAGTCCTGTCCCCAATTTATGAGATGGATGTCGGAGAGGCATTCGAGCAAAGCTTGGATACGAACAGGACCAAGGAAGAACCACAGGATGATACTCAAAAGGACGACGAGGGGACAAAAAAGGAAGAGGGTGAGAACAATAAGTTTGCGGAACGTGACTGGAGTTTGCTTCGGCAGCTCCTGTCTGAGCAGGAGTTGAGTCTGGGCGTGATAAACCCAGTCCCAGAGGACCTGAACTTGGCTCAATATTTGATCAAGCAGACCCTGTCTCTGTCTCGAGACTGTGTGAACGAGCAGGCTTTTGCTCATCATGAGAAAGAGATGCAAGGTTTTAAGCGCTGGGCTGAGCTCATCTCTCCCATGGAGGACTCGACCACCAGCATCACTGTGACTAGCTTCTCTCCGGAGGATGCTGCCTCTCCGCAGGGAGAGTGGACCATCGTGGAGCTCGAGACGCACCACTGACGAAGATGAGTGTACTTTAGTGTAGGCCATTTTGGAGTACTGCGTTTTCTTCCCTCTACACTGACACATGGATGTTTCTAATTCTTTTTAAGAGATGACCAGTAGCCTTTTTTTTTGGCTGCACATTGACTTAAATAAGTTAACTCATCTTCTGAGGTACTTTACAAGGAGTGGACTGATGGACATGATTTGCATGTGGACTTTTTTTTTTATATATATATAATTTATTTTGTTTTATTTGGTGTCGCTTTAATCTTTGTAGAACATTGAAAATGTATACCTGTTGCACTTTCTGTTAAATGATTGTTAGACAATGGCTTTGAAAAAGGATTTAGTAAGTGTAGTGAGTATGGTGCGTTACATCCATTGTTCTGCGTAATAAAATGTGTGGTTATAATTTGTTCGACTTCGAAAAACCTGAATTGGATGAATATCCAGTAAATGAGTAAAAATGCTTCCTTCTTCTGTTCTCCCTATGTTCCCTCTCGCACGTATAATCGTACTCTACGTGCACAAACCCCTCTGTCATTATCATTACAACACCAGCAGCAGTAGTTTTGTGCTCCATCACTCTACAGTTTGATAGAATTTCCGAATCTTTTCATCGCACGTGTTCTGGCAGCTCATTACTGATGATTTCTGATTAAGAGACTTTGCACTAGCTTTTCCTTCTATTCAAAATTTGTATGTAAATATTTAATTTACATACATTCTTCATTCTTCAGTGAAGTCCCTCAACACAAATTTGTGGGGGGAAAAAAGCATTCTTTTAGTGTAGTAGCATTTCTGCTCAGTGTCTGTAAAAGAGTTCCGCTTACGGAACATAGGACCATATACAAACTACTGTACACACAACGAAAATACACAGGCCCTTTTCACCTTGTCCTGCTAAAGATGTCCTTTTTAACCTCTTAGACTTGTCCTTTCAGTCAAGGTGGGTAAACTCTCATTTTTAAACGAGACCAAGCTTATCCTTGAGCTCTTTAAATTTATATTGAACCTGTCTGTTTTCTCTCTGGCAATTCAGAAGGTAACAAGCCCTGATAATTGATGTTTCAGGCAAGTGCACTGTAGACACACTTCTTCCAGAGATATTAGTGTAGATATTGAGTGAACTGTTCAATGGCCACACACTGTCCAGTGCCCAATCCAAAAGCACACTTGCTGACCAAATCAACGAATGAACCCAAGCTCGCACATATTTTACAGATCAGATGAAACCTATGGCTTACTTAATTGTAACTCTATATGTCTAATTCTAGGAGTATCCTATAAAACGATTGCCTTGTCTTTATTAAGTAATGCATAGTACAGGCTTACTGTAGACCAGTTGACTATTATTATTTTTTTAAAAAGAGGAAAAACTTCTGTACTACATATGTTGGAGGGAATCTAAAAATCCCCACTGCAGCACCTATTAAGAGCTGCACTTCATGCTCTTGGCCACTAGATGCCACTAGCGTACACGGACTTGGAAAATTTTAGGAGCGACCCTCCTAATATAATAATATCTCATTGTTTTGAAACGGTTTAATTTGCAGTACACAAAGACGAAGCAACAACTTAGGATTTACATGAACCAAGTTAATGAGCACGCTAGTAGATGAATTTGGGAAAGGCTGCCCTCTGTTGGAATGTTGGTGAAATGTCCTAGGTGAACGTGACACGCTCATTCACACCTAGGGGAAATTTTTTGCCTGTATGAAATTTAATTTAAATTTGTACTGGAAGTCATGTTCTCTAGCATAGGGGAGCATATGCAATGTAATAAAAAAAAAACTAAACTAAGCTAAATCCCAGAACACAGCAGGTTATACAATTTACTTAACAGGTACAGACACAACCATTCTTTTAAGCCTGACCTGGGAAACAGCTGCCTATAACTGTACTATCTTAGCAAAGTTCCATTCCACACACGGTTTAATGAAAAGCCTTTTAATACAAGCCTCGTAATTTAGAAAATGTACAATATACTTAAAAAAGACTTAAATATGAATATTTATGATATGATAAAAAATATGGTTGATTCTACTTTTAAATGTGACATTTTAGAGTAAAAGACAGTAAATTAACAGTACACTTTGAGTACCTTTAAATAACATCATTTAAAATTCTTGCTGTGATGAACTTTCTGAAATATATTGCTTGATCTTGGTTAAATTAAAAAGTTGTGGAATCAAGTGCCAAGTATTAAAATAGCCTGTTCTGACTGTCCCACATTACAGGAACTTCGGGCCGAAGTGGGAGAGGGTCTCATGTTATATTTGAAAGTGTTAAGCCTGATATAACTTTATAGCTTATAAAATGTTTTATTATTATTTTTTTTTTTTACAACTAGAAATGCTGAAATTTTTAAATAAATAAATGAAAAGCCTTCCGGGGTAAGTAAACAGGGCTTTGGTTTTGGTCTCCTGATCTCATTACCTGAAGTCACCCTATCCTAAAAAAAAGTGCCAGGAAACCAAGTTCTCAATATTCAGTACATCTCTATTTTAAAAGCCTCGTTGTTAAAATGAAGCACCCGTGGGCTTAAATACTTAAGAAAGTTAAAGAAGGCTTTTTGTGCTACTTCACATGACAAACCAATGTACGTTTCTAAGCAGGACTGTTTTTTTGCTTTACACTAGAGGCTAACTTTGTCTTGAAGAAACGTCTTGTTTCTCGTTAGGTTTTCTCAGCTAAATATAACTCGTACTCGAGTGCAGTGGTTAGAACAACAGCTTGAGAAAGAGAATGAATTAACTTTCAGTGAGCCAAAGGAGACAACAGAAGGCTGTTAAACTTGGACAGAGTGCACAGAAACACCAAAGCAAAGGGATAGAATCACTTCGTTCTCTTTATAGAAATATAAATATTATTTTCTTCAGGGTTCTAAAATCTTTTATCCTTTTATTTTAGATAATAAGTGTATGCTGCTGTCTACGTTTGGCAAATCTTGTGTATTCCATGTTTGTAAAATCTCAGATTTTTATACACCAGGTTCAGGTTAGTATTTTAATTTAACTAAAGTTTCATGTACTACACGATTTAATTTACCCTGGTCAGGTTTGTGATGCATCCAGAGTTTTTCCCCCCATCAATACTGTTATATATAGTAATCAGTTTCATGTATTAGTTATCAGTTTTAATTTGAAATATGATTTTACACTTTTACTATTTTTTCTCTATGAATATTAGCAAATGTAATATGGTGTGCTAATTATTAATGCATGTATCATTAATATATTAGTATCTATAATGGGTCAAACTGGATTTTTTTTTAATTGTGAAGAGTAACGCAGTTGTGAGAGCAAAAACTATATTTATTTCTCTGAATAATCCCCTGCTACACTAATGCACTTATTCTAGTGTTTCATTAGTGCTTGGATATCATCAAGGTAAAACCTTTTCTCAGTATGTAAGAGCCATGTAAGAGTTCCTCCCAGGAACTCCTTTAATAACTCAAACATGTGTAAATGGTTGTGTAAAACACACACATACATACAAATAAATAACAAAATGGTTTGGAATTCTGAATATCCTAATGCAAAACAATAAAATAAAACTTTAGGTTACTATTTCAATGCAAGCAAACCATGTTAAACCTTTTGTACAAAAGGTAAGATTTTTCACAAGTTTTTATCAAAACAGTGGATCTGATCTACCATGAATCATCAGGTTCAACACAAACATAATTCAAAAAAAAATTCTAAAAGAATCTAAAATACTTTTCACCAAACTAATGCTAATATTGCATATTATTTGTCGATAAATCCTTTGTGTTGCTTTAAAAAGAAATACCAAAACAGAAGCCTTTTCACTAGTTGCATCAGACTTCAGGATGTCACTGTGTAAAGATAGTTACAGATCTAATATGCTGTTATTACACATCTAATAACAAATTTTATTCAATTAGTTGGACATTAGTATTTGTTGTGGCTTTCACAGGATTGCAGGAATAGTAAAAACTCGCTGTCAGATGAGTGTCTACTGTGTCCCTGATCATTTTAGAGGGTTAATGAGGACAGTTAGCTTAAGGTCTAATATGAGGCAGATCTCATGACTAGTAGCTCAGTGTTTTTTTCTGTCTATGTTTGCTGTCTGGTTTGAATTCGGGGTATAAAAGGCGAAGGCATTTTCCACAAAAGTGGATAGTTTAAAAAGACGACAGCAGCAGTGTCAGACCTTAGTCTTTATAGTCCTTAGTCTTTATAAATTTGGACTTGTAAAGACTTTTTAACAGTACAGGTACAGCAACATATTCAGATCAGAATCAGTGTAATAGAAAGCCTTCACATAGGACGTTTCTTCTTGGAGTCCACATGATGACTATTTGCTCTCTTTCTCTTTACTTATTCCTAGTGTTTGTTGATGGGCATTCTCTCTACTCTTATTTTTTTTAGTCTTGAAAAGTGAGTGTGTGTGTGTGTAGATGTTGACCGTGCAGCCAGTTTTAGCAGGAAATGGATAAGCTTTGTGGTGAGCTGAGTGAGAAGGAGCGGAAGCTGCTGATGATCCGGAGGGCCAGTGGAACCAAAGCCTCACCGCTTCCTCAGATGGAGAAGATGCTGCAGGAGACCAAAAGCATGATGGACAAGAAGACAACAGAAACAAACACATGCGAGGACAACATGGGTCTGTACCACAGTTCTCTTTATGTTTTTTAATAGACATTTACTTGTGTGTGTTCAAATATACAGCAGTCCTATAAGTTTAAAGCATTCTATTACATTAATGTATTTGAAGCGCTACTATGAAGGGAAGTATTAAGTTATAAGGGAGCGAGTAGTGATGCAAGTTCAATTTGGCTATTCTTGAACTTTATTCGTTTTTTACTCTTAGTGTCTGAGCTGGAGGAGAAGGTGCAGCGCAGTAAGCGAGAGAGGCGTAATTCACTGCACCGCACGCAGCTCCTGGAAAGTCAGATGAAGACAGTGCGTGGTGAGCTGGTGGACACCTTGGACCACTTGCAGGCCCTCAGAGACGTCCTACGTCGCTCACAGCAGAAAGCTGAGGAGCGCCAAGCAGCCATGGAGAAACTGAACGCCGAGCTCAGGTGAGACCCTGACCAGCAGACCTGACCTCCACGCTGTAAAGTGACACAGAGTGACATTAAAGTCTACTCCTGCCCTTTTATAAGACAATTATCACGTCTTACTTCCCAGTCTCCAGAAAGGGTTTACTGTATATTTTGCTGATTAAGACCCACTTCATGAAGTTTGGAGTTATGTTAAGAGTTAAGAATGTTATGTTAAGAGTTCTACCTCCCCAAAACCTTACCAGGAGGCATTCTAGCTAGACTAATTTGCCACAAGGTGAAAAAGTCTGTCAATATGTGTGCATGGACGCCTCGATCTCATCAAGCATCTCCTTGTTCCTGGATTCAGTGAACATTTTTTGCAGTAGGACAGCGTGCATTATCCTGCTGAAAGAGACCACCACCATAAATGAATGCCAATGCTATGAAAGGGTTTTCTTGGTCTGCAACAACATTTAGATGTGTGACACATGGATGCCAGGACGCAAGGTTTCCAAGCAGAACATTGCCGAAGGAAACACACTGCCTCACACTTACTGTCTTTCTACAGTACATCCAGGTGTCAAGCACCAGTTCACCTTTCTCCATTGCTCCATGGCCATTTCTGATGCTCACTTGCCCATTATTGGTGCTTAGTGTACAGGGGTCAGCATGTGCACTCTGACCGGTGTGCGGCTCTGCAGCCTTATACACATCTTGCTGCAATGCACTGTATGTTCTGATAACTCTCTGTCATAGCTAGCAATAACTGTGGGATCTGACCAGATGGGCTAGGTTTTGCTCCCCAAAAGCTTATCATTATGCTTTGGGTGCTCATGACCCTGTGGTACTGTAGGTTCACCAGTTTTCTTTTTTGGACCACTTTTGGCAGATACTAACCGCTATATACCATAATTTGGCCTTGTCAGTGTCACTCAGATCCTCATGCTTGTACATTATTCCTGCGTCCAACAACCTTCTTTTGCAGCCTTATATAGCCTCTGTAACAAGATCATCAGTGTTGTTTAACTGTCAGTGGTTCTGTTGTAATGGCTGATCAGCATATTTACTGAATAAAAAAATGATTAAAGTAAAACATTTTTCTGGCTAACAATAATTCTGGATTTTCCTTATGCATATGCAGTATTGCATTATAATTTGCCCACAATATTATATTAACCCCTCTCCCAACTGTAATAGAAAGCTAATTATGTTGATTTGATTCTTACATGTTCATCATAATAGTCTTACTGGTCCATTTCTACCCATTTCATATAAGCCTATTGTATCACTGGATTCTAATAATTGATTATTTAGAATTTTTCATTTTTCATAACAACTTTTTATTACAGATTTTTCGTTGTTTATTTGTTTTTTTCCCATCACTGTAGTTTTCTGAATTTTGCCCTTTTTTGTCCTGTGTTTAAATAAAGACTTGTTAGTCATCTGCTTTTCACTTGTGTAAGACTCGTATTGTGTCCTCTCACTGAGTTTTCTTCTAATGTATGATGTTTTGTTTCATTCCTTCCAAAAGGGATGTACAAGGCAAATTGGACCAGTGAGAAGAGGTTGAATGAGATCAGCAATCACTGTAATAAAAATGAATAAACAAACAAACAAACAAACAAACAAATAAATACCAGATCGGCACATTGCTGAAATGCAGTAAAAGTATAAATATATTACAAGAACTGCTTTTATTCTATTCAAGATGTTTCAAACAATATTTCTGTAGTATATTGAAAACCTGAAAGATATGAATATATGTATTACATACTGGTATGAGGTACAGACTGAGTTTGTGTCAGATGTGTTTGGTGGCCACAAAAACTAATGCAGTGTGTTAGTAGTGTATTATTGCTGGAATTCAATACAGGCCTACAGTCTATCTCCATCAGTAGAAAAACTATAACCAGTGCATGAACATAATATTCTGATAGATTTTAGTTTCATACCAAAATGTTTGGTATGAAACCAAAGATTTTTTTTACAGCTAAAATCAAATTTGTATCAGTTTAAATTGAAAAGAATATCAACTAATTAAGTGTGATTGTTAAAGTGAAATAAAATAAAATAAAACAACTTTTGGACCCCACTGTTCATACATACACTAGTCAGCCATAGCATTAGAATGCAAAATATTTTGACAATTTTGTATACTTCCCCTTGTTAATCAGTAGAGCTCACAAGACCTGTGGCGGTTTGCAGTGATGTCTGGCACCAGGACGTTAGCAGCAGATCCTTTTAGTGCTGTGGGATGCGGGGTGGAGCCTGTGTGGAATCGACTTGTTCGTCTGGAGCATGCCTTGATAGGTTGGGCTCTGGGGAGTTTGTACTCTTTGTCGGAAAGAATCGACTTTTTTCAGTAAATTGAGCTCCATTTGCTTTCCGTGCGATCAGACCAGACTGGCTAGCTTTTGCTCCCCTCAGGCATAAATAAGCCTTGGATAGCCATGATCCTGTCACCAGTTTATTGATATATAATTGGTGTTAATATTAAGTGGTGTTAATGTTATGGCTGATATATATACAAATAATGCACTGAAACTACCTCTGCAATTTAGCTAGGCTGCTGTCGTGACTATATAAAGTGGATTATAATTTAATGGCATATAAAAAATGTTGACATATCTGTAGGGTGTGTTAAAAAGTGTCAAGTTAGGAATATTCACTTTAGCTTGATGTAGATTTCTCATTTCTACTTCTCTATAAATGTGCAAATTCAGTTGCAGAGCAAAGAGGAACCTGAACCGGTATGACTGGTATTTAAACAGTGCTTTAAATTTATCCTTTAATCTTTGTGGCTTTAAGCCTTTACATTTGAGCATTACACGGTGGCTTAATGGTTAGCACTGTCGCCTTGCACCTCCAGGGTCTGGGGTCAATTCCTGGCCGGGTTTGATTGCCGTCTCTGTGTGCATCGCGTTTGCATGTTCTCCCCACGCTTGGTGGTTTTCCTCTGGGTACTCCGGTTTCCTCCCACAGTTTAAAGACATGCCGATTAGACTAATTGGTGTTCCCAATATTGCCTGTAGTGTGTGAATGCGTGTGTGTGTGCTTTGCAATAGTTTGACATCCTGTTTAAGATGTACCTTGTGACCTAAATCTCCTGGGATAGGCTCTGTATACACGATGAGTGAGTGAGTGAGTGAGTGAGTGGGTGAGTATTACAAGTGAATGTATTTTGCTCAGGTGGCTCTGTGGCTGCACAGATATTTAAAATCACATTTGTACAATCACTGAACTCTGAATCATCAATTTAGTTTAAAAGAAAATAATCATCAAAAAGCTGAGAAATGTACATGATCACCAAACTTGATTTACTTTTTGGTCATTTATCATTCTACTGTTGGATTTTGTTAGTCCAGTTCCTCAGATTCCTGTTCTTGGCTTACAGCGGTGGTTCTAAGTGTTGTGCATCCTGAGATTGATTTTTTGTTCGCCATAGTTTTGAGTTACAGTAGGCTTCCTGGTTACAGTTTAGCCATTCTCATCCTTGTCTAATTAACTCAGTCTGGCAATTTTTTGGACCGCTTTTATCAGCAATTTAGACCAGTGTTCATGAAAATCCTAGGGGTGTGGCAGTTTCTGAAATAGTCTTTAATATTAATATGCATGCCATGACATCACATTTTCCCCCTAATTCTGTTGTTTAATATGAACTTCAAAGTGCTTGACCTGTATCAGCATGATTTCCCACACTATTTGATGTATTGCTGCCATCTGATTGTTTGATTAGACATTCACATAAATGTGGAGGGGCCGGTTTCACAATTGTTTGTGGAATTTTCGTCTATTCTTCCTTACAGCAGTCCTCCAGTTCTGTGAGATTCCTGGGCTGTCTTGCACGCTCTGCTCTTTTGAGGTCTATCTACAGGTTTTCAATGATGTTTAGGTAGGAAGACTGTGAGGGCCATGACAAAACCTTCAGCTTGCGGATTTTGAGGTGTGTTTAGGATCATTATGCATTTGTAGTAGCCATCCTCTTTTAAACTTCAGTTTTTTTTTTACAGAGAGCGTTATGGTTACTTCCAGAATTCGTTTGGACCTTAATTGAATACATTCTTCCCTCTATCTGTGAAATGTTCCCTGTTTCATTGTAAATGTTCTTTTGTAAAATTCAAATGCCCTTTTTGTGGTTACGATACAGAAGTGGATTTCTTCTGATGATTCCTTCATGAAGGCCATATTTGTGCAGGTGATGCTGAACAGTTGAACAGGGTACCACAACTCATTGGAGGTCTTTTGCAGTCAAACAGGGGGTTCTGACTTGCTTTTCTAGCAATCAAGAACAAGTAGTTCTCTCTGTTTTTTTTCTTAGTGATTCAGACCTTATCTTCACCTCCACTATTCCTATTAACTGCCATTTCTTAATTAAATTCCGAACTGAGGAAATCGGTACCTGAAAACATTTTGCTATCTTCTTATAGCCTTCTCCTGCTTTGTGGACGTCAGTGATTTATTTTCATTTTCAGAGTACTAGGCAACTGCTTAGAGGAACCCATGGCTGCTGATTGTTGGGAAAGGGTTAGAGGAGTCTGGGTATTTAGAAAGCTTTGAAATTTGCATCATCTTGTGTTTTCTAAAGATGACCTTGAACATGCCATGACCCTAACAGGCTAATTAAGGTCTGATACCTTGGTCAAAGTTATCTGAGATCTCAAGTCTCCTTGGGTTCCCATTCTTTTGCAGTTTGCTGCTTTCCCTTTTTCACTCTGAAATTGTAAAAAACAAAAACGATGCACTGATATTGCTTAAATTGTTGCAAAAGAATGTTTCATGTTTACCTCTATTATCTTTGGAGATAAATTCATCTTCCACTTGCTTAACTGTTCACATTAACTGAAATTCTGACCAAACCTTTGCATATACATTCTAATTATACTGTGTAATAGTTTAGACAGTTTATGTGTGGCGTCTACGAGGATCAGCCAGAATATGCAAGATGTCCACATTTACAAAAGATTGAGAACCACGGCTTTAGCATTTCTAAAACTGTCAAATCTGCACTATTCGAGCAGGCAGGAAAACACTACAAATAAGCAAAATATGAGTTTTGCTGACTGAAGCAGGTTATTCAACATGCCATGTGTTTACAAAACATTATATCTGCAACAAACATCACTTACTGTACATGCACCCTCATATTTAGTGCTACTAACAAGCACTAACAAGTGCAACTCTAAAAAACGCTTATTCAGTCTCTGACACTTTAGGATACTCGGGCACACACACACACCTGTCTTATTTTCATAGGTCTAGATTTCAGTGAAAATACTTCATGACACATCTAGCACATTAATTCATGAACTGTAGAAGTGTTCTTTCTCATAAAATTACATTAGATATCAGTCGCACTGTGTGTGCTGATTTTTCCTTTCTAGCCCTTGACCTCGATGTTGCCCTCAAAATAATGATTCTTCTGAAGTGAACTGTATAACGGGTGGAGGGAGCCATGGGGCTAATGCTCCAAAGTCCACTTCCCATAACACACCACTGCCTACATGCATGACTGCCCCACCCTACTGTCAGCACAGTCACCAAATCTTTTAATCATCACACATCGTGCCAATTGCCTTCACGCTCTATTAATATGGACTTTCAACACTAGTGGCGTATTGTTGAATCTGAGGTTACCAAGTCTTAGCTTAGGATTTTATTATTCCTGGTGTTGATCACACCCTGTTTTTGTGTTTGGCTCTTTGTGTTTGTTATGAATTTGATTCTGGTGAGTGTTTTGAACCTGTTTGCTGTGACTGCTCAATGGGCACTGTTAGACCCCTTTTTCCTGAGGCACTGCATGCCAATACTGGGGTACATGCCCATGCCCATTCAATGCCCATGGAACAGGAACAGTCACAGCAAGCTCTTATACTTGGCAGTGAATTAATTTAGATAGATTTAGAATGATTTAACCAACTAATCTAATTCACAATGTCAAAGCAATAATAATAATAATAATAATAATAATAATAATAATAATAATAATAATAAATGTAATATTTTTACCTTTACCAGTTGTTTCAGTTTCAGCAGCAGTAGCACGGCAGTGTAATTGATGGGCTGAAAAGGAGACTTTCATAGAGCACATTATATACTGTAGCACATTTCCTACATGGAGTGGACATTCATAAAGGAGGTAGGGGATAATCTATAATAATAAATCAGTGTTGTGTGGCTTAGAAAGGAAAGAAAAGCTTCTTGTCTGGCAATGTTCCTCATTACACCTTTTATCTGCATCCTCATCATGTTCAGCTGATTTTTGACAATTATTAAAAGCATATTGTTTCTTGACTCAAGATTCAGCAGGTAAGATTTGTAAGTAAGCGGTGTGATTGTACAGGTACGAGGAATATGATGGTGGTAACTATAGTGTGAGTTATTCATTCAGAATCCCACTACATGCGGCACAGCATACACCATCTGAAGCATGATCTGGCTGATGGCAGATCAGGATGAGGAATGCACAGATATGTGGAGACACTGATGAAGCTGAGCAAAACAAAATCCAGCATGAAGCTTTTCTCTTGCTAGCACCACACATTTACACTAACATGTGAACACATATTGGAAGAAAATAACATTTAAATGATTTTTTTTAGATTATGTTCATTTCCGATGTTTATTCTAGTCAAATGGGATTGTGCACATTGGACATTGTACTTCCCTGAGCTTGTAATATGGCTTTCAGACTACCTAGTCAATGCCTTCATTAAATTAGAACTATCTGAGCATGTAAATGCCTTTAAAAAAAAAATTTTTTTTAAATAATCTAACTATTATTATAGTCATATCTCTTATATGTCTTATTGGAACATTGTTCATTGAGACTGCCAGGATTTTTTTTTCTTTCTTTTTTTCTCCCTTCCCTATTCCATGTCTGTTTTATGGTGTGATCTGGTTTTCAGATTTAAAAAAAAAATCTGGCTAATAAATCTTTTACATCATGTTTCCATAAGAGCATGAAACTGAGAACGGAAATTTGATTGAAGATTTATTCTTTGTTTTGCCAGAACAGAGAGAAATCTGGAACAGAGAAATGTCTTGGTGAGACGTGGCGGCTGTGGAGTCTCCTGCTGTGGCGACTGTTGGTATTAATCTGACTCTCAAATCCAAATAATAAAACAGAGTATTAAAGCATCTGGGATATGTTCTGTTCAAAAGATTCTATTTCAGAATTCTCTCCAGAATCCAGAGGTTCACTTCCAGATAACGGGTTAACTTTTTATGAAACTCATCTAAGTGTTCTTAATAGATGTAAAAAAAACATCAGCGTCTCCAGATGTAAGGAAAGCAAGATATCAGACAATGTTAAATCATTTGTATATCTGTATGTGAGTGTGCATTCTTGTGGACTAAGTTCTGAATGTGAGCAGCTGGATGGTGCTAGCTGAAGCCAGAGCAAATTTCCACTGCTCCAAGGAGAAATTTTTATGTAGGATCAAGTCTCTTCTTGTACGTGATTAATGTCTCAAAATCTTCAACAAGATGATCTGTAATGATTACTTAATGTTTTGACTGAACTGATTTGGTTAGAACTACTGGCAATATTTATCATATTTTTTTCTGTCACTGTTTGTTCATACAAGTGTTTGTTTAAGATTTGTCTGATTGTGTAGGCAGTTGGGTTGGTTTAATCAGCATATTTCTGTTGAACATATGCATTGTAGATCTCAGTAGTTTCACAAATTGTCCCTTATAACTCTCTCTCTCTAAAATGAAAACTGTCAGACATTTTAAAGATGTAATTAAGGCATGTAACTGGAAAGTGGACGTTGCATAATCGTATTGTTTAACCACTGATGAATAAAACCTGAACAAAAGCTTTTCTTTTGTCAGTCTAAAAGCTGTGATCAACCTGCAATGACTTTTTAAATGGGTATGTAGTAGAATTATAAGCAAGGAGGTTTAGGCTCTGCTTGTGTTACTGATTTCACACACTGCACAATCATCCACAGACTGAGCACACCAATCCAACAGTCCAAGCACACAAACATGCCCATAATCTTCTTCTGATGCACTTAAGGTTAGCACATATAGTACTTTAATTTAGATTTTATTTTAAAATCAGCATTTGTTTAAATAATTGTAAACATGTTTGTTCCTGTTTTCACTAAAAACAATACTGCACTGGCATTCGTCTAATAATAAGTTCTTGCATTTAGTGGTCATTTCCTCAAGCAGCAAAGGTCTTTCCCTTATGAGTCATAGTAACCGTTTGTTCCTTCTTCCGTGGTATTGGCCAGTTTTCTGTTAATCTGATTCCTCTGAAAATTCAGTTTTCAAATACTTAGCCCATGTTATTAAGCTGTGAATCATTATGATTACCTGTGACACATCTGGTAAGCCATGTAACCCATGGCTGATCACAATTTGTGAATTTGGATGACGTGGAAAGTGGCAGCTTAAGGGTGGGGCAATATACTCCAACAATACGGGCACATTTCCTGATACACTTCCTACATCTACAGTCGTGGCCAAAAGTTTTGGGAATTACATAAATATTGGAAATTGGAAAAGTTGCTGCTTAAGTTTTTATAATAGCAATTTGCATATACTCCAGAATGTTATGAAGAGTGATCAGGTGATTTGCATAGTCCTTCTTTGCCATGAAAATTTACTTAATCCCGAAAAAAAAAACCTTTCCACTGCATTTCATTATAATATAATAAAATAAAAGTAAAAAGAACTTTTCTGAAGCAGGATAGTGGCGTAGTTAGGACTGTGGCCTTGCATCTCCAAAGGTTTGATTCCTGTCTCGGGTCTGAGTGTGTGGAGTTTTCATTTTCTCCCAGTGCATCGTGGGTTTCCTACAGTACCACAATACGAAGACATGCAGATTCGGCTAACTGACATTTACAAATCACCTGAAGTGAATGTGTGCATGTGTTTGTCTTCACCCTGTCTGTGAACACCTTTGGAATGCTGACTGTGTTAATGTGGAATGTTAATGCCTGACCTCACTAATTTGCGGGTGAATGAACAAATCCCCAAATCCCCAAAGCCACGCTCCAAAATCGAATGGAAAGCCTTCAGAGAAGAGTTACTTTTACAGGTATAAGTTCATTTGCTTGACTTAAGAACTTGATACTCTGATGTAATATTATAGTGATGGGTCCTTACGTACTGTATATGGGCAGTGACGCAATGTTTGTAATTTTGCCTTTGTACACCAGCACAATGGATTTGAAATGAAGCTGTAATTGAAGTGTAGATATTCAGCTTTAATTTAAGTGTAAAAAATATTGCATCACAGTGAGGAATTTTAGTTATTTCTACGCACAAAAGACATAATTTTCTTGTGTTTAGTTAGAATTTATACAATGCATTCACTTCAATTCATAATTCATTGACGCTTTGTTCTCCTATCAATATTTAATAATAACTCTGTATACTTGTACTGTATCTCAGAACGGATTGATCCTTTAAAAATTAAAAAGGTAGAAAATTCCATGGCCTTTCACACGGAAAGCACTGGTGAGTTGTTTTCAGGCTTCTGCACAGTATGACCTGACTACATAGAGCAGTAAACAATGTTTTCTAGTTGCCTTAGTGTTGTGATATTTTCTATTATAGAAAAGAAGAAATGCCCTTTGTTGCACATCTATTGGTACAATTTTTAATTGCCAACAGTATTTACAGCTGGTCAAGCTGGTCTGCCTGTTTACTGTGCTCAGCCTGCTTGTTAGAGACTGGGTGTTGACTGGGCCAGGCTGTGCTTTCTGTGGGAGGATGAAGAGCGAGAGGAGGAGACATGAAGGCTGCTCATTTCCTCCTTATAAACCGTGTTTTTGAAGGTGGGGCCGTTACACCTCTTCTTCAGCTTCTCCATCCACATCCAGCAGTCACTCAACAACACAGGCAAGTTCAGCATTACTCACTCATTTCTCACTGCTCAGCTCAAGGAGCGTCTTAGTTTTGCACCAAACACTGTGTAAGTTAACTTCCGTCGGAAACGTATTCAATTGTTTAGTAGAAGAAGAAACCGCGTCCTTCGTTTAACCGCTGCCCTTTTCCTGTTCGGCAAAACGATGTAATGACTGCGCTTTTTGTTTGCATTATGTAATTAGTTATAATTACCGTACATCTTATACCTTACAACACTTATAATGCTGAAATTACTTCATTTTCTACTGTATGTATCTAAAAACCCACACTCTTTTTAATACTCTTTTTTTTTCTTCTTTTCTACACTGCATATACAAAAGGGCGTTAACCGTGCAGTACTGATTATTATGATTATTTTATGAACCGAGTCACCGATTCGATTCTTCTGAACAAATGTATTTAGCAGCGACCTCTCCGTGATTTGAATCACTTGATTCACCAGAAAGAAAGAAAAAAAAACTGTCAAACAAGTCTTTATTTTTGTATGGCAAGTGCATTATTCTATCTCTCTACGACATGTTTCTTTCTATTACTGTTAAATTATTTAAACAACAACCTGTTTTAATTTATGTACTGAAAGGAAGTTTAATGAGTATGTTACAGTACCCATAAGATGCTAATAACATAAATACAAATATACATTCAAATTGAGATTTTATTTTATTTCTCATGTACAAAACCATGCAGTATGATATGCAGTGAAATGCTTATACCAATGTCTGTGACAAAAAAAAAATGGAAAGATAGAATAGAGTAAAAAGATTTCACTACAATAAAAAGGAAAAGTGCAGAAAAAGAATGCAATTAAACTAAAGACTGAAGGGGGGTGGAATTAACAAATTTACAAAAGTTACACATAAAATAGAATTTAAATAACATATGTAAAAGTATATACATGAAACAGAATGTGCAAAGTGTAATAATGTTACTTGCGTGTAGTTTTGTACAAGTGAAACAACAGGATTGTGACAACACATTGAAGATAACACTCAAATACAGTAATAGGGGAAAAAAAGGGCTATTAATTTGCCACATTCACAAAAGTAATGTAAAAAAAAAGCCCAGTGGCCTAAAAGTTTCCATATGCAGCGGGGAAAAATCTTTTTAGTGATGAACTCACGTTAACACAACTGATGCTATGTGCATAACTGCACTTTGAATATGTTCCTTTCAATGACATTTGTATACTTCCTGTTTCTTGTATTCTTCCTATATACATATACTGTATATATACTTCCTTTATACTTCCATACATATGGTACAGCTTGTAGGGTTTCTGTTCCTACAGCCCCATTTTTCTGTGGTTTCCAAATGAGTCACTGGGGCATGGACGGCAGTCCTCAAGGGTGACTCACTTAAAAACATTTTTTTTTTTAGTATTCTTTTATATTTTCTCTGTGTCACCCAGATGAATATGTTTCTCTTTTGACATCATGTCATCTCACCATATCTTGTGTCTTAGTTAAAATATACAGTTAAAATATATATTTATGTACTGTAAATCTGCTTTTGTAGTTAGAAAGCTATTCAAATGAAGTTGACCTAATTTCAGTTAAAGCTATTTTCTAATTAACTACTGCAGGATCAGAAACTATTGTAGGGTTTCTGTTGAACCCTATGTTGAACATTAGAAGATGTTCCATTTATATAAGTGCAGTAAGTAGCCAGAAATGTGTTGTGTTGCAACTGTCATTTAAACCACAGTGTTCATTTGCATAAAATAATAACTAGATAGTAGTTCATAATAGACTGATCCTGTCTTTGTAATATGCAATAATATGTAATTGTCAGACATGTCACACCCATGGTTTATCTGTCTTATTACATGTATTTCATCTACCTTATACAATATACAGGATATCCAACAAATACTTTAGTACACCAACCATGGCTATTGTAAGTTATTCACAGGTCCAGACTTGCAGTCGCTTTCTTAACTACATACCAATCTCCAACGTCTATTCTAAGCCAAAACTACGATGAAGTGGAGTTTCTGCCTGAATTTTGAGTAAATTGCAGAGTTGCGTCCCTGTTGTCTGAAGTTTGTTGATGCAGGTTCACTAAACATTTTTCATCTCCTTGATCTCATAACAGCTTTTGATACTGTAAAACATGATACGGACATTGTGCAATAGTTTGTCTTTTAAGAAGATATAAGTATCTTTTTAACATACACATGACACCTGTTTGACGGATCATCTGTAATGTCATAGCGTTCATCGATATGTTGATTTCATTTGATGATGTACAAATTCAACCTTAGAAGCTAACATGAAGACTCCTAATACAGGTTTTGACAGCCCACTGCAGGCTTTCCTCACATTTGATCATCCTTTTTTTTTTTACTTGGTGATTTCATAAATATTATTTATTACTTTTTATTTGATGCTGGAAAAATTTTCATAAATTCTCTCCTCCTGCCTGAGCATGAAGTTATCTGTGTTTTACTAAACAGATGTACATGCATGATTGTCAGATAAGGTAATCACATCTTTCCAGTGGAAGTAAACCTCTATGTGTAAAGTTTTTTATTTTGTTGTTGTTGTTTTTAATGTTTACAGAGATCATGGTGGTCCACAAGGAGTTCCAGACTGCAGGGAAACAGCCAGGGCTGCAGGTATGGAGGGTGGAAAAGATGGACCTGGTGCCAGTACCCAAGCAGCTTTATGGCAACTTCTATATTGGAGATGCCTACATCCTTCTCTACACCACTCCTGCTCCATCCTACGCCATCCATATGTGGCTTGGTGAGATGCTCTAGCTGTCGTATACATATGTGTGTATATTTATGCTGTACATCTCTGTCAGTTTACATCTGTCCAATTAAACAGTCATGCAGATTGGTTTGAGTTGCCAGGATGAATTTAGTATCTCACAGAATTACTCTTTAAACTGTGTTATATCTCAGTTTGCACAAAACATTGAGGGGGATGCGTTACAAGAGCAGAAGACCACATGAGGTCCCACTCCTCTCAGCCAAGAACAAGATTATCAAGCTATCATGGGCACAGAGTCACCCAAACAGGATAGCTAAAGCTTCAGCTGTCCATAATAAAGTCTGTGGCCATAATAACGTCTTGGATGTAAAAAGTTCAACAAAACTCAAACCTCGAACTAATGTGAAGGTGTTCAGGTGTTCCTATAAGAGTAAATGCCGAGTTTATATACAGTGGCAATTAAAGGATTTTAAAAAGCTGGGGTTTCAGATGGTTTATTACAATTTGGCGCTATTATTGCTACAGAGCAAACCATTAGAAATATTCAGAATAGCAATTAAATAAACAGAGTAGCAACTAAATAAGGAAAGCTAAATCTTATTAGCTGCTCACTGTAAGTTTCTCAAGGGTCTGTAAACAAGAGTTTTTCTATTAAAGGCACTACTCTATTAAGGGTAGTGGTAGCATTAATAGCAAAACCTGAAGATGTGGTGAAGATGTATACATTATTGTGCCATGTCTGCATAGGGGATGAGTGTTCCCAAGATGAGAGTGGAGCTGCAGCAATCTTTGCAACCCAACTGGATGACTTCTTGGGTGGAAGTCCAGTTCAGTTCCGTGAAGTCCAGAACAACGAGTCCCTCACCTTCCTCAGCTACTTCAAGTCCGGTATTAAGTACAAGGTGACATATTCTGATTATTGCATAGTAACTGAAATGTACCAGCAACCTCAAGGCATTTTATGTTCCTACTGAAATATGAATTCTATTAAAGATGTGAGATTGTTCCTTTTTTTTTTTTTTTTTTTTTTTGCAAATGATTAAGGCAGTCCTTGCCATTTTTTGTTATCCCGCCAAAACTTAGACCTCATTTATTTACATTTTGAATGTCAAAATTTATTAGAGCTTTTGGTTAATCCATAGTATAATAATAACATACATAAAGATCAATACTGTATAAAGTTATTGGTTTAATGCATGCATTGGTGTGCCTGTATTTATCAGATTGAAACACTCTAAACTAAGCAGAAACAGTGGTGTTGGCCAAGCCTGGGCTTGTAATAACATCCTCATTCCATCAAGTCTGTGTGAGAGCAGAGGAAAACTCCTCCTTCATTACTTTGTTTCCAAGAGTAAAGTTGCAATAAAATATTGTCCCCCTGACTTGCCAACCGTTTCCATGGTGATTTTACAACCATGAATCATGAAACTGCACATCTGGTTTGAATTTGTGTGAACTCCAGTAGTGGCAAAGCAGAAGGTTTGGGACTGGAAAATGTGTGTGTGAATGTGTTGATATTTTTCCCCTTCATGCTGAGTACGTTAGATCACTCTGTTTGCTGGTGTTCTGTGTAAGCAAAGGACAATTATAATAGAATAACAAACAGCATACTCTACAGGGCTAATATACATCTACAGTAATGAAACATGTACAGTAGTAAATAGCTGTAGTCGTGTAGTGTAATGTACGTATTGATTCCAACATGAATGTATACTGATGAAATAAAGAAAAAGCGAAATTAAAGGTACATTTATAATACTGTATTGGTAGGCTGAATTCTCAGTGTTCAGTGCAGTGATGTTTCTTTGCTTCTCCTACTTTAAACCCAGCAAGGTGGTGTGGCCTCTGGCTTTCAACATGTGGTGACCAATGACATGGACGTGAAGCGATTGCTCCATGTTAAAGGGCGGAGGGTGATCCGTGCCATAGAGGTTCCTCTGTCATGGACCAGCTTCAACCGTGGAGACTGTTTCATCATTGACCTGGGCAAGGTTAGACCTGCTCACAAAGCAGCATACATTAGCTGAGCATTGTTGAGTCTTTGTTTTAGATATCAGATTGCAATTAATAATAACTTTTTCAGATTATCAAACTGGAATTAATTATTCCTGTTGTCATTCAGTGTCATGATATTTTTGTAAATGCTAAAATTAATTCTAATATAAACTGGGGATCAAGAAAGCCTACTGTAAATGAAAGGTATTGTTTTTGTGAGTGTTGCAGTACAGAGGAGAGTTTTTAGAATTAAAAAGAGAATTATAACATTGCTCTTTTGTAGACAATTTCTTTTGGTATTTTAGTACCAATTCCACTAAGTAGTAACTGCATAGCAGACATGGAAGGTATATTTACTCCATTACTGTAGTTAAGTACATGTTTCACGTATCTGTACTTGAGTAGTTTCATTAAATAATCATTTTTCTTTAAAACTACATCAAATATTTTGTACTTTTTACTTCACTACATTTCTGCGTTACATAACCACAATGGTGCATAGTGTTTGAAATGGACATATCACTACCTCAATTGCTTGACTTTTTATTCCCTGCTTAACAATATAGCAGGTACAGTATTTCGAATCAGAATCGGAGTTGACTACAGGTAGGGACAAAACAGGACATTCACAGTCAGGAAGCGGAGAGATGGAAAGAGAGAGAGATTTTTACTGTGACTTAAATGCTACTATGAATGAAAACAACCATGGAACTTTTGATATTTTAAAATTTTAAAAGTTTCTAATTTGAAAGTGAGTACTTTTGTACTGTTTTGGTCTTTGCCCATCACTGCTGAATAGGCTACATATGACAAATTAATGGTTTGTTCAAGCTTTACAGAGAACACAAGGACTCAAGAACACACATTACACATCCACAGTAGGTTGTGGGTAATAGTCCCAAAGAATAACACTGCTTGTATATGTTTTTTTTTTGTGTTATCATTTCAGGATATCTATCAGTGGTGTGGCAGTGAGTGTAACAGGTTTGAACGTCTGAAAGCGTCTCAGATGGCCATCGACATCCGGGATAACGAGCGTAATGGTCGTGCCAAGATTCAGATGGTTGAGGAAAACTCAGAGCCCGAGGCCATTACTGCAGTAAGGGTCACTGAGTGAAGACTCTGAAAAAACAAAACAAAACTGTTCTTCAAAATTTCTTTGTTTAGGCATTTTTCCAAGAAAATTATACACATAGTAAATTATTACACAAACAGTCTGGAAAAAATACACAACAAGTATTTTCTCATGTATCTGTACTCGAGTATTTTATGTATTCGATACTTTTGACCAAACTAAACAATCTTTTTTTTTTTTTTTTTACCAAACTAATGAAATCATCAAATCAGTTGCTTTGTGGAGCACTTGTACTTTTGTACTTAAAGTACATTTAAGGGCACATACT
>JAAGKR010000205.1:79200-146333 GCA_011419295.1 Clarias macrocephalus | reverse complement strand
AAAGCCTACTGTAAATGAAAGGTATTGTTTTTGTGAGTGTTGCAGTACAGAGGAGAGTTTTTAGAATTAAAAAGAGAATTATAACATTGCTCTTTTGTAGACAATTTCTTTTGGTATTTTAGTACCAAATCCACTAAGTAGTAACTGCATAGCAGACATGGAAGGTATATGTACTCCATTACTGTAGTTAAGTACATGTTTCACGTATCTGTACTTGAGTAGTTTCATTAAATAATCGTTTTTCTTTAAAACTACATCAAATATTTTGTACTTTTTACTTCACTACATTTCTGCGTTACATAACCACAATGGTGCATAGTGTTTGAAATGGACATATCACTACCTCAATTGCTTGACTTTTTATTCCCTGCTTAACAATATAGCAGGTACAGTATTTCGAATCAGAATCGGAGTTGACTACAGGTAGGGACAAAACAGGACATTCACAGTCAGGAAGCGGAGAGATGGAAAGAGAGAGAGATTTTTACTGTGACTTAAATGCTACTATGAATGAAAACAACCATGGAACTTTTGATATTTGAAAATTTTAAAAGTTTCTAATTTGAAAGTGAGTACTTTTGTACTGTTTTGGTCTTTGCCCATCACTGCTGAATAGGCTACATATGGCAAATTAATGGTTTGTTCAAGCTTTACAGAGAACACAAGGACTCTGTAGACAAATAATCAGTTTGACATCACACTGTTTGTTTTACACTTTTTCTTTTCATTGCACATCCACAGTAGGTTGTGGGTAATAGTCCCAAAGAATAACACTGCTTGTATATGTTTTTTTTTGTGTTATCATTTCAGGATATCTATCAGTGGTGTGGCAGTGAGTGTAACAGGTTTGAACGTCTGAAAGCGTCTCAGATGGCCATCGACATCCGGGATAACGAGCGTAATGGTCGTGCCAAGATTCAGATGGTTGAGGAAAACTCAGAGCCCGAGGCCATTACTGCAGTAAGGGTCACTGAGTGAAGACTCTGAAAAAACAAAACAAAACTGTTCTTCAAAATTTCTTTGTTTAGGCATTTTTCCAAGAAAATTATACACATAGTAAATTATTACACAAACAGTCTGAAAAAAATACACAACAAGTATTTTCTCATGTATCTGTACTCGAGTATTTTATGTATTCGATACTTTTGACCAAACTAAACAATCTTTTTTTTTTTTTTTACCAAACTAATGAAATCATCAAATCAGTTGCTTTGTGGAGCACTTGTACTTTTGTACTTAAAGTACATTTAAGGGCACATACTTAGTGCTTCTACTTAGCACTAGTGGAGTAAATTTTTAGGCAAGTAATTGTACTAACTTAAGTATAGAGTTTGTGTACTTCTATGTCTGTTTTTAAACCGACATAACAATTGTAAATACATTTTTCTGAGTCTAAGCCTCAACATAAGGCTTCAAAGACCTTCATAGCGTCCTTCATTCCTCATACAAGCTGTGGAACTTGTTGTGTGTTTAAATGGAAACACTTAGTCACTAATCTACCGGAAATGTTTCCTTCATGTGTTTCATATTTTTAGGTTCTTGGATCCAAACCTGACATCCCAGCAGGAAGTGCTGATGATGAGGCTGTTGATAGAGCCAACAAGAAGGGAACCCTTTACATGGTACATTAGTTATGTTTTTGTGTGAACATGAAATCAATATATTTGAAATACAGAATAAAAGTGAAAGCATAAAAGCATGAAACATGAAACTGATTAATTTTGATGATGATGATGATGATGATGATGATGTTAATTGTGTGTTTGTGTGTGTGTCAGGTTTCTGATGCTGCAGGCTCCATGAAGACCTCGCTGGTGTCTCAGAGCAGCCCATTCAAACAGGAGATGCTTTCCCCCAGTGAATGCTACATCCTTGATAATGGGGTTGATGGAAAAGTCTTCTTGTGGAAAGGTTGTAGTTCTTATAAATTACAGACTACAGAAATTACTTATAAATATAAGAATTCGAAATGCTTACGTAAACTTTGGTTTCAAGTTTATTTCAGTGGTGTGATTTCTTGGACGTTTGAGAACTGCAGGGTTCAATATTCACCTGATTTAAAGCTTAAATGGTCAACTGATAAATGAAAAATAGATCATATTTATAACAGAATAACCTTTATCTTTATTGTTCATTACAGCATGAGCATTAATATGTATACACTATGCGGATATCTTAATAAGGTCTACATATCTGGATCATAATGTATTACTCTTTTGTCAAATTTTTTCCTGTTTGAAGACATTGCTCAAGTTCAACAGTCATGTGCTAATAAACACAAACAGTAAGGAGGACTTACAAGGGTTAAAAATTTTAGATTTGAGTTTGGGTCTCAGGAGATAATAAAATAAACTTACTGATCTGAAAAAAACTAAACTGGGTTATTTTTCTGCACCCTTGTTCTTCTTTTCCTTCTCAGGTCCGAAAGCCAATGACGCTGAACGCAAGGCAGCCATGAATGCTGCAGAGCAGTTTATCAAACAGCAAAACTACTCTAAGAACACTCTGGTAAAAACCCAATCCAAGCTCCTTGCAACTCAAATCTGTCAAGATCTAGCTGAAGTCTAGTTGTCAACATCTCTTGATCATTTGTGATTAGATCCAGGTGTTGCCCGCTGGCGGGGAGACCACACTGTTTAAACAGTTCTTCAGCAACTGGAAGGATAAAGATCAGACCACTGGCCCAGGGACAGCCTACACTATTGGGCGAATTGCCAAAGTGAAGCAGATCCCCTTTGACGCAGGCAGTCTGCACTCCAACAAAGCCATGGCTGCCCAACACGGCATGGTCGATGATGGCACGGGCAAGGTGCAGGTAAGTCGAAACGAGAATGTATTACATAGAAATGTATTTAGAGTGGGGTTAGAGTATGGTAATCAGATGATGGCAATAAGAATACTGTATTATGAATGTCGGATACTTATGATTTAAGATATTCTGCTTCTACATGTTTGAAGAGATTTACAAAAATATAACTCTGCAGTGCAATATTCAGGTGTGAAGAAATCCAAAATATATGATGATGATAATATATGAGTCTGAGTTCTAGTTTTAGTTCTGTATAGAATTAGCACTCCAATTAGGTCATGATCTGTTCCAAACAGGATTGCACATTATTTTTTTGCACAAAAAGACCTGGAGTTCTGTAATCTTATTCTTTTGAATATAAATATCTTTAGAATATTTTCTTATTCTTATTCTTTTTTGTTGAATGGCGTTTGGAATCCAGTAGGTTGCACTACAGCCAACTGTACAGTAGGTCTCATTTCCCCTCATCTTCCAGGCCGCTTAAAGCCAAATTTCCAGTTCAGCCAGCTTTTAAAAAAGGTCTAATGCTTCCTTCCCTGATCTTGTCTTTAACTACAGTAATGTTTTGTGTCTCAAGCTCTTTGTCTGCTTTTGACTGGATTTGACTGCTCACATCCTACATGTTCCCCCTTAGTACCACTCTGCAGTTTTGGTTGGAGTCCTGTAAGTTGCATCAACGTGACCTACTGTATACTGTAGATCTCACCCTCTCTTCTGTATTTTCATTTATTCATCTTAAGTAACCAGTTGATCCAGAGACTCACAGGTCATATGGAGTCAGAGTCGTACACCTTGGATATGATGCAGGGCAATATGCACACAGATCTAGGTGCAGTTTATAGCAACCAATATTATTGAAAAAATGACAGGAGCTGGAGTTGTGTTTGAAATTTGCCATCATTCTGAACGTATTGTATGACTGTCACTTTACAGCATTGCAGAATTCAGCATCCTGCCTCTTTTATCACCAGAGTCAACTTTGATGGCTTATTAGCCAGGTCTTTATGAACTAAACATGTCCAAAGGGAAAATCAAATCACCTTACATTGTGCCAGGCCTGTTAATAGTGTTGATAAGCTGCTCGTAGTACTTAGGTAGCATTTGCTATAGTATTTTAAATAATTATCTTTGGTTATCTTTACAGGTGTGGCGTGTTGAAGGTGGAGAAAAGGTTCCTGTGGACCCCTCCACCTATGGTCAGTTCTATGGAGGAGACTGCTATCTGATTCTGTACAGCTACAAACAGGGAGGCAGAGAGCAGCAAATCATCTACACTTGGTGAGACAGTCTAGCCATAAGCCACAATTCCAACTATCAGTAACTGACTGTTATATTGAGTGGTATATGTAAAATGATGTTCACTAATTTCGCTAGGCAAGGACTGAAGTGCACGCAGGACGAGTTGGCTGCCTCTGCCTTTTTAACAGTCAAATTAGATGATTCTCTGGGAGGATCTCCAGTGCAGGTCAGACTCAACTTGACATTACTGATCATAAATTCTAGTTCACGTCTGATTTATGTATTTGTATTCTTTCTTTTCTCTCAGTTTTTGAATCCACTGGGTATAAAAGTGTAGGATTTGCTGGGTAAAATCTTCTGTAGCTCTTTGAACAGAATTAGTTGGACATGGAGAGCTGGGTTAATGTGCTTTACATGTGCTTTAGAAGCGCTGCAATATCTGGGTTTCCATCCCTGTATGCAAGAGAAAACCTGCTGAATGCCAATAATTAATAGCTGGAAATATGCATTTTTAAACTTATCCACATTTATGATCAAAATGTTTTTTTTTGTTTGTTTAATACAATTAGTTCAAGATGAAAAAATATCCTTAATGGATAAACCCCAGCACTGCTGTGTGATCTCCTTTGCAGGTACGTGTCACTCAAGGCCAGGAACCAGCCCATTTGATGAGCCTGTTTAAGGGCAAGCTGATGATCATCTTTTTGGGTGGGACTTCACGAAAAGGCGGGCAGAGCAGCGCAGGAACTACACGTGTGTTTCATATCCGTCAGACCACCACCCGTGCTACACGTGCTGTTGAGGTCAGCATCACCCATTCTTGGGTGTTAGGAATATGAATCATTTGTGTTTTGTGCCAATTATTGACTTTTTTCAGGATACAGTGGTTACTGATGAAGAATGAGCGAATGAATGAATGAATGAACAAATTAATTAAATAGCACTCAGCATATCAGATGATTTACTGCCCCAATATAGTCAGTAATGTTGACCTGATCTCCAAAACAATTTTTATAAACGAAATCAGAGAAATATGATGAAGTGTGGCAGCACTGAAATTTTAATTGGGAGTGGCTTATTGGTTAGCACTATTGTTTTGTACGTTGGAGGTTTGAATCTTGGTCTGTGTGTGCGTGTGAGTGTGTGTGTATGCATGCTGTTCTTATGCTTTGTTGGGCTTGCTCTAGCGATTCTCATTGGTATTTCCAAATTGTGCATACTGTTTGAGTCCATGTGTGAGTGTGCACTTGTGTCCTGCGATGAGTTGGCAGCCCATCCCTTTGTTTGTGCACCAAGTTCCCTGGAATAGGCTCCAGGCCTCACATGACTCTACACCAGATAAATGGTAAAGATAATGAATGGACGGATATGGTTTGTTCAATATCATTATTTCGAGTCACACATAACAGTACCATGCTAAAAGCCTTGTAGATTTTTTTTTACCAGAAATGCATTTTGTGCTATTCATAGCGAGAGTGAGTATATAAATAAGCTAGGTTCTTCATGGTACTATAAAAGTATTGTGGTATTTCAAGTTGAAGGATGTGGTTTCATATGCAGCATGGTGTTACAAGTTTGTACAAAAGTTACCTCTCAGTGTACACACACACACACACATATAATGGTGGAAACTAGCTTTAAAAAAGTTTTCTCTCCTCTCAGGTGAAGGCATCTGCTGAAAATCTGAACACCAACGATGTGTTTGTGGTGAAGAGTCCAGACTCCCTGTTTCTGTGGAGAGGAGTCGGGGCCACAGATGAGGAGCTGTCTGCTGCCAAACACGTCTGCAGCTTCCTCGGTGGCAGCGCAACTGAAGTGGCTGAGGGGAAGGAACCAGGTGATCATTAAACTCATAAGATCACCACATTTAAAACAAGGGGATTTCTTTCATTAAAATGTTTACATAAATAACATGTGGAGGGATCCTTTGCAAAAACAAATTAATGCCATTCTTCAAAAGAAATTCTTTATACATGGCACATTATGAATGCTAAATCAGATTAATGATTTTTCCTCTTAAAACCAACCTGACTGATATTTATATACCAAGAGTGCATGATAAAAGGTATTATTTGTTGACAATTGATATAATAAAGAGAATAAGGAGATTATATTGATTATATTGATCGATTGGTGACCAATGACAGTGAACAAAAAAAGATTATCTGCAATAAGTATCCACGCATTATACACACTGTAGAAAACAAATACCTTGCATAAGCATTAGGTAATTAAACATAAATAAGCATTAGGTAATTAAACATTTATAAAAATAAAGTTATAGTCTCCATGACATCATCCGGCCTCAGAAGCCATTGAGAAGTGAACTTTATATATACATTTTGGATTGACGTGTTATTGAGTTGTTTTATATTTAAAGCTACATTATATAGAAATTCTCTCTCTCTCTCTCTTTCTCTCTCTCTCTCTCTCTCTCTCTCTCTCTCTCAGCGGGGTTCTGGTCTGCTCTTGGTGGAAAGAAGGAGTATCAGACCTCCAGCAGTCTGAAGATGACAGTTAAACCACCTCGCCTGTTTGGCTGCACTAACAAAAGTGGCCGTCTCATAGTGAGTTTGCAGAGCAGGAGTTCGTGGATGTTGTAATGTAACACTTAATGCTCTTAATTAATGCAATGCCTCAAATTGGTAATGAATAAAAATAGTAAAAAACAAAAATGATTAAAAATGTAAACGAGACCTCTCTCTCTCTCTCTCTCTCTCTCTCTCATCTGTGCTGTACCCAGGCGGAGGAAGTGCCAGGCGACTTTACTCAGGTTGATTTGGCCACAGATGATGTCATGCTCCTGGATACCTGGCACCAGGTACAGTACCACTGCATGTACACTCAAGTCTCTGCTCCGCTATCTCAGTTACTTCAATAATAAAGCCCCCAGTACACCCCCCAAGGTGTATTAATAACACTATCTGCTGGGTCTGACTGTGCAGGATGTCAATATTCTGTCTTTTTTCCCTTACTCCTCAGATCTTTCTCTGGATTGGTAACGATGCTAATGAGGTGGAGAGGAGTGGATCAGATAAAATAGGTATTGCTGATGATAACGCCAGAGTTGTCGTATCCCATCAGATACAGCACCACTGTCTTAAAAGATGTCCTATCAGACATAGGATGGGCAGCACCATGCAGACATAGTTCTTAGTGTCTGACTGCTAAGAGTTAGTGTAATTAGAAACGTAAAGTGTAATCGTCAGATGCTTTCAACAAAGCAGATGACGACAGAAGCCTCAACTTTTTATATCGCTGTTTAAGTAGCCCTCATAGAAGGATAGCACTAAGTGTGTTATTCTGCAGACAGATGCAAGTATTTACCAATTTAACATTAATGTGTCATATTTTAACCATATTTTTCCTGGATTTGTTTTTTCAGCTAAAGACTATGTGAACTCAGACCCCTCTGGCCGTCGTGGCACGCCCATCAGCATCATAAAGCAGGGCTTTGAGCCACCCACTTTCACTGGCTGGTTCCAGGCCTGGGATCCAACAATGTGGGACAAAGACCCTCTGGAACGTATCCGCTCCTGTTTCTGAAGAAACTAATACAAGCGCAGTTTGCATAGCTTTCCAAATGCACAAAAATGCTGCTGTCTGCCATACGACAAGTCTGCTATCTGAAAGAGCTAAACATTAACAGCAAACATAATGCTATGCACTATTCTCTATATACACCGTCATGTCATTATTTCATGAAATGCATTCTTTTGGCTTAAGTATTATACATACAGTTATGTCTAAATCTATGCTAAAAACTTAATGTTAGAACCTACATGTGGCATGAACCTAAATTTGGATTTCGTAATCATGCATTTTTAAATTTAAATATTTTTAAATAAAACAACAAATGTTAAGATGTAATGTAACATTTGATTTAATTCACATCTTAATGAATGAATTCAAATAGACTAATAATTTTCTATAAATCCAGAATAATTTGAACACATTTTAAATATTGAAATATGCTGGTTCTTAATAAAATGTGCATCTTGAAACGTTGGCTAAAGTGCTGATGAAAAGTCCTTAACTGCTTCAGACTGCCTTAACAATGCCCTGACTGAGCACAATAATCAGGGAGTCTTTGTACTACTTAATGGTGAAAGAAAACGAAAATGCATTTTTTAAAAGTGCATCTATGAGGAAGTAACACAATTCATTTTGAATAGGATGTCTTTGCATGCTGAAGCATTAAGATTTTTTTACTTTACTATAATTAAGAGAGCCAAACCTGTTGCACAATGACAGTTGCCCTGTGCTCAAGGTAAAATACAAAGAGAGGTTGGAGTGGAAGAACTTGAGTGGCCTGCACTGAAGATATATCATCACTGTGCATCAGTGCTTTCATGAAAAAGACAGTGATTGCATCCTTAAATGATCTACAACAATATCCTCACAATTAAAAATATTTTTTATTAAATCCTCACCAAGAGTAAAGAGCTTCCTTAAAATGAAGAACTTTATTGCACCTTTAAATGTCGAGTACAGGATTGTATGTGGTTTGGTGAAGATTAATGCTTTTGGTTTAGGACATGTTTTTGTGTCACATTGGACCTATTATGCCCCTTTTAAAACAAGATAATGCACAATAATTATCTTAGAGGTCTCCAAAAAGTGTCTGTTACGCTTCCAACTGCAGAACAACTCGGATCCTACATTATGGCATTGGGGATAAAAGATGTGATGATCTTTCATGTGGCAATTCATGTATCGCCAAATTGGTTCCAAAATCTATTTTTTAAATATATATTTTTATTTATATATGTTCACATTTGAGATAGTGCAATGTTTCCATTTTCTGTCATCCTACAGGTGGCACACTCTAAAAAAAAACTTGGATTGCGAGTAACTTGGTCTGCAAGTGTTTTGTAAAACGAGAAACATTTTTTAATAAATTTTAACTTGATAAACAAGCGAGAGCTTGAAATACGAGCAGTACGTATATGCTTTGTCTGCCGAGCATCACATGATCACAGCTGAGCCAATGGTTCTTCTCTCTTTCCGGATTGTGGGTAATCGTCTCGCATGCTTGGTCTCAGTGCCCGTGCATCACTCTTATAGTCAACATCCATGCGCACATGTACTGTTTATTGTAACATTGTGACAACATGTATGCGTATAAAGCATTTTTTTATTTTGTGTCGAAGTGTTTTGACTGTTTTTTAGTAACTGTACTGCAACAACGGCCCCTGTGAGGAAAAAAAAGTTAAAGGCTGTAGCAGTGCGAGCGATGATTCTGTTTAACGGCAAGTGTCATTAGAGAGGTTCCTTTTTAAAGTCGCACAGAAAGAAAAAGATTCCAGTTTTCTGACAGAGACTCTCTGTAAGAGAGCAGTGGTTCCATTAGTGTGTGTGTGTGTGTGTGTGTGAGAGAGAGAAAGTCGCCTACACAATAAACCCCCCTCCTCTTCCTCTTCTATCTCGACTCACTCACCAGCAATGATTCCGGAAGCCAAGGTTTAACTGTATTCACATATTGGCAGGTAGCACAGAATCAAAATACACATCGAATCTGAACCATGGTATTGTGATAATATTGTATCGGCTGGTCCCTGGTGTTTCCCGTCGCAACACTGAGTGCATTTTCCCAGTCAATCAGTGCTCAGGGTTTCACCTTTTCAGGCATGTCTTACATGTTCCCTGCATTTGGGGAATTGTTTTTTTTTATATTTTTTTTTTATTTATTATTTTTATTATACAAACAAATCATTTGTGTGTATATATGCAATATATAATGTATAACTTCATGATGATATCCCCTGTTTTTAGTGATGGTTACAAAAACACAACTAAAAGCTGAAGAACCATCCCTGGTTTGAGAAAGGTACGTTTAGGATTATGGGATGAATGAAAACAGAATCTGTTGAGGAATATTTGTGAGTAGTGAAACAGCAGCAAGGATAACTTCAGAGATCAGTGAGAGGTACTTGAGACAACTCACTACATGAAATGTTTTAAACAGACCACAGTTATTACAGTGGGAGAATAATGCAGCAGAAACCCTACATAAAAAAATAAAGCCAAGGGGAAATCTAAAAAAAAAAGACATGTACAGAAAGACAACAGATTCTGGAGATCTGTATTCTTTTCAGATTAATAGATGATGAGTGAGTAATTATGCCTTTGCACTGAGACTCCCTTACTATACTACAGTATATAACAGCTGAGAGACTTTAGGTTAATCTGGTCAAACAATCAGACAGAGCCACTGCTGTTGTTCACCTTCTCTAAAAGTTTAAATACATTAGTTGCCTTCCTGGTCAGAGAACCAGCCCCAGGCACTGGGGTTGTACAAGCCTACACCCCCTTAGGTGGTTCCAAGCCTGGATAAATGTAGAAAGCACCATGAAGACTAACAACAACCAAAAAAAAAAAAAAAACTCTGCGGCAAATCAAATATCTGTTCCTGGTGATCTGCAGCTGCAAAAAGAGGAAGAATGGTATTTCCTTGAAGATTTATATACTGAGTTGTTTTGCTCTTTTGGGAACTGTGGATGATAGCAGAGCCTTTGTAGCAGGAGTGGTCAAGTCTGCTTCTGCAGGGTCAGTGTCTAGGACAGTTTGATAATTAATCTACACTTTAAAACACCCACTAAACCTGGCAATTAACAGATGAGTCTGATCAGCTGTGTTTGAGCAGAAAAATTCCCAAACTGTGCTGGACACAGGATCTGGTTCACGCTTTTCAGGACAAAATGTACAAGGGGCATTCAAGTCAAACCTGGACTTGTCATGAAATTTCTCATGAATGAAGGTGAAAAAGCTTTTGATCAAATCACGGTACAGGGATGAGACTCTTAGCCGCAGTAAAACGCAATAACTTCATAGTGTTATGTCAGTTCTTGGGCCTTAATAAAACAGAAAACAATAAGGCCTTCGCACACACCACTCCCGGACATCAACACTATCAGAGCGAGGCGATGACGTTACACTATGACGTCATAATGCTTGGGCCCTAAATCACACTCCACTAGCATATTCAATCGATTCATTTGTGCATTCCCTGATTTTGACCACCAGATGTCACTAATGTACACTGTGTTTAAAGCTTTAAATAGATGCATGATTCTTTTTCGAAATAGCAGGAAATCCTGTTTTTTCCATCGTGACTTAAATTACAAAATAATAAATGTAAAAAAAAACTAATTTAATAATGAAACTGCAATACTCGAAGAAATCTAACACCGCGTGGTGTGCTTGAGCAAAGCAAAGCGCCCTGACACTTTTCAGTAATACTCAAATAGACCACGCCCCTTTTGTCTTTGAACGGCTGTTACATTACGCTCGAGCGTCTTCTCTCTTTGGGTGAGAAAAACTAGCCAATCAATACTTAGAACAACGGTCTTGCATCTAGCCAATCATGACGAGTGAGAGGCGGGACTTGTCGATACACGGCACCGGATATCCTTCAGCCTTGCATTGTGGGATTGACTCTGAAGATCGCTATAACAACCGTGTGGGGGGGAAGAATTTAATATCCTAAAAGTAATGAATTAAATGCTGCTTCCGGCGCGTTTAATGCGATATAACTTCATAATGCCTCCGTTGATAATGAATTCTGTTTTATAGCCAAGTTTCCAATGTAACCTGAATTGTTTTGGTCGCGGGAATTTAACATTAATTAGTAACACGTTAAGATAGTGGAGCCACTTTCCTACGCCTATACAGCTTTTTATACCTGCAGTTAGGTGTTCGGGTATATTTGGTTATTTAACTATAAGTCTGATACTTTCTCCGTCTTGACATTGCTGTGTGTTTTTTTTTTAATACTAGTCCAGTCTTGTCAGAATTAAGCTTGTCTGAGGAGAGCAAAGCCCAGCTCCTTCACGGCACGGCTTTGGCTTCAGTCTCTTTAAACACGCTCCTCTAGCTCGCTGGATAAAGTTCCCGCGAAATCAAAAGTGTGTCTAGAAGTAAAAGAATGGCTTCTTCGTCCGGAAACGATGACGACCTCACCATCCCGAGGGCAGCCATCAACAAGATGATAAAAGAGACGCTTCCTAACGTGCGGGTGGCCAACGATGCCCGGGAGCTGGTGGTGAACTGCTGCACCGAGTTCATCCACCTGGTCTCCTCCGAGGCCAACGAGATCTGCAACAAGTCTGAAAAGAAGACCATCTCCCCGGAGCATGTCATCAACGGTAAGCACACACACATATACCAGCTTTGTGCACGTGGACACCTCTGTTTCTTGGTACATTGTTGTTGCATTCTAGTTAATCATTAGTCATGTGTTAGTCAGTTATTCGGTGTATGGTGATGTCCATCATGCACATTGACACTAAAAGAAAAACATTAAAATATCCCTCCTTTGGAGCAAAAACCACTGGAGGGACAACTTCCTCCTAAGCAGAATCATATGCATCTCCCATTCCTAAGAGATTTACACTTATGCCCAAGTCTCATCCATGCTTCAGTGAATAATCTCTCCTGGATACTGTGGAGATGTACACAATACCTGCTGCTTTAATCACAAACACTGTCCTGTGTTCACATATTCACAAAGTACTTACACTGATCATCCTGTTTAAACTTTTTAGTACTGCTGTGCAGGTGTGACCGTGTTGCACTCCTGATTTGTGCGATACAAGAGCGTTTGTACAAGACTTTGTGCGTGGTATAGATAAGAGAGTGTTTTGTCAACTTTCACTTGTTTAGTCCCCTGAAAGCAGCACTACAAGGATCAAGATTCACTTGCGGTGCATTCATGGCTCGCAGCTCAGCCTAAAACATTTTTTTAAACAAAGTAATATGAACGCTTGTGAACAGATGGACATAAGTGTATTAAAAAAAAATCACAGTATGTTGAAAAATTATGTATTTGTCTTATCTAAGTGTTAATTAAAATAAACTATACAGCTGGACAATTTATGATGCACTCTCAGACATTATACACTCTAGTAGGAGTTTAACTATCCATTAACAGTGGATGCACTATCAGTGTGCCTTAGAAAAGGGATGGTTTCCCCTTTTTCGGTCTATAAATACCATCCTCATGCCATCTCAGGCTGTTTATAATGTATGAAAGGCACTTTGACTGCAGCTAACATTTTATTAATCTTTTATGATTTTTTTTTTCAATTTCTTTTTTGTACAATAAAGATGAATTAAATTAAATGAATAAAAACTGTAACCCAATGATCATGATAACGTGGTGTAGCTATGTTTTTTACTTTAATCAAGATTTAGGTGTGCTTTTGCGTTCGCTTTCTTTTTGTGTTAGAAGATCTCCCCATTAGATTTTGTAGCAAATGTGTGACTTCCTCCAACCTTTGACTCATGCTTTGTGGTCGTAAGTTCCTGTGTTGTGTCTTTAGGGTATCTAACTTACACCTGATACCTACACCAGTTACTTTGGAGGTGGTTGAACTAGTCGATATTCAGAGGTCTCAAACCTTAAATATTTTAGTCCTGACTGTTGGACCACTGGGTATCTAATGTCATCTTCCAAAACAGCCATGTCCTCCAGACATGAAGGACCCTCATTGTACTGTAAGGTATGGGCCTAAACATGGGTTACTGTTTTTTAAATATTATATCTTGTATCTATCTTATTTAAATGTATGTATAAATGCAGGCCTTCATTTTAGACTTCAGAGAATGAACATACAGAAGTGCAGTTTGCTGTTCATTGTAAACAGTGTTACAATCGTCTAGACAAGATCACCTTTGTTCTTGTAAAAGGAGCAAGCATCTCTTTGTTTAAACAAATTATTTTCCAAGTACACAATGACCTGTCCCTTCTATTCCAGACTTTGCATTGTCAGACCGTTCAGGACACAGACAATACTCAGGTGGTTCTTTTTTGAGTTAACCGGGGTGCAGAATTTTGCTGCATTTGGAAGCTCCCAGGGCAGCAACCCACATCGTTCAGTATCTCCTATCCCCGATGCACTCTGCATTTAACTTGCATCACATAATCCACTAATAAAGCTTTTGAGTTAAATCACAACTGTAAGAGCACACACAGTATTGCATATGTGCTTCAGAAACTGGACTGAATAGCAGCAGCAGTTTTAACCAGTGCTTTCCATGTAGATTTTCCTAAAGGTGTTGCCTTTCATCATCCAAATTAAGCTGTGTTTGTCCCTCAGGTTTCACCCTCAGGTTTGTACAATCAGCTCTTCACATGATGAAAGCTAGACCAACAAAATTACTCTGTACAAAACATTTGTTTTTGCTTTATATATATAATTTTTGCTACATTAAACATACCAAATAATATTATGTTCTTCAGCATTTTTAGATTTTGCTTTTGAAGATTGGTGCCATGAGCCGAACTAACAGATGCAGAAAGAGTCTAGAGAGCAAGCAGATTTGTGACTTTTGTTCTAAAGACTGGTCATAATTTGGCTCCACCTACTGGCTTTGCTGTCTTGGATTCATTTTTGTTTCAGCACTGCATGGTTCATATATAAACACAGGATACAGCTTGTTTTTCCGGATCATCCTGACATGTGTATTTTATTTTTGCTTTAACCCCCTTGTGATGCATTACCATATGCTTTGGTGTGCATGGAAAATTAAAATCCAGGCCTGTATGGGTTTATTTCTTTGCCAAGCCTCCTTCACTGAGATTGAAAACTATAGCAGGAATGCCTCTTTCACTGTCACTCAAGGGCAATAGAGGTCACGTCTCCTTCACCTGGATTAATTGGCACATAGGGCGCACCTTATCTGGGATCTTCTTCACTTGGACTAACCTGCACAGAGGTCACACTTCCTTCACCTGGATAGATGAGTGGAGGGACCGACAGAACTCATCCAAAAATCTGCCAAAACAGCTGCCTTAATTCCTTGATGTCTGTCTGTCTCATATTCCCTTATATGGAAGTGTTTTAATATTTGGAAAGGTGTCTGCGAGGAAGCGGTTTGAGACAAGACTTGAGGGTAGTCTGAAGTAATATGTTGCCAGGTTACGGATAATCGCTCATGGCCAATAACTCCAAAGTCTGTTGGATGAAATGGAATAATGTATACTTGGGTAGAACAGAGTGAATATTCTGTGATGACATCAGACAAGTCAAGCTAGAAATAAAATCTGAAGCCAAAAATAATTACCAATATCCACACTGCCCCCTCTCTACATATCTCTCTCTCTCTCTCTCTCTCTCTCTCTCTCTCTCTCTCTCTCTAATGGTGTTTTTATGGGCTGCATAATGCATTGGATTAGGGGACATGTAAGACAGTGAGAAGACATCCACGTCTTCTTCACAACTGGGCAGCTCGGATAACTCGCAGGGCAATACTGTATGCAAACATTGAATTTAGGCAGACTCTGTGCCTTCCTGTCTCCAATTACAGCCTAAGAAAGCAGGTTTTATTATAATTAATTAATTAATAAATAAATTAATTAATTCATTCATTTGTAAATGTTGGGCACACTTTGTTCTTTCTTATTTGTAATTTAATAGACGTGTACATTTGTGTATTAGCAGGACTTCTTTAAATGCCTTAAGGTACTAGTGCATAGTTATCGGTTTGAATGGTCCCAGCCTGTGTGATGATAAATGTCTAATGAATCACAGACATCAATGATTTAAAATGTTCCTTCCCCCCCCCCCCCCCTTCTTCTCTTGAAGCACTTGAAAGTCTCGGTTTTGGATCCTACATAACGGAAGTAAAGGACGTTTTGCAGGAATGTAAAACAGTCGCGCTGAAGCGGAGAAAGGCCAGCTCACGTCTGGAAAATCTCGGCATCCCAGAAGAGGAGCTTCTCCGCCAGCAGCAAGAGTTATTCGCCAAGGTACACATGATAAATGTCGCCTCTAACGGCATACGTTCTAACTCTCCTAAATGTTCTTTTAATCATTACTGCAGCACTTCACACTCGTGTGTGTGTGTGTGTGTGTGTGTGTGTGTGTGTGTGTGTGTGAATTCTTACAGCCAAACTTAACAAAGAAGTCTCTTCCATATTTTAGTTAAATGAAAAAGTAAGGAAATGCTGATCAGGATCTATTTCAGCTAATTTTTCATTTCAATGTTTTTGATGGACTAAGCCTTTAGCAGTATTTTAAGCTAAAGATTTGTACAATACTAGATGTGCCTGTGACTTCGTTCACGTAGAATTTAATTGCACAATTTTAAGTGCGTTTAAAAAAAAAAAAAGTACAAAGGCATCTACTGAATTTTGGAATGAACAGAAATTTTTATGTGTTACCATAAAGTGCGATAAATGAAGGTGTGGGCGCGTTTATTAAGTAGATTTCAATTGCACACTCATGAGCGCATATTAAAAGATGTACAGCACCATACAGCATTTTACACAGCATGTTCAAGCATGTTTTCCATTTAAATTTCAGATCAGCACGTCGTCTCTTCCCGTGGGCCGATTACAATGAAGCAAAGCGTTAAAATTCTTAGTTTTTACATAATGCATGCACAAACACGCATTCCAAAAACCATCTTGATGTGTTCTATTACTTATCTTGCGTCCCCACAAATAATTTTTGCTCAATGTAAAGACATGCCAACTTTTCAGTTTTATTATTTGTATAGATATGCAGGTTGGCAGCAAGCTTTTTACTGTCTTTTAGGGATGGGTCGCATACTCCTCAAAACATTAGACCCACCCATTTCTGTGATGTGAATTCTCCCTTCTTTTTCAAATATTTTATTTTCCTCCTGTCCCTCCCTTTGCCTTAGGCCTAAAGTCATGTTGACAATGACCTCACCTCCTTTTACACAAAACACAGGGGGTGCAATAAAAGGCACAGTATTTCTGCCTTGAACATGCTGTTTGAAAGGGGCTCATGTCTTTATGGACCTTGCTTTGTGCATCGGGCCATTGTCATGCTGGTTTATGTTAGGCCTCTGGACCCAGTTCACAGCTGGCATTAAGATCTGCCCTTTATGACCAGATCACAAGGTTCAAGTAAAGGTGTGTCTAGAGTCAAATGCATCTGGAACCCGCATTTCGATTCGATCACTCGATCCCCATTTGGGGACGGTCTGCAAGATGTATGACGACATATTTGTATTGTGAATAAATTGTGCCTTGATGCATTTTGCACAGCAACGAAGGATGATCTCATCAACTGCGTCATTGGGCTAGCTGGAAAATATGTAATAATTACCAGACTATTTAGAAAGTAGTGCAGAGTAGTGGAGCTCTCTGCAGTTCCATTTGTTGTCTCATTTATCATGCATGCTAACATTAAAAGGAATTAAAGTAATTGACAAGTATCAATGTGGAAAGGGGTACAAGGTCATTTCTAGGGCTTTGGGACTCCAGCAAACTATGGTGAGCTCCATTATCCATGAATGGAGAAAACTTGGAACAGTGGTGATCCTTCCCAGGAGTGGACATCCTACCAAAATTACAGCGACTCATCCAGGAGCTCATAAAATATACCAGAACTTCAATCTAAAGAACTGCAGGCCTCACTTGCCTCAGTTAAGGTCAGTGTTCATGATGCAACAATAAGAAAGAGACGCATCCATGTGAGATGTCCAAGGCGAAAACCAGTGCCGACCAAAGAGAGCACAAAGGCTCATCTCGCATTGGCCAAAAAATAGCTTGATTATTCCCAAGATTTTTGGGCAAAGATTCTTTTGGAAGGTGTGCGTCCCGACATACACCTAGCATAAAACTATAACAGCATTTCATAAAACGAACATCACAATGACAGTCCACATGGTGGTAGTGTGATGGTATGGGGCTGCTTTTCAATTTCAGGATCTGGACGACTTGACAATTGATGGGACCATAAATTCTGCTTTCTACTAGAAAATTCTGAAAGGGAATTTCCGACCATAGGTTTTTGACCTCAAGCTCAAGTGCACTTGGGTAATGTAGCAGGACAATGATCTGAGCAATAAGTCCACCTCTGAATGGCTTAAAAAAATTAGAAGTAAAGATTTGAAGTGGCCTAGTTTAAGTCTGGACTTGAAGCCAATTCACGTGACCGTAAACTGGCCTTTCATGCTCAAAAACCCTCCGGTGGCTGAATTAAAACAATTCTTGCAAAGAAGAGTGGGCCAAAATTCCTCCACAGCAATGTGAAAAACTCGTTGCCAGTTAGGCAATGGTTTAATTGCAGTTGTTGTTGCCAAGGGTGGCACAACCAGACAGGGGCTATTACTTTCTCACATGGTGCCAGCCAGGTGTTGACATCTTTTTTTCCTTTCAAAAAAAGACTTGTCTAGTTTATCTTTATGTAGTATTAAAATTCTATTTAATCTGAATCATTGTAGACTGAAAAATGTGCAAAAAAAGCAAAACAGGAAGGGGCAAATACTTTCTCAAGGCACTGTAAGTTAAATTCTTGTATTTGGTGTTATCGTGTATTGTTTAAATGCTGCCCTTAGTTTTTAAGTGAATCTTTTAAATTTAACTACTTGTGATACAGCTGTGGCATACTTTTAGTCATGAAGTATACTGAAAATATCCGTGTAAAGCATTTATCACTAAGCCAGTTTATTTGAGCTTACTGCAAAAAGAAAAGCCTGTGCAGTGAGCAGATCAAAGTCTATGGTGATTTATATATTTTATTAAAAATAATTTTAATACTGTCCTGTGCCTGGTGTGTATGGGGCAGTGTGTCTTACGTGTGTTATGTGTTGCAGGCACGGCAGCAGCAAGCTGAACTCGCCCAGCAGGAGTGGCTGCAGATGCAACAGGCGGCACAGCAGGCCCAGTTAGCAGCAGCAGCAGCTTCAGCTACCGCAGCGCAACACGCCCGATCCTCCCAGGAAGATGATGAAGAGGATGACATGTGATCTCTCTCTCTCTCTCTCTCTCTCTCTCTCTCTCTCTTTGTTTTTCTCTCTCACACACGCAGTATCCGTTTATATTGACTTTTTAGAAAAAACAAGGCCAGACGGCTGTTTTATTTGGCCCTCCCCTTATGTCAAAATAGAGTTAGACTTTTGTCCTCCTTCTGTTTTTTGGAGACGTATTTCTACATTCATCAGACAGTTGAAATATTTAAGGCACCATGTTGTATGTACGTCATTGTTTTTTGGACTCTGAGTTGTATGATATATTGGCGGCAGACGACGCATTACGTTTAATTGTTCTCGGTTTGGTGCAGGAAAGAGTATTTACACTCATGCCTCCTGTTTTAGGTGTCCTGTAGATTTCTTGCTTTTTGTTTTTGTAAAATAGTTGAGTTAAAATACTTTTTTTTTTTTTTTTTTTTATCCCAAGGATTGATTTTTACAGCAGTGGTTCCTTCCCTGTCCTGCTCCGTTTGTTAGGCGGAGCCGAACTGGGTTGTAAAATAGGGCGTTTCTTTTTTGTCTCTTTTTAGTCGGTAAGAGTACAGTGTACGTAGGACGCAGCTTTTGTCTGGCCTGTGTTCAGAACAGTATTGAAAGGAGAACTACAGAATAATATCTGTCTCTTTAGTACCAAAGATAGAGAAGAAACTTCAGTCACCAGATAGTCTTAAAAACCCCTCTGGACAGTTTTACACTATTACAGAAAGAAACTGGTCACTGATGGCACTGAGCTATGCCACCGTCAGTGTCCCTATATTGATAGCAACTATCAAACCTTAAAATCTTTTCATATCCGAGCAGAAGGTTTTTGTTCCTCTGTATCTCTCTGGTGCAATGTGTAGAAGTTGCATTGTGAATGTGTGGTCAATTCTTATCTTGTGAAGATTGGTAAGTTTTAGTTGAGGCACGTGTTCACATGGCTTTGCAGGAGCTGTAAGCTGTATTCTCTAAGCAATAAAAGTCAACATGTTTTATAAACTAAGTGCTGAGTGTTTTTTATTTTATTATTATTATTATTATTATTATTATTATTATTAATTTGTTTTTCAGAATAGGCAGGTAACATGGTGGCACAGCAGATGGCGTTGTCGTCTCACAGCTCCAGGTGTGAATGTGTGGATTATATGCTCTGTCATCCTTTTTAGGGTGTATTCTTTCTTACCAAGGTGTTAGCCAAGGTGTTTCCAGGATAGGCTCTGGATTTATTGCAATCCTAAAAGTAACAAGGCCTAATGAATAAACAATCATGCTTACAGCTGAGATATGAAAGAAGAACTTCATCAGTGTCTACTGTGTATCTCATTTTTAGATCATGGACAAAAAAAATCAGGATTTTTTTTTTTCATGTAATGTACTGATGTTTGTTTCAGAAAATGTTCAGCAATGTTTGCAAGGAGTTTAATGAACTATAAACATACCTCCGACTAGCTAAAAAGGTCCTTAATACCTGAAAGTACTTTATACACTTAATGTGATTCTTTATTTTTGATATCTGAATATATAAATGGTGATTGATTAATCAGTTAAAAGACTTGTATAAAATGACAGATTCCTCTAAAATAAATGCATTAAATACTAAACAAATAATAATTATTTTTTTCTAATATGCAATTTTCTCAAACCTTTCTGAAAGGTGTATTCAGTTATGTGACTAGGGCTCATAAAGATGTTTATGGGAGAAACGATGGAAGAAAAACGATGCTACAAATAAGACGTAACGTGGCACCAGTGACAACACATACAGCAGGACAGGAGTTTGATAAAGATCACATGATTTGTGTCCACTTTGCATAAATCTTCAGCAATAGTTCGGTTTTGTACACGTAAGCATTTAAATCATGCACATTTCAAAGCAGTCCTAAAAAGCATTTTATGAAGTCTTGTTTAATGTACATATTTAAAACGACTTTAAATAAGATGGGTCATCTCTGATTTTTGCATTACGAATTAATTATCAACTTCTTATTTAACTTCTGCAACCTCAGTCTGGTATACAAGTGCTACCATACATGAAACGGGTGGGTCATGGTTGTAAGAATCCTGCCGATAGAGGGCGCTTTGAGCAGTCCCAGCGAGGGAAAAAAAACGCGGCGCCGTATCCCATATGACTCCTAACGGTCTACATAAGCGCACTACACGTAGGGCTACAGACTGCAGCCGTGTAGTACACTTTGGCCAATAGCGAGAGATTTGTTATGCAACCGGTGAGATTTTTAGATTCCAGTCGTCCAGCACCGTTCCCACCATTCCGCGTAGATTTGCTCTCAGAGAAGCGAAAGGTCGCCTGTCTTTCTGTGTGTTTTTTTGTTTATCTTCTGAAGGAGTAATAATAGGTTTCACTGAATTGCTGTTTTCGTATTGGAGTGGTTTTGTTTGTATTTATTAGAGACATTTGTACTTTATCAGTGAAGCAGCGTCACCGCCTTTGTCGGTTGGAAAAGAGTGCTTTTTAAGCGGTTCACGCGACGCTCTGAGCTCAGGTGAGTGCGCGCGTGCGCGTCTGTGTGTGTGTATATATATATATATATATATATATATATATATATATATATATATATGTGTGTGTGTGTAACGTCTCACCTTTAGCTAATTAAATGTTTGTTTGCTACAGCTGTGCGTGTGTGTTGTAACGAGATGTTACAACGCTACTCAACTGTTGTCCTTGTTTTCATATATACACATTATATACATACACGTGCTTAATAAATTTAAGTACTAAATGTAGTGGCGCCTTAATAAATGACCATGGGAGTTTGTGTGTTCAGTGTTTCAAATTAAAGAGTCTGTAATTGCTATATAGGCTATAGGCAGCATTCACAAGGTGTGTGTAAGTAAATAACATGAGTTTCTACTGTGTATTTATGGTTTTGTTCCCCTCCAGATTAGGATCATTAAGGCTAATGAGTGATTAGTTGAATGAATCAAAGAATCTGTGAATTAACGTCACTAAAGGTATCTACACTGTATGGACAGAAGTATTTGGCCAAATCCTGCAATGGCACTGTATCTGAAAACATATACTTCAACATGGAGTTGGTCCCCCTTTTGCAGCTACAACAGCTTCCACTCTTCTTGGAAAGCTGTCCACAAGATTATGGAGTGTTTCTAGGCGCATTCATTCTGTAGAGCACTTAAGAGGTCAGGCACTGATGTTGGACGAAAAGGCCTGGCTCGCAATCTCCGTTCCAGTTCATCCCAAAGGTGCTCGATGGGGTTGAGGTCAGGGCTCTGTGCAGCCCAGTCAAGTTCTTCCACATCAAACTTATAAAACACTCTTTATAGTGCTTTGTTCACTGGAGCACAATCATGTTGTAATAGAAAAGGGCCTTCAACAAAGTTGGAATCATAGCATTGTCCAGGAGATCTTGGTTTGCTGGATAAGTGGCCTGATTGGAACACTTGAATTCATTAACTAACAGGTTTGGTCAAATACTTTTGTTAATGTAGTGTACGTGTTTGTGTACACACCTGAATACGTTCTCTTCTGCCCCCCTGTATATAATAAGTGAGATGAGAGGTTTTGTTGTGTTAATTCCCCATGTTTGTGGTGAAGACTGTTTACTGGAATGCTGTACTGTGGCTTAGGCAAATCAGTTTCTCTGGTACTGTGTGGGGAGATCATGAACAGGAAAGGATTATTATGAAAATATATAAGGTTGAGACGCGCCCTCCACATCACCTGTGATCTGGACAAGAGATCAAACCGTGATCATACACTGCCTGGCCAAAGAAATAAAGGAAGTCACCATCTGGGTTTAACTAGACAACTAGATAAGAGCCTTTCGCTGGATAATTACTGCAGTGATTTAATATGATTTAGGTGACAGCAAGTTATTTATCCCTAACTGATGCAGTGAGTGGATTCTCATTAAACAACCATGTCAAAAGACAAATCCTGTGGAAGATTGCTAAAACTACTAAAATTGGATTAAGAACTGAAAAGCATTATTAAAACCTTTAGGTTACTTTAGGTGGTCAGGTCTAGGTTCAGCAACATTATTTGCCCAAAAATGAGGTTTGCTGACTCTCCGATTATTAGGGATGGGAATCACCTGAGGCCACCCGATACAATATTATCACGTCACCCAGGTGCTGATTAGGTTTAGATTGTAATTCTGTAATTACATTTACAGTATAATTATATAATTATAATGAATTCTATAAAGTTATAAACATCTCAATTTGATATACATTTTTTCTAATTTTGTTACAATTTTAAGACCTTGAACCTTTAAAAAAAAAAGTTGTCACAACTCAGAAGTCCTATCCCTGAGGTTTATTCACTAGCTTCACAACTTAGTTGGACATGGAAAAATTTAAATGTAAAAACTATGGGCACTATTTAAACAATACAAAATAAGTTGAAATATAAGAAATTAACATTTAACTTATAATGAAATTAAACAAAAAATCTTTTTTACTGAGCAGCATGAATCTCTGTCATCCGCCATAAATATTATTTTTAACTTAGCAAATAATTCACTCCTATTACACAGGATCCTGATATGGGAATAGTTTATAGTGTACGACCTGTAGGGGTATACAGATGTACAGCTGTAATTTTTTAAAATTAAAATTACAGCCTCAAGCGCCTCCAAAGGTTTTGAGACTAATTTGCATTCGCAGTGTTTTAAGGCTTGTGTAATGAGTGGAGAAAAAGCCTGATTAGAGGCTTTTTAAAGTGTGTGACATTTGAGAATGTAACACAATAGAAATATAAAACAGAATAGAATTGTGTTTCTTTTGTATCACTCAGAGGCTCCTGCACTCGGCACAGAATCGGTTATATCTGTGGTAATTTTAAGTCAATGAAGCTGAAAACCAGCCAGTTCCGGTCACTGACTGATCAACCGGAGTGACTCTATTATGAATAACCAAAACCAAAAAAAAAAAAGAACATTTTGGAGACAGTGTGGCAAATACATGAATCACCACACAAAAAATCGTGATTCATAACTGAATCAATCTTTTCTCCCCATCTGTATTTATTGGAGTGGTTGACTTTTTTTTTCTTCTTTTTTTTTTTCTTCAGCTGTCCATGACAAGCTGTTTTGTTCTCTTTTGGTTCAATTTGATATTTACAGGCTGACTTGTTTTTAAATTCCATTTTTGAATAAGTTTATAACTTAAAGGGAAAAAAAAACTCAATACTTTACAAATTTTACAAAATTACAAAAGGCCAAGAGAATGTGGACTCTTGATTTTTAAAACAAATGAATATGATAAAGTTGGAAGTACAATTTAGTTTAGATGTCTTTTCATGCTTTAACATTACAATATCTCTTCACTGAGAGTATGTGGTATAGTCCAAACCTGTTCCAGCACAAAACGAGGAACCTCGAGTGGCCTGCACAGAGCTCTGACCTCAACCCCACCAATCCTTTCAGATGAAATGGAATGCCAATTGCATGCCAAGCATTCTTGCTGGACGTCAGTGCCTGACCTCACTAACGCTCCTGAGGCTAAATGAACTCAATTCCCCATAGCCGCACTCCAAATCCTGTGGAAAGCCTTCCCAGAAGAGCGGAGGTTATTATAACAGTGAAGTGGGGCATCATTTGGAACAGGATGCTCAAAAAGTGCACATGGGTGTGATGTTCTGGTGTCCACACATTTTTGGCTGTGTTTTATCTCTGAAGGTGGGTTGTGATTTCCATTAGCTAAAAAAACAATGACTGAAAACCACTGGTCCCTGTTGTATGTTGTCCAATGCCACGATAGATTCACACATCAAAGAATCATTCTCATAATTTTCTCTGAGTATAATAACCTTTCTCACAGACCGAGGCAGTGTCACTTTTTTCTGATCCAACCGCTCAGATTTAACAGATTTTATGTACCCACAGTAATGTTTTCCTGTTGCTGGTATTTAGCTCAGTTGTATATTTCATATCCAAGATCAATCTGCCAATCAATAAAGTACAATCTGCCATCTTTAGTTTAGAATGAATTCCAGATGGGTTACTATCTCACTGTACAGGGTACACAACCTGATTAATGCAGTGTATATTCATGGGGAAAACTAAATCTGCCCTACTTTGTTTCTTTATTTATCAGGGCCTAAATAACAATTCTCTTAACATTATGTTGACACACAAGTGAGCTCACGTGGAAACTACAAAACAGATTTCAGTATGTAGTCAGTAAAAAGTAAACCAAAATAAAACTGTAATTAACTATTGTAAACCTCACAAACTCACGAACGCATCATTGCTCGGTAAAGAGTTTGTAGAAATAGTTAAAAGATTGAAGTTGAGAATAAGCTGATCAGCTTTATTGAATCAGTGATATTATTATTTCAGCTTGAAGCCCACGTACCTGTCTGCATGTATTTCTGTATGGCAGAACTCTTTCCCTGACTTATTAATACAGAGAAATACATTTAGTAAATCTTGTAGATATTCCACAAAAGCTGTATGCTGATCCTGTACCTGACCAGTTTCACAGAAATAATTTCTGTTTGTTAAGCCACATAGTGACCTATGAAACATTCATGGTTAAAAACCCTTTTAACTGAATGCATGAACCAGTAAAAAGTGATGCAGATGACGACATGATCAGGCCTGTGATTAGTATACTGGTGATGCTGATGATGAGGAACAGACGAGAGGGGTAATGAGGTTGCTGTTGATGTTCCATAAACAACCAATTTTAAAATTGATATTATTTAGTCACTTTGCAGGCTGTCGCACTAAAACATTTGTTCGCATTTCTTTAATTGAATCTACATCATATAATTTAATTTGATATGAAGAAATGAGAGGTGACTCAAGAGTTTTGCATTGTACTCTATATGTTTTTTAAGTTAATCAGTCGGCTGGCTTAAATTTTAGGATCTGAGATATTACATCAGTAAGTTTTTTTTCTGATTTAAATTAGATCATTATAATCCTCCCCTACAAAGCCTGGTGTTCTCGCGCCCCCATAACCTCATTAAATAAGCATGTTAAAGCTTGATGAGTTTGTTCATGAGCTGACGTGGTCAGGATTGTTGGAGCGGCTAAAAAACGAACTGAGAAATGCTGAATTCCATACTTTTTTTCCACTCAAATTGGAAAACAGTAGTTCTGAGGTCATCAGCCAGCAATCTAAATAGCAGTAGTGTAGTTACTGTGTACTACAACATGGAACATATCTTTAATCCTTTATGTACAGCTGTGTGTGGCTGCACATTTTGCCATGTGGTGGCATTTACAGTGTGTGTGTCTGTGAAGCCTGTGACGTGTCCCACCCATGGAGTGTTCCTCACTTCCACACAGACTAATGAATGAATAAATGAAATGAATGTTATTAAGGTTGTTATTAAATCTAACTAAAGCTTTGCAATTAAACAGATTTTTTCAATGTAATCAATCTTTTGTTGGTTAATTCCATTCATTGAATCAATGAGTCAGTTTTCAATCTGGAAGTGTCAGTTGACACTTTGGTAAATTTACAACCATTGAATCAGGTAAAACTGACAAATTACTTGAAAATATACCACAGCTTTTACTGTAAATATATACTGTTATATAGTATATATTTATCATTTGCAAAGTACTTGTAAAATACTCATGTTTTGTGATAGTATCTCCTCTTCTACTTTTAAGTTTTAAGTTCATGGGTAATTGTTACAATACTGCAGACAAACATTAATGCTACTGAATCAAATAAAAAATGGAATCATATTGACTGTCTACCTATTATTCACAGCTCTATTTTAAAATGTATTAAACCCAGTCAAATCCTGAATCTTGACTATTCTACCTCATCATGCTCTGTTTCTACTAGTTGTGGAGGTGATGCAGAATGGAGGCATCCATACCTTTCACCAGTGAAGCATGTTAAAGGTTAACCGGCCTGATCTTAGCTTATTGTATTGGAGGTGTGTTAGTGGAGATTTTAATTGCCTGTCTTTCATGACGCAGTACTGACACTGCCTTTAACATGACCAGTGTGAAAACGCACATATAAAGAAAATATTTAAAGGGAGACAATGAGTTCACATGATCACTGAGTCAAAGACCAAGCAAAGCAGCAGTGGAGATTTTTTGAAAGACTGGCTGATCAGTCCTTTTGACTGGTGAAGAAGCTTTGTGCTATCCCAGTAAGCTTCTGAAATCACACTGTGTCCTACTCACTTGAACTATAGTGAACATTTTTAAACATACATTTTAAACGATTCTGTTCAATATATAGATATTGGGTTGTTCTATTCAGCCAACTGCACATAGGATACAATTTTCAGATATTCATTTTTCGACTACAGTCGTGGCCAAAAGTTTTAAGAATGACACAAATATTAGTTTTCACAAAGTTTGCTGGTAAACTGCTTTTAGATCTTTGTTTCAGTTGTTTCTGTGATGTACTGAAATATAATTACAAGCACTTCATACGTTTCAAAGGCTTTTATCAACAATTACATGACATTTATGCAAAGAGTCAGTATTTGCAGTGTTGGCACTTCTTTTTCAGGACCTCTGCAATTCGACTGGGCTGCTCTCAATCAACTTCTGGGCCAAATCCTGACTGATAGCAACCCACTCTTTCATAATCACTTCTTGGAGTTTGTCAGAATTAGTGGGTTTTTGCTTGTCCACCCGCCTCTTGAGGATTGACCACAAGTTCTCAATGGGATTAAGATCTGCGGAGTTTTCAGGCCATGGACCCAAAATTTCAATGTTTTGGTCCCCGAGCCACTTTTTTATCACTTTTGCCTTATGGCACGGTGCTCCATCGTGCTGGAAAATGCATTGTTCTTCACCAAACTGTTGTTGGATTGTTGGAAGAAGTTGCTGTTGGAGGGTGTTTTGGTACCATTCTTTATTCATGGCTGTGTTTTGGGGCAAAATTGTGAGTGAGCCCACTCCCTTGGATGAGAAGCAACCCCACACATGAATGGTCTCAGGATGCTTTACTGTTGGCATGACACAGGACTGATTGTAGCGCTCACCTTTTCTTCTCCGGACAAGCCTTTTTCCAGATGCCCCAAACAATCGGAAAGAGGCTTCATCCGAGAATATGACTTTGCCCCAGTCCTCAGCAGCCCATTCGCCATACTTTTTGCAGAAGATCAATCTGTCCCTGATGTTTTTTTTTGGAGAGAAGTGGCTTCTTTGCTGCCCTTCTTGACACCAGGCTATCTTCCAAAAGTCTTCGCATCACTGTGTGTGCAGATGCGCTTACACCTGCCTGTTGCCGTTCCTGAGCAAACTCTGCACTGGTGGCACTCCGATCCCGCAGCTGAATCCTCTTTAGGAGACTGGACTTTCTTGGACGCCCTGAAACCTTCTTAACAATAATTGAACCTCTTTACTCGAAGTTCTTGATGATCCTATAAATTGTTGATTTAGGTGCAATCTTAGTAGCCACAATATCCTTGCCTGTGAAGCCATTTTTATGCAACGCAATGATGGCTGCACGCGTTTCTTTGAAAAATGATTTCAAGCATCACACAAAGTCTGCCATTCTAACCTAATTCTTCAGCCTGACATAATGATCTCCAGCCTTGTGCTCTTCAACATTCTCACCTGAGTTAACTAGACGATTACTGAAATGATCTCAGCAGGTCCTTTAATGACAGCAATGAAATGCAGTGGAAAGTTTTTTTTCGGGATTAAGTTAATTTTCATGGCAAAGAAGGGCTGTGCAATTCATCTGATCACTCTTCATAACATTCTGGAGTATATGCAAATTGCTATTATAAAAACCTAAGCAGCAACTTTTCCAATTTCCAATATTTATGTAATTCTCAAAACTTTTGGCCATGACTGTATATATCACATATATTAATAAATATTGGATAATGGGCCAACAACAAATGTTTTAATGTATTTATAATAATTATATTTTTGTTTAGAAGATGTTTTGTGGTCCTTTTATGTGAATTTTTTGGAGATTAGGGAAGGAGCAGTTTCTGCTGAAAAGAATTGTGTAAAATGATGTCATCATTTATAATAGTTGTTGTGTTTAGTGCATATCTTCTAAACATCTGCTTAGGAGACTTAGTGGAATAGAGGCAGATCACCAGACGATTTTGGCACAGAAGCATCCGAGGAATGGAGTGGGTTCACTGATTAATGCAGTTTTACCAGTTTGGCTCAGTTTCACAAACAGCAGATGGTCACGCATTCAGCACTGCTTTACCACAAAAGTTAAAAAAATTAGCTACAGACAAGACCTCATTTATAGAAAAAAAGCTTAAAATTTTTTTCTTTAGATAAAAATTTAGGAATCTTGTAATCAAATTAAAATCTGCTTCTTTTATCACACTATTGATGTTTTTCTGGCATCTATTTGGCTCACACGCGTACAAAAAATTAATAAACAAACACTTGTGTACAATGATCATTTTTGTCATGTCAGAATTAGGATCATGTATATGGATTGGAATTTACGACATGATAGCCACGATAGATTCACACATCAAATGATAACTGTTTCAAGATTTTTTTTTGTGTTTTCAAAGTTTTTGATTATTTTTAGACTAGGTTATCATACTGTGAATTCCAAACATTCCAAACCTAATAACACTCCTAATTCCGGCATGACAAAAATGATCAGACTACACAATTGTTTGTTTTGAATGAATAAATAAATATTCAAACACACACACACACACAAAAACATTATGGGCAATATTGTATACTTTGCCCTTGTGCCACCTGGGCAGCTCTATTGCCTTGAGGCATGACTCCATAAGACCTCTGAGGGTGTGTGCTCTGGGGTCTGGCACCAGGACGTTGGCAGCGTTTGGGTGCTGTGGGTTGTGGGGTCGGGTCTTCATAGATTGGACTTGTTTGTCAGGTGCAGATGTTTGATTGGATTCTTATCTGGGCAATTTGGGGGTCGTGTCTGAAGCATAGGGCTCTTTTGCCTGACAGGCCCTTTGCACACCAGGAGCTACAAGAGCTATCTCTGCTCCAGAGGATGCGTTTATTGGAATGACCAGCCTCAGAAACCACAGATTTACAGCAACTTCGATTAAAGCCCATATAAATACATCCACTGTTCAGAGGAGACTGTAGGAGTCAGACATTCATGGTCTAATTTCTGCAATGAAAACGCTCACTTTAGGAGAACAACAAGCAGAAGAGACTTGTTTGGGCCAATAAACACCAGAAATAAACATTTTATCGTATATAAAAAAAATTTATATGTATGTAACATGTTTTTTATTGTTATTTGTTCTTTGAAAGATTATTAAGAATGTTTTTATTTTTCATAAAAATTATATCATTATAAACTGAAAGAGTTTCACTGCACACAATCTGAAAAAAAAAAAAGTTTATATTCTACTATGTGGTGCTGCTTACCCAAAAACAAATAGCTGTTACTAACATGCCTCGTTTGCACCAAACTTCCTTTGATTATTCTGCATCGTGAGCACAGAGGTTGCTGTAGTATTGGGTGTAGGTGTGTAATGGAGTGAGGTGTGAAACCTAACCTAGCAGAACGGAATAGATGGAAATGAATTGTATTCAGTGTTTTCCAAAGGTCAGTAGCAAGGTATCCTGATCATGCACTGTGACTAACTGCGAAACCATGACACTGTAATAACACAAGTCTGAGCATTTTAGTCCAGTCCAGACAGATACGTCTGTGATTTCACCAGCAGCTCTTGGCTCTTGTGTAGGAAAACAAATCTGTCCTTGTCTCTATGTTGTATTTAGTCATCTTTGAGAGGCCTTTTTCAGTCATAAAAGAATCTGTTCAATCTGTCCAATACCGCAAACTAATTAAACAGGTGATTATTACAACAGTAGCAATTAGAAAAATTTTATTAGAACCCATTTTAGGTTCAGATTCTGTAGATCCTCCACTATTATCACGATTGTGCAAACACCAACCTACTAGGATTTTATCATTTATTGGAAGAAGCCACTCATTCTCTTAGGAATAAAAGGTTTGTGTTGTCCGTTGTGTTGAACAATTCAAAAGACCAGTTAATTTGCCTATTCAGTTCAGTTCAATTCAGTACAACAGCTTTGCATAATAAAAAAAATATGTAAAATGTAATAAATTATAATAATCAGTTTTATTATATTTATTTCTTTTCTACATGAAGTAACAGTTAGTCCAAACTGTTATATATCCACTTATTTGATGCTGTGTTTGCAGTATACAGTATTGTTTGGAACAAAGTTTTCATACTTGTTAACTGTGTAAAGCTACTTCAGTAAGATACAAACTTCAGGCATCAAACCTGTCTTGGTAGATTGAATACATTCTTGATTAAAGGGTGAAAATCGTGAATGGTGTTAATTTAATTTTGTTTCAACGTCTTATCTGATTTTACATTTTTCAGTTTGCAGCTCTATTACTCTACTAGGCAGAACAGAAGCAAAGAAAAGTACTGCGTTCTTTTACACAACTCGTTTGTCTTTCCTGGTTAAGTTTACACTTCTCAGAATGTCTGATTGTGTTTAAGTGTTTATGATCCTTATGCTAGTTTTATACTCAAACAGTTATGTTTGAAAAAAAATGTGAGTAAAGTGTTTTTAAAGTGATAACTAGCATGCGCAGACAATTCGTTTTGTTTCAAGAAGTCTGAAAAGAGGAAGGTGGTTTTCACACAATTTTGGAACACTATACTGTAAGTACTTTTTTTTTTTTGCATAATGTAAAGTGGCATGTGGGACATACACACATGAAAATTCTGTTATACAGAGTGTGACAATATTAAATAAATAAACAATAATGCTAACCATAGTTACTGCTGCGCAACATTTTTGAGGATTCTTTGTCATGCTGAATCCCTTTGTTATCGGAAATCCCGGCTTGCTAATTTTTGTTCTGATCGGACGCATCACGTTGAAGAGCTTGAAAATCTCTATTTCTTTGGAAAAATCTTGTCAATCAAAAAACAATTAACCCCTTTAAGTATGGACCCTAACTTGCTCCAAACTTGCTTCGTATACAAGGAAATCCATTTTACAGTGGCGAGGCGGTGAATCAGCAAACTACTATTAGAGAGCCAGTTTTCCCGTCTTGCTCAAATTGTATACTGTACAGGAAGGATTGGTCAAACCCTTTGGGAATTATAATGGTCTGTTTAGGACCTGACAAAAGACAGATTTTCCTATAGGAATCCATTTGTTTTGACACTGGGGCAGCGGGTTACAGTCTCAGGTTGTTAAAAACAGTGCGTCAGACATGCAGTTACAGGCATTGCTAAGATACTCCAGACCAAACCGCGCCCCCTCACTTTATTATGTCCCCCTCCTCCATGTATCTTTGTCTTTTGAAAGACAAATCTATTTTGTCTGATATGAAGAATAAGCCCAGGATATTGCTCTTGTATTTTAACCTCAATTTAAAATTTTAGTTCTGTGGTAGATGTTTTGAGTGTGCCGGTTCAGCTGGTAAGTGTTGAAAGCTAAGTTGATGTATTACTTTTAAGCTGATATCATTAGATAATGGCTTCTGTCTGGGTCTTTACTGAATGCTACAGAATACTGTACCCCCAACAAAATGTGAAAAATATGCTAAATAATGTAGAGTTTATAAAACATACTGAATACTACAGATGGGGTGAAAAATTGATTCAAATCACTTTTGTGTGGTGATTGATGCATCGCCACACTGATTCCAAAACCGATTTGATTTTTGAAAATAAAAAAGAACAAAGATATTTAATAATAGAGATTAACTGGTCAGTTGGCCAGTGACCAGAATTGGCTGGTTTCAGTTTGGCCGTGACCGGTGATCTGACAGCCTCAGATATAAACAGTTCTGTATCAAGCGCAGAAGCTTCTGAGTGTTGCAACAGAAACGCATTTTTATGGCATTACATTATAAAAAAAAACATGCACATTAAAAGCCCCCGACCTGCCATTTTCCCCAAACTCTATGCGCGAATTAGTCTCAAACCCACTCACTGATATTTAGTGAGAAAATGTAATAGGGAACAGGCTACATTTAATTACTCGTTCAACTTTTTATTAAAGGTTTAAAATTGTATCAAAACCAGGTGAAAATGTAATATTGAATCTGGATACTTATAAAATTGCAATACTTATAGAATCACAATTTTAATCAAATCGGCCCCTAAGAATTGTGTGTGACTGTTGATTCCCATCCCTCCTGAATACCATCAAGCCCTACAGTTATACAGTATGTATGTACATATTGCTTAAACTCTTTAGTATCTAGTGTCTGAATGCCTGTTTCATGGGGAGTGTCTCTGGAGTGGTTCCAGTTTTTTTTTTCATGTGGAGTCAGGAATGTGTGTTTACATTATTTATAATCACTGTTATTATCACATTAGGTATGGTTTTAGATTAATATTGCTCTATTAAATGGCCTTTTTTGGTGTAGACACGTGAACATGATTTGTCATTTGAGATTTGGTGTGATGGTGGTATTTTTGCTCGCGTGTTTTAGGGTCAGATCTCATTTTGCTGTCTCACACAGTGTTAATGAGAATCAGTCACAAGAGAGACACTTGTTAAGGACAGATGTCAAAGCAGCTTCTGTACTATCAAGGAAGTAGTTGCTTGTTTCATTTATGTCCTGTGTGCTAGGCTACATACTTTATTGGCAAAAAAGAAAAGCATGCTAGCAGTATGTGCTACATACATGAAGAAAGCTTTATTTTTCTTCACATTGTCCCTAGTGTATAACATGGATAACGTGACACGGTGTAAAGGGGTTCTTTCTTTTTTTGTATGTCAAACAGTAAATGGGAGATACTTGCAGGCAGAAACTGTCCTAAAAAGTCATGAGAGGGGAAACTACCGACACATTAGACCACACATGCCATAAGGATATTCTGAGCATTGAAGGCAGTTTAACTCTCGTTTAAATTTTTTTCAATGCTGTGGCGTTGTACCTAATTTTCATAATTTTATAATATTTCCTGTTGCTCTGTCCACTGTTGCCCTTCACTGCTAGTGCAGACACAGGCTTCACAAAACATTATGACAGGGATCACATAGCCTATGTTTTTGTTGTAAAAAAAACAAACCTAACTAAAAAAGCTTTTAATAAAAATATATTTAGTGCTGTGTATGTTTGATATCAAAATATCCCTTATTACATGTGTTGTTCTTTTGATATCTCAATTTTTGCTCAATAAATCTTGAGGTCAAATTCTCATTGCCTGTTCTTTTTTAGATCTGTATTGCACACTTGGCCTCGGAAGATTTGGGGAACTTTCCCCTAATTGCATAATTTTATAATTGTGGCCAAACTGCAGAAATTTTACTGTCATGTCATTGTCAAATCTCTTCTACTAATACAACTTAATACTAATGATTATCATCATCGTTGTATGACATGAGAATCACATGGGACAAGTGCGATTCATTAGGATCTTTCTCCCTCAGTTTTTCAGCAGTAAAGTGTATTATCATGAGAGTTAAAGCCTCATTAGAGTAGCCACAAGTGAGTTGATGAGTGTTTTTTTATTTTTATTTCACCCCATCTCCCACAGGTACTGTAAGAGTTCAGTGCATCTCCAGCACAGGAGAGTCGTTTACAGGAATTCACTGCAGGCCAGCGTTGGGAGTTTTCCAGCTCAACGTAAGCCTGTATTACGTCATCCAGGTTTGTATTTTTCCTCCATGTTTACTGAAATAGAGAATAAGGGTAAACAATATGATATGCTGCTATTATCAAGAAAGTTTACCCTTTTCTGTGAATATGGCAAGAATAGTGTGTACTTCAGCAGAAATGTTCACCAAAACGTGCCCTTATGTAAAAAAAAACCCTGACCCATCCTTTTTCTATAATTTACGAATAAATTGAACAAGGTATCAAAATAATATTTAAATAATTTCTGTTTAAATAAGAATTAGAAGAATTGGTAAACAGCTATCTTCCAACACCGCTAATCTCCCACACCTTTACACAGGACTGGCAGTGTCTTATGAGCAGTAACCTGTATCACTGCCAAAATCTGCACCATTTCCCAACATAACAGTTTTACATCATGTTTTATTTTCCATGCTATGTGATCCATACCGAGCGTTGTAGTAGTGTGTGTACAACATTAGCAAATATCACATTGTGCCCACACATTTCCATATGTTATAAAATCATTTGTCCCACAGTGCTGTTGAATTTACATCTAACTGATGATTCTCTCTAACACTGTCAGGCTGAAAGACACATAACAGGTTTGTATTAATGGACTTGTAGTAATATGTTATTGATTCTGTAGTAATAGCTTAAACAGGACTGGTTTCTTCACATGAATTTAAAATGTGTAATTGTTGAGGTGGTTAACTCTTTTTCTAAGGAGAGGTTTATTTGGCGTTTCCAGAGCGAGCCTTAAGGATAGAGGACTTTGAAACATGATAAGATGAATGCAAAGAGAGGTAAAAAGTACTGGGATTAGGGCGACTTCGTATAGCTCATAGATTCTTTTGATGTTTCACATCACGTTAAAATAAATATTGACAAATTATATTTGTTAATGATCTCCACCCACTTTACATTCCGAACTGTTCGTATTAATGAAAAAACTTCATCCTCTGCACAATATGCAGGACAAACATTCACCTAATTAGAAAGCGGTCACTCGTGTAGGTTACTTGGGGATGTAAACATTTTTGGTCTTATTGAGATTTTGGCTGGTATATTACCTCGTGATAGTCACTTACACTGACACTGCAGTTGCTACGTAACATTTTAGCCAGCATTTCACATCAAAGCCTTTTAGATGAAACCTATGAACAACACTAAAGACAGCAGCATACTGCGGAGTGGCCACAGCTGACTATTGTGAACGTGCCCACCTATTAATATCTGGTTAATTAGTTGTCTTGATTGCAGCGTATAGCAGAGCAGCAACGGCCTTAGACGTACAATGTACACAGAAGGTATGTGTCTCTTAGCAACTGTGAAAATATAGCAGGTATTAAAAAAACAAAAAAAAAACCCGTGTAGCACACATTATGGTCTACAGCATCAGACCCGATGTGTATTTGGTTACATAAGAGGATGTTTCATTAAGAGAACACGCTATACAATTCTTGATTTCTCTCCTACAGGCTTTAGTAGATCCAGGCTTTGCTGCATTTAAATATGGAGGCGGTGTTGACATACATGCCTTCTCCCTCTGATTTTGCACAGAGATAATGCAGTCTTTTGTTTTGTGTAAATGTGTCATGCACAGGAAAGCCTGAGCATGCTCACCCTTATCTCTCGTCATATCCGTGTTGTGAAAACTACAAATGTGCTAACTGCATGTTCAGAGTTGGGAGACTTTTTCTCTTGCTAGTCACTAGTTACACAACTAGTACTTGTCCTTTTTGTTTTGGGATTTTAGTAACGACTCTTAGAGATTGGTTTGTATGATAAAGGTTGACAATGTGTCAGTGGGGCAGCATGGGAGTGCACTGTGGTGTAGTGTTTGGACTTTGCCTGGAGTTTATGACTAGCTTATTAAAGTGTTCCCTCCCTTCTTCTCTCTCTCTCTCTTTCTCTCTCTCTCTCTCTCTCGCGCGCGCATGTGTTCACGCACACGTTCAGCTCTTGATACCTCAGCTGATCAGAAATATTGGCACATGGGATTGACTTGTGTTTCTTGTTGGCCAGATGTGGTTTGTTAGTTCTAAACGTCTCTTGGACTCACCAATCCTTATTGATGATATGAGCAGAATAAATTCAAACGCCTACAGCAAGCAGGATATTGATCTGCAGATCTCCATTAGAAAATAGTTTAGTGTAAGTAATTGAATGGGATGGAACATGTGTTATGGACCCATTCCTTGACAGTATCTCCCATTAATTCAGTCAGAGATGCGGTTTGAATTGACCTGAGATTTTTGAATGCACATGTGATACAGCAGCTCCGATATATCATCACTCCTGAAATTAGTGCAGCCAAAGACCCCCCAAAATTCCTGTGGCGTTCTGTGGGCGACTTGACAGCTTGATGAGCATGCTGATAGACCATAGCAGAAAGAAGTGTTTAATAGGGATGGGAATCACCAGGGAACAGACAATATGATATGATATCGGGATACCAAGGTTCCCAGTCTTTTTCGATTCTCTCAGTATCACCATTTTATAAATATCCTGCTTTAATATTATTTCTTTTTAGATTTTGTTACAATTTTTATAAATAGTTTGCTCCTACTTCACAGATTGCTATGCTGCCTGCCAACATGTAAGTAGTTTGGAATGTAAACCATGTAGGATTATAGAGGAAGTGCAACACTGCAACTATCACCTCAAATGCAAACATATATGAATTAATAATTAATTTTAGCGTGTCAGTGTGGTGATCCATGAACTGCCACACAAAAGAATCACAATACATCACAATGTTTTCCTCCCTTCATCTCTAGTGTTTAACTTGACCTTGTTTTAGCCAGCATATTAGATAGATAGAACTCTTTAGGTTGCTATTTTGTGATATTCTGATCTTGAAAAACAAACAACACATTATACCAGGCAATGGGCAACGGAATAATTATTAACAAAGTGCTCGGTAAGAGACAGTCTCTTGTTAACGGAAAGAGTTTTTCCTTCTACACCTGCTAGTGGCTGTGACAGTCATGTTGATATCCACAATAAAGTTTTTATTCTCCGAACACTTCTGCAATATTTAAAACACCCCAATAACTGCAGGAGATGTATTTATGATTTTATATTACTGTACCTAAGTAGCTCTCCAGTGATGTTTCTACTTTTAAAGCTTTTATTTGGTGCTTTTTAAATGTGAAATATGTATTGTAGCTGAATCTTGTCTTCAGAAATGTGTGTTGCAATAGTGTATTTAATTTAATTAAATTTTTTTGGTAACCGTTTCTTGTTATATACTTCATTATAGCAGCAAATATTGTAGATAGAAACCAGAAGTGAGTATTAGGAGCTCATCTGACAGACTTTTTATTCCCTCTCATTACTTTCTAGTTACTGTTGCTAAACTTGTTTTAGTGGCAGTGCAGCCTTTTTATACAGTTGACCACAGCATTTTACTTTCCCAGCTTTTGGCCTTTCTGTTTTCCCCCTACACTGGTTTCGACCTTATCTTACTGGTCTTGATTTGTACCATTGATTGTATTCTATATATACCATTATATATACCATTGATTGTACCATTAGTAACATACGGTACTGGTGAAATGTATTGTGCCTCCCATAATTTCTTCATATTAAACTAAATTAAATTATGGAGATTAAATTAAAGAAATGAGAACAAATGTTTTACTGTGACAGACTGCAAAGATGCAATACAAAAATAGCTTGTTTGTTTAATAGCTTGTTTACAACCTCAGCAACAACCTCATTTCCTCTCTCATCTGTTCCAATCACTGTGTGGCTTAACAAACAATCTTGGTTAATCTTAGTTAATTTGAATCTGGTCAGGTACAGGGACTGGATTGAAAATGAGAGCCGAAAACGAGATAAAAGTCCTGCATTTATATATTCTGTATATATTTTTTAAGTAAGTCTGGCTGTTTGGAAGCAAAATATGAATAACTGATCGTCAGTAATGTACGTTATCATGTGGTGTCTCTCTCACATCTCAAGTTCTAGATGTGCTATAGATCACTTTTTATTTGCTCCCACTCATAAGTATGAACAATAGATATAACACATGCATTTATATGCTGGTGCTGCAGAGTTAAAGTCTTTAGCTACTCATTAATCTGTTTTATGAAGTCAATCATTGTATATCTCAGTTTTTTGCTGCTTTAATATAATTATAAATAAATTGGAAATAAGAACTTAATCATTTAGGTTTGTCAAGCAGATTGCTGGTCTTTTTGGAGTATTTTAATGTGGTCTTCCTGGCCGACACTGGAAAAAATCAACAGCTATCATGTTTATCTAGCCTGCAAATCTCATTCTGCAATTCTCAAATGCCTTGAGAATTTACTTTAGTGTAATCTTCCTAGTTGTCAACTGGCTTAATGTTTTTTTTTATATGGCTAAACAATATGTCCAATTTAGAACACATCTAAAAGCCACTTGCTGATTTCCAGGCTGCTTTTGAACTGTGCATTTGCTCTTTGTGTTTGTATTGTTGCTGTTTTTTTATTTATTTATTTATTTTTATTTTTAGCCCTTTGTAGAGTCCTATGGATTTAAATGTGCTGTATGAATTAAAATGTTTCTTCTTCTTCTCTCTACTACTACTACTACTACTACTACTATTATTATTATTATTATTATTATTATTATTATTTCTCAATCTTATTCTCTACTCTTTGTTGCCGTGACGTTTTTCCTGCTTAGGTGCCTAGCGATCCTTTAAACCCTGATTTGACTTGGGGTTGTGTCAGGGGTAGCATGATTTGATTAGTGTCACACTCGCTGTTTTCTTCTGTCTCCCAAAAAAAAGCTCTCAGACTATTCCATTACAGCAAGCCTGTTTGTTGTTTCCTGCAGACACGTCATGTATAATGAATCAGTGAATCTTTCTAACCCTGAGTTTCACTTTCAGCTGCCTCCTACTGCACAAAGGAAAGTTTTATTAAACTCATTGACTTTCTGCATATACCTCTTTGTTTGCAATTTTACGTGTTTTTTTTTGTCTTGTGCCATTTACAAATGGACTGAATGAGCTTCAGATTTTAAGATTCCATTATTTGACACATTTCAGTGTAGTACATCCAGACTGTTTGTTTTTTACCAGAAAAAAAGTGCATGTGTGCTGTCTTGCTGCGTTTCCCTACTGTACAGACGTTTCACTCTTACGTAAGCAAACTCTGAGATGCTTCCTGTGCGTTACCTAGCAATGTGTAAACCCGTACCCCCCGGCCACTCTCTCCATTTCCGAGTGAATAAAATTAATTTAACATCTTGCCCCACCAATGGCTCTGCGCTGGACATCCAAGCTAAACAGCTTTCAGTTTAAGTACAGATTAATGAAGGAAAGGAAAGTAGCTCTCAGTGCAGCACTGCAATGCCAAACAAGATCAATGACTCTTTCAGTTTACGTTCACCATCATGGTCTGTTAAGATGTGTGAAAAAGGTGTAAATTTAATATGAAATACAAATGTATCCCAAATCCTGAAATTCAATGTATCATGGCTCTGTCCCCCTCATTTATATTTCCTTAGTGTTCAGTCAAAAAAGTTTATCCAGCAAACAAGAACACTTTTCGGCATAAACAAAAATCGGCTTATTATTATAATAATAATAAAAATAATTATTATTATATTTTACGTGTCAAAGTTAGCTGAACAAAACAATAATTTTTTTAGAGGTTGCAGCATTTTTGTCTGATTGCATCATTATTTAGTCTGAAAATTCTGGTCATGGTGTTGAACTGGTTTCACTGGAATGTGGTAACGCTTTGTCATCCAAGCAGAGGAGCCAGCTTAAGAGATCCTTTTCAGAGGTGCTACATTCATAATGTTTTATGAGTGTGAGTAAGCCTACATGATCTATAAACTCTGAATCATTACCTTAGCAAATCCAATCCCATAACAATTAATACTTTACTAAAAGCTGTGAAGGAGGCATGGTGTCTGTTTTGTTAAGTTGAGGATTTGTGGCCTCCCAGTCCACTAATATACCAGATTTGTTTTGTAACAATTCTGAACCCCTTGAACTGCAGTGTATTGTATTTCATGACCTTTTTGTGAGTTTGTGCAGTCTAATCCAGAACAATGGTGTCCTCTAGTGGAGAAAAGAAACACAGCGCACCAAAGTAAGAAAGATAACAAAATGCTACTTACACAAAGATAAACACAGTGCTACTTGTCTGTGTTTGCGTCATGTAGTTTGCTATCAGAAATGTTTTTGTATATAAGATTTCCCGGAGATGCTATGCCCCAGTGAACGTGAGCTCATGTCTGACTTTTGTCAGTTAAATCTCTTCTCTCTGTCTGGAGCAAAAGCAGACTTAAGATGAGATTTATCAAATGTGCTGTCCCTGGCTTTCCTGTAAATGTAACATTTGGATGAAAGCAATAGGACATGATGTGGCCAGCCAGTCAGCCACATCCAGCTATGTATTTAATTTTGTTAAGTGAAACTTGTATTAATCCTTCTGTTACCTTAAAATTTGCTAACATCTTTTATGCTTGAGGTTATTTTGACCCCAGCAATAAACCTCCAGAAAATTATCATAATTAAAATTGTTACCCAAGTTTATGTATAAAAATCCCTGAAATATGAAGCAAAAAAAAATTGTCATTTATTTTGAGACATTTATTTGTTCAGTTAGGACTTTATGTGAATAGAAATCTGAAACATCATACAAATGTACACATTGTTTGTTTGAGTATTTCAGGCAAAGTAAGAAATTAGGATAAACTGTAGTTTAAATTGATTCTGATGAGGACGTTATGCCCAATCTTGGTGGTTAGCACTGTTGCCTTGCAGCTCCAGGTCCGGGTTCGATTCCCACCTTGGGTCTGTGGGAGTGGAATTTGCATGTTCTCCCCAAATTGACTGTAGTGTGTGAATGAGCATGTGAGTGTGTGTGTGTTTGTGTGTGATTGGCAAACCCCCTCTCCGCCGGTACACAGGAATAAGCGAAATAGACAATGACGATGAGTTATGCCAGTTTTCCAGCAGAGTGCGCTATTTAGCTTAGTTTGGCTTTGTACAAAGCGTGACAAAAACTCCTATATTATATATTATATATACTATATTATATATCTTATATAGTTTATGTAGAGCTTGACAAAAGCATGCATCCCATTTTTAAATGTTATAAAAATCAGTGACTGTTGAGGTCTGAGCTCATCATTGAACTAAATTTTGAAAGATGACCTAATAAAAACAGAGAGAGAGATTGCATGGCAGGTTAAAGGCTCTTCTTGTGGTCAAAAGCGTGTGTGCGAATGCGTGCATTGCATGTGTAAGAGAGGGTCTTGTTATGGGAATGTAGTACAATTGACAGTAAAATCTAAAAATGTAAACATGTCGAACTAGATCTGGTGATTAAATTAGATTTTTTTTATTGTTATTATTGTTTATTTCAGATTTCATTAACATTACTCTTTAGTTTTTGCTGCACTGCTATTATTTATTTGTGTTCACACAGTGAACACACACTTTCACACATTTTTCACACTGCAAAGTTTTTTTTTCCCTCTAGCTTAGCCAGATTTATTTTGATTTGGTTCATGATACTTGGGCTTTCAGTGCTACTCAAAGCAAGTGTCTCGTACTGTGCATTTCATAGTGTTTTGTGTCTACAGGCTCTTGGAGTCAACTTCTCTTTGTCTGATCCTGTGTCAGAGAAAACGTTAGAGATTAGTAACGTTTCGGTCCTGATGTACTTCAGTAACCCGAGGGTTTAGATGTCATATGTGTGTCTGTCTTTTCCTCTCAGAGGCCCCTGCCCTTGCAGGAATGCTGTTCTCAGAGAGATGAGCTCAGTATGAGCCCGTTCTTTCCTTTCTGTGCAAGAGATACACAGTGCAATATGTTCTGAGGTGCAGTGCAGGAGAGCTGTTGACAGAGAGGTGTGTTGAGTCTCCATTTCCAAATAACAAAACAGCGGTAGTTTCGGTGCAGCCATTGTGTAACACTGGCAGGCATAGCGGATGTGAACGTCCATCATTGGGGAAGCCTGTGCCGTAGGGGAAACTGAACAAACCTGAGCATCCTGCTTTTTGTCCTGTGTGTATGTGCATGTGTGCGCCTGCATAACTCTGTGTGTTTGTGTGCAGCACATTCTTCTGCAGGCGTCTCTGTCAGAGATATGAGACAGTAGGCCAATATTATCTGGCTCCTGTGTTCTTGCTATTGCCCAACCCTCATGTAGGGCTTGTCTGTCCTTCCTGTGTTAATTATCTCACGTCCATATTTGGACTTTTTCCTTGGACAGGATAACTTGCATCCGACCTACTTCCTGCTCTCACCCACTCTCAGACATCCTCTTTTCTGTGTTTTACTCACACACGCAAAAGCCAGACAGGCGTGCCATTTCAGGATGTGATGTCACATCCCTTTGTTTTATATATATATATAAATATATATATTTTGATCCTTGTGTGATCTCTACTACCAGTTCCGATGGCCTGTTGGGCAAAGGAGGAAGTGGTTCGTTTGGTTTTGTTATTCTGTTTCTTTTTTTCTTTGCTTTGTTTTGTCAGGCTGCAGACTTGCACTGCAACCTGTCATTATGATCTTCCTCATGCCTGATGGAGTAGAGTTATATAAGATTGTTTAAGAGGTACATATGTTCTGTAACAGGTTTGCTCCTTTAGTCTTGCAAAAAAGAAAGGAAGAAAGAAAAAAAAAGAAAGAGAATATCTGTCATGTTTATCACCTTGCTACTGCAATTGCAGATTTTGCCCTGTTCTACAAAGTATTTCTACCCTGATGGCTGTGGTATGTTTAACGATGACGCCATCCCCATAGGGCATGAATTTTACTAAGTGGTTTGATTAGTATAAAAATGATGTACATCATACACTATGGACACTGCAGTCAGCAGATCTTGACTGAGTTGAACAGTGAGAGATTTGCATTCTCCACCTTCATCAAAACCCTAAACAAGGTAATATCTTTATTCCCAGAATGGCATTCATCTCTCCAGCATAGTGCCAAAGTATTCTAGAATATACACAGAGGTGCATTGAAGCTGTTTCGGCAGCTCATATTGGTCCAACATCTTGTTTTCTAACCAAAACGTGTCTAATGAAACAGGATAGAAAGCACCTTAAATTGTCATAATTCTTTATCTGACACCCACATGCACCTTTTAAAAAGTTCTTAAAGTTATGACAGTGATAAAGTTACTTTGGTTACAAGAATGAGCTTTATATATATAGAGAGGTTTTATATATATAAAATCTCTAATATGAGGCCAAATAGATGAAACACATTCTCTCTCTTTCTTATATATGTCTTTTTTTATGTCTGGTTCTTATTTGACTTTTACTGGTTTGGAATAACGTTTCAAAGAAACGAAATATTCTGTTGAAAAACTTATTCTTACTCAGTGCATTTCCCAAGGACTTCCTGTATGTGAGTCGAGTCATGTGTGCGATGGAGAAGTCTCATGGTTTGTTCTGTGCATCTGCATGACTAATTAGGATGATCAATTATTCATCAGATTATGGCAGAGCAGTAAGAGAGTGAATCTTTTGGCAAAGATAAAGCTCGGTAAACTCCTGTTATGAGAGGTGATTCAGCTCTTACAGTTAGCACTGAGCAACACAGAAAGGAGAAATGTAGTGTGTGTGTGTGTGTGTGTGTGTGTGTGTGTGTGTGTGTGTGTGGATGCATTCTGTTTTACATTGTGTGTCAGAATTAAAGTGAATATACAGTAGTCTTGCTTTTGTGGGTGTAACGGCTGTTACTTGCACAAACTTAGTTTGACCTTTTATGCTTTTCACCGAATGTAGGTCAGCAGGCCTTTCATGTTTACACAGTAATGCTGTCTGTCAGGTACAACATCGATTAAACTCAAAAGAGCTTGTGCATTACAGCTGCATTCTAGGTATCAGTTTTTATTTGTGCGTGTCTGTGTGCATGTGTCTTTTTGTGGGTCAGTATTTGTATGCACGTGCGTGTTTGCGTACATGTGTTTGCATAGGTGTGTATGTTCGCTGATGAATTTCTAGGAACTTTCCTTTGTCTTCCGAGGGTTAAGATCTGACATATTTGTGTGTCCTAATATGTCCTAAAGAAAACATTGATTTTTACCATCCAAAATGAAATTCTGTAGAATTTAAACACGACACCTGGGGGAGACCTTTTATAGATGAGGACAATTTTTTTGGAATTTGAAGCTGTTCCTAAGAAGTGTTTGCTCACGTTCAAATATATTTTTTTTTAAACAGCAGACAGTAAAATATTTCTTTCCTCAGACCATGGATTCATTGTTGGAGTACAAATTTTTGTTCTCATTATTTTAAAAATAGTTTTTAAGCAGGGCAGCATGGTGGCTCAGCTGGAAAGTTTGCCACTTCTCAGCTCCAGGATTTCAGTGTGAACTCGGGTTACCTCCTGCGTAGAGTTTCACTTGTCCTCTTCGTGTCAGTGTGGGTCTCCTCTGGGTTCTTCAGTTTCTTCCTGCGGTACCTGCCCAAAATATCCTAATAGGTGGAATGGCTACTCAAATTTGCACACTGAACAGAAACATGTTATTAGTTTTCAGGCACACACTGTGCACATTTTATTTATGCAGGGGTATAAAATAATGGCATGCATTTAGCAACACCAAATGTGCTTATGTTTTCAGTTCTTGGTTTGAAAGCAAATTTTAATGAACAAGAACAGATGCAATGTTGCGCATTTAGACACCAACTGATTGTCGGTGGAAAAAGGCCTAAGGGTGCAGGCATGCATGATATTTGTGTGTATGGAGTATGCCCGATTGTTTGAATAAACGCATGTTTATGTTTGTGTATGTCTATGTGCATTTGTAGGATTTGTTCTTATCTGCAATGATTTCAGATTTACCTACAATGAATGCATTGTGTTTTTATTGTTTTGTAAGCACTACACCTGTCTCTGATACTCTGGGGGAGTTGACTAAAATACTTCCTTATGCATTATTATTTTATTTATTTATTTTGTCCACCTCTCCTGTAAAGCTTGTTTGTGTTCATAGGAATGTGCCACACCTTCTCCAGAACCAGAGCTTGAAGTGGGCTGCTGCACTGTGTCACTGCTGAAGAGTTACGCGGCTTCACTGGAAAAATATTTTCTGTCCTCTTCCATGACATGCCTGGCATTCCTCTTGTCATTTCAGCTCAGTGTTGTGTATTTTGAATTGTGTTTTTGTAAAACCGTGCCTTATATCAGACGGACTGAAAGGAAATATTTGCCAGAGCCAAAATAAGTGGACGAGTGCCGTTCTGTCCTTGACTTACGAGAAGTAATTGTATCAACCCTCCCAGTCTATCAGAGTTCAGGTTACAAAACTCAGGTTTAAAAAATGAGAAACCCCATCTAGCTGCTCTTGGGAGCATGATATGGTGGTGTCTGTACTGTAACCCAGCACCAACCGTAACAATCCTGCTGGGACAAATCACCTAAACTAAAGGCAGTGAGCTAACCCAGTGTAGGTACTGTACGTGTGTTGATTATTGATTCAGGAAATTCTGATCCACCCAAATACCTCTTCAATAATTGTAATCTTTGTGGCCAGCCAGAGGAAATGCAAGTTAAGCATGCTTTGCAAATATAGTATAAGAATGCTCTGAATATACTGTGTGTGTGTGTGTGTGTATTTGAAATGAAATATTCAAGATGGGATTAAAGCGTAGATTTTCAATTTTTTTTTTCACAGGGTGTAAGGGAGGCTGCGTAGTTTAACATGTGTTGTCAGGCACACATATGCGTACATAAATACTTACATACATACATACATACATACATTGATTTGTATCTTCATCATTATTTAGTTAGACTTTTATCTGTACTTCTCTGCTGGTAAGTTTAGCCTAATCAGGGTACCGTTCACTAAACTCATAAATAAGCCTGTTGCAAGCATTGCTGTTGCAAAAGTTAAACCCCAATAACCATGAATGACCCAAAAACCATGAAATGGCTTCATCATGGCTGCTTTCTTAATGTATGCATTTGCACCTCAGCTCTGACTCTTTGATTCATGAACTCCCACGATGCCTCTGAAGGTGTGCTGTGGTATCAAGGTTCTTGGATCCAAGTCAACACTGTGATCTCTTTTTTTCATGCTCTTTGAGCATCCCTGAACAATATTTGCAGTGCAGCAGGGAGCATTATCTTACTGAAAGAGGCCACTGACATTAGTGAACGCTGTTGCTGTCATTAAAGTGTGTAATCCTGCAACAGTGTACAGGTGGTTGGTTCTGTACTGTATGTGTTAGCAACATTGGCAATGAATACCAAGTTTCTCTAGCAGATTGTTGCCAAGAGCATCACACGGCTTCTGCAGGCATGCCTCCTTCACATAAGGCATCTTAGTGCCACGTTGGCAGTGCACATGAACCCGACTGACCACATGATGTAAATGAAAATTTGATTCATGACAGGGGTCAGGATGGGCACTCTGACTAGTTGGTGGTTACACAGCCTTATACACAGCAGACTGCAAAGCACTGTGATTGTGCATTGCGAGTTTGAGTTAAACTGTAATATTTAGCTATTGAATGTCCCATATTGTATTTATTTAGACTTACACCCAGTAATTGGACAAATTATCTCATTAGGAGTATGCTTGCCAATATTTATCAGCTTAAAATAATTTTAAAAAATCATCAAAATTCACTCAGATACTTAAAAAAAAATCAGATACCTTGAAAAAACTGATTGGTTACTTGCTGTGTAACATATCACAGCTCTTGACCTTGACAGGTGCCATCGTAATTCAATAATCAGTTATTTATATCCCCTGTCAGTGGTTTTTAATGTGCACAGCTCACTTAATTAAGGGTCAAGGCTAGTGAATTTAGTCCTGCCAGAGAACCTTGGACCCTTGTACAACACTAGAAAATTGGACCTAGAAAATTGGACCCTTGTACAACACTCTTAACTACTGTAAAAGTTGCTCTAATTGTGTGCACTCTCGTTTGCTTTGGATAAAAATGTCTCTCAGAAGGAGAAATACTGATGCTGATCTAAGATCTAATGGAGTGCACATTTCAGCTCAAGATTATATGTTTTTGTTTTGAAGCTATATATAGAAAGAAGGGGAGACTTTCTGGAGTATGTACAGTAAATACAACGTGTACACTGCAGTATCATGGTATGAATCATTCATTGTATGAAGTGGATCAATGCCATTTTTATTTTACAGTAATGATACTGAAACGTTATCACTGGATTATCACTCGATTCTGTTTTTCTATGAAAATCTTAAGTGTTTTCAATTTTAGTTTTTCATATGAAGACTTTCCTTATAATTATCGTAAAACAAACCGCTAAAGCATTTTACTGCTATACAAAAAGAAATAGTAATCAACCTGGCTTACCCAAAACCGCTGATCATATTTTTATGTAGACTATTATTTTATTATAGATTTTTGTATTTTAATAGTTAAAACATTTTTAGTATCTCAGTGCTAAAAATAAAATAAAAAAGATATAAGGTGTGCAATATATTTTTACCCCATTGTTGTTGTTTTAACTTTAGTGGCTTTTGCCAGGCTTCTGAATTGCATTTAGTCTGAATGACTGATCAGCTATCATATATTAAACTTTGATTGTATTTTGATTACATTAGTTCCTTGCTAGTTGTGGTCTGTGGTGGTCTTGTCCACTACTAGGTGAAATCTACACGTGTTTTTGCACGTGTTACTGGACATATTTTATATAGATTGTGTTGTCATTACAAAAAGTACCCCCAGTCACATTCTACATTGTCCTGAAGATTACTTTTATCACCTTGGATGACGTTAGTGAAGAGCCTTCAATAGTTTTCTTTGTATGTGACCTATTTTATGTCAGTTTATTTTGTTGCATTACAAGCGGTTATGTGAGTTAGATTTGCTACAGAGTCAGATTGGATTTTTTTCGTTTTTCTCTCGAATTTCTGATCAACATTTTTTTTTGGCTGATGCTGTATGTATGATAAATGCCATCTCCTCAATGAAACCTCAATTAAATTATCAAATGATATTTTGTCACATTGTTTAGCCATGATTGTTTGGTGCTTTTTTCTCATTCATACATTGGGTTGCACTAGCTTCGAGAGTGAGGCTCTTCCACTAGAAACTAAACCAGCAGGTATTTTTTACTGTAGGTTTGCAGGTGGGAGCCTGAAATCCCACTGGAGGGCGCTAGGTCAAAACGACCTTTCTGTGACCTTAGCTAATGTGCCCTCTGGCAGGGCACCTGAACCCACATGCTCCCAGCAGTTCAGGCAAAGAGCAAGATGTGCATTACTGACTTGCTGTTGATAAAGAAGGGGATGTCATTCAATTTCTACATCTGTGTTTTATTTTTATACAGGGATAATGGCTTTTTATTTATTTCCCCAAGCATTAGATGCATTTTATATTTAAGGTAAATTTTTGTTGTTTTTGTTAGGAGTGATTTAAATAATCAACAAATAAATATTTAAAATTCACTTGATTACTTGCAGATTAGATTAATTGGCATTTACATATTGCCCATATTGAATGAATGAGTGTATGAGTGAGAGTGTGTGCTTGTGTGCTCTGTAATGGACTGGCACTCCACCCAAGGTGTACCCTGCCTTGTGCCTCTAGTCCCCTGGGATGGGCTCCAGACTTTCTGTACAGCATAAATAGTATAGATAATGAGTGAGTGCGATAATTTCAGTTATGCTGTGTAAAGTTTTCCACTTGGATTTAGAGTTGAAAATGGGCACATTGCTAATTTAAATGGACATATTAATTATGTTCATAGTTAATGAATTCAGTATCCGCTATTGATATAAAAAAAAAAACACACACACACAGACATTTATACAAAAAAAATGATACGTCACACAGAGAAGAGCAGCCAATAATGCTTTCTGATAGCTTTCTTGTTTTTTTCTGAAGACAACTCATTTTCTATTATACAACGCAATAATAATACTTTATAATTGTCTCTTCCTGTAATTGGAAAACATTTAAGATATACACACCTCTTTGGCTGCACACCAGCCACTCCCAGTCTAAGGCTAAAATAATGCACGCTTTATTAGTCTGTTTGTTGTCTGGCAAAGTGCATTATTAATGCTTGGTCTACAAAGACAAACAATCTGCCTTACCATTTTATTCTCAGTAGCTCTGAACGTTCACACACCATCTACAGTATGTGCTGTAATTTTAGCTCACTCATAGTGAAACAGCCTGGTTTGTGTAAGTGTGACATTGGTGTCTTGTGCATGACCCCAAAAGCATGAACAACTGCATGGTTATGTAGAAGTATGGCATGTTAAACTGAAACCTATCGCCCAGTTGTCTGTCTCTCACACACGTTACACCTTTACCCCATACACAGAACAACCATATTTAAACCATTAACATTAAAACCATCTAGGTTTTAGGATCACCTTGTGCCGCCAAACAGCTCTGACCCTTTCCAGGCAAGACTCCGCAAGACATCTGAATGTGCGCTGTAGTCTCTGTCACCAGGACGTCAGCAGCAGATCTTTTAAGTTATGTCAGTTGCATGGTTTGTCCTCCATGGATCAGAATTGTTTGTCCAGTACATTCCATGAATGTATTATTGGATTGAGATCCGACGATGCTGGAAGCCAGATCAACAACAACCTTGAACTCTGTGTCTGCTATGCTCCATATACAGTAAGCGGTGATGCACTGGGTGTGCTGATCACTGGGTGATCTGGTCACTAGTTTATAATAAATATAGTATATAATTGCTATTCAAAATTATTTAATTCATATTGCAATAGTGTTAGTGTTTGTTCGTTGATCCCACACGTTAATAAACTTAAATAACGCCATGATTGCGTTATTGTTAGGTTTTATATTACACTGAGTAGAGAATGATTAATAATTTTTAAGAGCATTTGTTTTTTCAGTTGATCTACGTTAATTACTTCGTGCTAATATTGTAATGTGAGTCACACTTTATTGAGCATAAGTAGGACTTATGGTGATTAATGCCTTAAAGTCAGATGTGCGTAATAATTATTGATGTAAAAAGCTTTTTGCTGCTTTGAAAAAGGGGTGAAAGGCAAAAAAAACTGGCTTTTTTTGGATACAAAGCAAATGAAACCAAATGTAAAGTCATGATCACTGCACAGTCAGGAACACATTGAGAGGAAAATACATAAATTAACCACAAAAACCTAAAGAAGAATTAATCTCAATCGCCATCATCTTCCACAACTGCAACCTTCTTAGATGCGGCAGGAGCACAAGTTTCAAAGCTAATTGTATGCTTGGAAAAAAGCAGCAGCCTATATAAAGAGTGGTTTTGTGAAAGGATGATATAAGAATAAAACTGGATGGCATGACGTGATGGCTGGATTTCTCTTCAGCATTGCCCACCAGTTTGAATTAAACCCCAGCAAAGTACAAGTGATTTTGACACTGATGCAAGACAAATCTCAATCCTTTGCATCCAAATTCATAAGAGACTGGCTAGCCTGGTTTTAAAGATGTTGAAGTGATGGCTTAGCCCAACTCACCTGAGTTGAGCCTAATTAAAAACTTGTGGGCCTCTTAAAGAGGGAGATTTGTAAACGAGCAAAGCAGTACACATCACTGAACATCCTGTAGGCATCTCACTTAGTTGCTTGAAATAAAATTGGATGTGATTGCATAAAAAAATTCAGACAGAATCCATGAGTAAGAAAATAATACAGGCATCAGAAAAGAATGGTGGCTCTATTGGTAAATTAACAATTTCCAAGAGTGAAAAATGATTTGTTAGCTGTTTAATTATTGAATTTGTTTATTTATTTATCGTTATTAGTTATAAGCATGTAAAAGATTTTTGGCATACAAAATTCCAAAGTTTCATAAAAATTGTGCACACATACTGATTGGTGGAAAAAAAAAATTTATACCATGCTACTTCTCCTGCAAGGGATGAATTAGGATCACAATATTAAAAAAATCTGGATAAAAAAAACTTATTTTTGATAATATTTGTGTAGACAGTGTACTGTATGAGAGAGTAGGTAAGAGTGTGTTGAAATTTGATCGTATGTGAGGAGTATGGTGTGTGTAGGAGGTTTAATAACGTGTTGGAGGTTTAATACTATAATGTGTAGGAGGTTTAATAATGTGTAGGAGGTTTTGCGTGTGTGCGCGTGTGTGTGCATGCATAAGCTTATGAGCATGTCTGTGTACATGTTTGTGTCTGTCTGCATAGGATATTTTAATCATGTCCATAAAAGGCCACTTATTATTGTACACAAATGCACGCATGTGTTCAGTTCTGTTAGAGTGTACATGACATTGAGTCCTGTCTTGTGAGACTAATAGTAATTCTGCTGCAGAACTCTTGGTTCCAGGAAGGTCTGTTATTTTACTTTGTCTTTGCTCTTACATTCACTTTCTCTTTGTGTGATTATTAGACACTGCTGCAGGTGCACTTTATTCATATACAGTTGTGTGCAGTGTTCCTCTTCATGTACACTGTGGTTATGAGCATGTGATTGTCAGCAGGTGCTTTTGATTACAGAGTTATTTTATCTATCATAAATTGCACCTCTTTTGTGGTGGTGTTTCGTCTTTGTATCCTGCTGTTTTTATGGCTCCTCTGAGTGTCTGCAGGCTGCCTGATCACCAGAGTCACTGCCAGAGAGCCTGTGACACTGAGCTGCCTTTAGTGAGCACATAAAATCTGTCCATATAAGAGCAATAACCCAATATTCTGTTCACATGTGGGTGTTTATTGGCTTGTTTTCCGCACTTCCAAAACTAGCACCTGGCCCGATTGATCAGGGATTTGGAGATTTATCAGTGCTGCGAACACAACAGGAAATGTCTGTCCTTTCCTAAGATTTCCTATGTGACCTTATAACTGAGAGGGGGGCTCTTCCTACGCCTGCTCCATCTCTCTGCTGTCTGACTGAAGGCTTTATAAGTGCAACGCAATGGCTCGTTCAGAGTCGCTAACTCTCGCTGCCCACCACCCCCCTTAAGTGCCCCCTACAGAGGCTGCCTACTATGTGCATTCCAGAAACAGGTCAAGCACACAGCCTCCACATGGCAGCACAGCGCTGCAACACAACGCGCATAACTACAATAAGCCTTATTAAGGCAACTCTTTTCAAATGTTTGACGCACATCGTGAACCTTGATCTTTTGCTCGCATCACATGCATGCAAATGTGCACTTAATCACGAGAGTCAGCCGGTTCAGTAATAGTCAGCTGTGCTGCAGAAAAACTATTTTTTTGTGCAATTTGTAAAAAAAAATTTTTTTTAAATAAATAAATAACCTGCAATGAATATCTGATTTCCACAGTGCTAATGGCATTGTTTCATTTATGGATGACGTTTTTCATTGGACAGAGGAGTATAAGCATAAATACATGCATGTTAAATGTGAAGTGTGAAAGGTCATATGTTGCAGAGTGTGCAGATACAAACTGAACTCGTATCTAGTTCCCTTTTTAAAGAAAAATGATCTGTGCAGTGTCCTTCGTGTTTCCTGTGTTTGTTTCAGCCAGATTTTGTCCTTTCGCATACCAGCTGCCCCCCCCACTCCCGTTTATTTATTTTTTTCTTTTTCCAAAGCTGGTCCTGCAGGTACTGTGGGGCCCCACCTGTTCAGGGTTCAGGGAAGCGTTTCATTTTCAGTTAGTGTGAAATTCTGAGCTGCCACTTCCAAGAAGCGCAGGAGGAACTGAACACGCCTGACGCTCAGCTCCAGCTTCCCATTACCCATTAAAGATTAACTGTGAGCTGCCCCACAGCCATCTCTCTCTCTCTCTCTCTCTCTCTCTCTCTCTTTCTCTCTTGCAATGTCTTGCACTATTTTTTCTTCTTGCCGACTCTCAGTTCCATTTCATGTTTTCATTTCTTCTTCAGAGCCACTCTTCGTCTACTCTGTCTTCCTTTAGCACATTGCTTTTTTTTTTCTCATGCATGCATTCTCTTGCACATTCTGTCTTTTTGTTGTGCAAACACTCTGTCTTTCTTGTTCTCACTTTCCCTGGCACACTCTGTCTTTCTCACGCTCGACAATTCATTAATATTCAATGAATTAAATGTTGTAAGTGTCTGAGTGCGTAAGCACAAAAGTATGTGCAAGATTGTGGCAGCTTCTGATCAGCCCCAGAAGATTTCAAAGAAGCTACAGTACATCTACTTCCTCTCAACTCGCCACCACCTATTCCTTTAAACCGAGGTCAGCTTAGCCACACACACACACACACACACACACACACACACACACACACACACACACACACACACACGCCTTTCTGCATATGACCGTATGCTCCCTTAGTTCTGTTCTGTCATTGCTCTGAAGGAAGCTTGCCAACATGGGCATAGGTCAGTCATTCATGCAGTTGTACTTATCTTTGTTTCACCATAGATGCCCACTGTCTCCTTCCTACCACACACACATGCACACACAATAGAGTAGTACAACATGCCTTTTATGGAAAGATTTTGGAGCTGCAGTGATTTCACACCCCCTCCTCCCCTTTGGAGTGACCAGAATGCTCCCGATGATGGCATGATTAGATCACTCTCATTCCTGCTCTTACTCGCTCCCTCTATCTCTCTGTTTTTTCTCTTTAAACAATAGCCCTTGTTTTCACCTGCATCAGGGACTTTCCTCTACATTAGCCTGTTCTCAGTTAAGTGACTAATATTATGCACTTTTAGTTACAGAAGTTGTCGATGTTCCTCTTATCTGTGCTGTGTAAAGTTGTGTCTAAAACGTCTCTGTTTTTCAGCCCCCCGCTCCTCCTTAAATGCCCTGTGGTGTTTGTGTGACTAGGTGCGTTATTGTTAGTGTCATCGATTTCTCTGTGAATGCTTGGACTTTTCTGAACGCAATTCTCCCTTTCTACAAAATGTAGGCCGCATGACATATGCGTGATTCATGGCCGTGGATCCGTGGGCTGTCAGTGGATTCCTTACAGCCTTGACTTCTAGTACAAATATTGCTTTGACATGTAGCAATAGACATGGATTCAGTTCTCTCATACTGGGTGAAAGGCGACTGTGTTACAAAGACAAGTCGGGCATTTCTCACTAGGGATGCATTAGCATCTAAATTTGGCAAGAGCTTTTATCGAACGTGGCTTGCTGGTAAGGCAAAATCCAATTGCAAGTTTAAGCACAAAGAAACCAACAGTTTACTCAATTTCCCCTTTTTCCCCAAATGTTGTTGATCAGCCAAGACGGTCATCATCCGATGTTTGCATGTGTATTTTTGCTCTGCAGCTACAAAGCTAAAAGGGTAACTAGGTAAGTTCTCATCTTTACTGTATTTCCCAGCCCCTAAAGGATTCCAGTTCTTCAGTAAAGTCGCACAGACTTGCCAGTTTTGTTCTTAATGTATATTACAGCCGAATGCTGTACTCCTTATAGGGCAGAGCAAAACTGGAAAAAGGTGTTAATTAATGTATTAATATATTAAACAGTGACGATACAGATAAATATTATTACATATTTTGCCCCATACATAATTTACATTTGGGCTTCTAGCTATAGTAAGTTTAGTTTACATCCCATGTCTCAGTTTAAGCTTTCACAATAAGAATGTGTAATCTATTACGTATCATACTCAGTAAGGTCATTTTCCCATATCGTGTTATTACAGGTGTTATTGTTCAGATCATAAAACAATGTTATAAATTCATGACGTATTAACACCTTCCTTACATGGATGTATGATCTTGTAGGTTTAAAACAATTTAACATATTTTTGGTAAAATTATTTGCTGTATGTGTATATCATATTTTACTGTGGCACTCAAGTATTTCACTGTCTCAAATTCTAAGCAATATTGACTATAAAGCCTTAATGTATTTTTTTTTCCACAAAGAGCATAATTCCTGATCAGTTAATTCTCTAAGCCACTGAGTGATTTGTTAGTAACTTCACTGACATACAGTGGGGTATGTGCTAATTGGATCATCTGAACCAACCGAGATGCCCTTCACTCTCATATCATTGTGACAGGGATAAACTATAGGTTTTAGTGAGGAGTCCAGACATACTGTCGGCCTTGATTAACCAGGACAGTAAAAATGAAGAACGTGCATATTCTGCTTTATCAGTAATTTAACACTGCAGTCTGATACGCTGGCCTGCAGAGCAGTGCATACATACAAGTGTTGGCTAGAATACTATCTTCTGATTGTATTGAAATATATTAGATTGTGATGTGCTTTACGAAACAGCCAATTCCCCTGATTAAAGTGAAAGAATGGCTTAAGTAACTTTGACCAAAATGATTTACATGTCTTTAATCATGTGAATCAAGTCAAAAAGGGACACAAGCATCAGGAATTTGTATGATTTTTTTTTCTTAGAAAGCTTATTTACATATCACAAGATCATAAAGGCTGTGATGTTAGAGGGGCAAAGGCCAATGTTGTGATAACGATAATTGTCCTGATCAATGTTGCTTCCTGGGTTTTTTTTTTCTTTTTTTCCATCAAATAGGAAAATTTATTTCTCCTGGGCAGACCCTTTTGCTGTTTGATCAGAAAAAGTCCAGTGAGCCAGACAGACAGAGGCTGCACTGTTTATCCCTGGTGAGCATTTAGCTGATTAACTTTGCAGGACAGCAGTAGCAGCATTCTTCTAAAAGGTTAAGCAATTATGATGATTTGCTAATAGTGCTTCACAGTTGTTGTTAGTCTTACAGCTGCTCCCATTGAAGGGTCTTCACAGCAGATCCCCACAGCGGATCAAAGGGAAGAACTTGGCATAGGTTTTACGCTGGATGCCCTTGTTGACACAACCCTCCTATTTTATCCCATTCTATCCCATCCATTGGCTGGGGTTTGGGCATTGGGTAGGAACTGAACTCAGGTCTTCCACATGGCAGGTGAGAGACCTACCACCGTGCCACCAATGCCCTCTAATAGAGTTCTGCAATTAATCACATAAAATCTACATTGCGATATGGACCTGTGCAGTTATCTGATTTTATTTATTACCGGTAATGTACACATAGTATGATTTTTATTATTTAGTTTTTTTTTAGTTTATTTAGTGTACTAAGCATACTTCAGAAGAGTATATTAAGCGTGTTACATGTGAGAGGGATGTCAAAACTGTCTAATCAGAAGCTTTATTCATCAGTTTTATTTTATTTGCTATGAAATAATGTGTGACTTGTCTTTTATGGAGGCCAAAACGGTTGATCTTCTGCTTTATAAATATTCACACGAATAGAGCAGAGGAAACATATGCATATTGCACTGGAAAGAATCATATTTGTATTATTGTATATATTGAGTAATTTGACAGTACTTCAGCTTTAAATGCAGCCATATCGCTCAGATTGAATTAGACGTGCAAAGTTAAAACATGTACATGTACAAGTAGGTACAATTACTAGAGAACTTAAATAGAGGCGTAAAATAGATGCGCAGTGTTACACTGCCTTAACTGAGCAAAACCGTGAAAATGGCTCAGTAGTCCCCATATGGTCCATTAGATATGAGGATAAAACCTATGGCGTTATATTCCTGCCACAATTCTGAGCGCACGGTTCGACATTTTGAGAGCAGACAAAGCACTCTATGCACGTGCAGTGTGTCCACTGCGCGCTCAACAGCTCGATTCTGCGCGTGCAGTGTCTCCCTTGCTCGCTCAACATGTTCTCCGCGCACGTGCAACTTCTTGATTCTGTGCTCGCTTGACTGCCTGCTCGCGCGTGCAACATTTATTTTCTGTGCGCGCTTGACTCTGCATGTACGCTCGCTCAACTTTGTCCAGTGTTACAAAACTGCCACAAAACCAGCCAATCACAGACTTCCACACACGACTTCTGATTGGCTGTTCCTTCTCTATCAGCTGTCACTATCGACCGCATAACGGAAGCGTTGTAAATAAAGGTTTATAAGTAAAGAGACTGAGTTGTCCGATTCGAATTTTAGTCGATGTAGTCTAACGATGGGCTATATGGATAATTAGATAAGTAAACAAAAACACACAATGGACAAACGAAAATTGGGAAAACTTTGAAAGTGTCCCCAAGTGCAGTCACAAAAACCATCAAGCGCTACAAAGAGACTGGCTCACATGCGGACCACCCCAGGAAAGGAAGACCAAGAGTCACCTCTGCTGCGGAGGATAAGTTCATCCGAGTCACCAGCCTCAGAAATCGCAGGTTAACAGCAGCTCAGATCAGGGAGCAGGTCAATGCCACACAGAGTTCTAGCAGCAGACACGTCTCTAGAACAACTGTTAAGAGGAGACTGTGTGAATCAGACCTTCATGGTAGAATATCTGCTAGGAAACCACTGCTAAGGACAGGCAACAAGCAGAAGAGACTTGTTTGGGCTAAAGAACACAATAAAGAACTCAATAAAGAAAACTCTTTGAATGAGAAGGTGTGTCCAAACTTTTGGTCTGTACTGTATATAGAAATGCACAGGTCTTTTTCTGAGGTGGACACCTTTGGGGTTAGAGCTTTACTTTTAAGTTTGAAAGCCAGTCTTAAGATTGTGGGGGCCATGTAGTAGATATTTTCATGCCATTTAACAAGAAGTGCCTTGTGTGTGTATATGTTACCTGGCCCCTGCATATTTATTAAAAGATAGTAATGCAAAAAATGGTTTTATAGGGCTACCTGATCTGACAAACTGCACAAAGTGTTTTTAGTTCCTTTTGTACTTTGTCTTACTCTTTATATACAGGTAGAAGGAGGAACAGGTTGGATCTCTAAAATGTGAAATTAATAGAAATATCAAATAAATAAAACATTGTATTAAAAGTCATATGTATTTATTGTTTGTTGTATGTAGTAGACCACTTTCGTGCTGGCGGGTAATGTCGGCCCACTCCACTGGCTACCACCGCAAGTATATTTCCCACCTGTGGGAAACACTGCATATATATCGTTTGTTTATTTGTATATACAGTAAATGTAATATTTTTATAAAAATAATGTAACTAATTATTTTAAGTAACTTTTGAGTTGCTAAATAAATATTGGCAAATGTGCCCTTTTTGATGATTTGTGCTGTTATTTGCTGTTTAATTAGATAAATACCTTTTTAATACTGAATGGTACATTTAATAGTTACGTATTTTAGTTCAAATCGGAATGTATCAAAATAATCAAATGTATTATTTCTTATAAATTCACGCAGTCTTATTTGCTTAATGCTTATAGCTGAAGTAGGTAGTTGCAGCTATTGCATTTGGCGTAGTCAGGTTCAACTCAGTTAAACTGCATAATTAATCCTGAATAAGCAAGAAATTTATTTAGTCAAACAAAAGGTATAAATCTGACAAATTTCCCAGTAGGACACATAACCTTCATAATCAAGTTTCCAAAAAAATATCTAAAAAATGTGAATCTTTATGTGCTTAAATTTTTTGTCAATTATGACTATAATGATAATACAGCTAGTGCTGTTTGATCAATACTATGTACAGTACTGCTGACACAAGCAGAAAAGTTAAATATGATATCAGATGATGAATGATTTCTCTTGCTAATAACATGTGCTTCTATTAATTTTTTTCTTAATCTTATAAGAATTCTATCTGAGATCATTTATAAAGAAACATCAAGATGATGCAATTAAACAAGCATTAGCCAAACATGAATGGAGAACCTCGTGTACCGTAGTCATGCCTGGATGGTGTATCTCTACTTTCATCCTGCATGTTTTAGCCATGCATCATCCCTTATTTTTATTTCCCTGCTTTCCCCTTTCTATTCCTGTGTTCCTCTGAACATAGAGATGAAGTGCTTTTTATGGTGTGAGGATCCCCAAGAATGTCTCTTTTCCTTTTCATCATTACACTCATTTGCAAGTCAAATGCTGTTTAGTCCCGGTCAAAGTGCGTTTGTGTGTGTGTGTGTGTGTGTGTGTGTGTGTGTGTGTGTGTGTGTGTGTGTGTGTGACGTTCATGAGGAGTCTGCAACATTTGCATGTCTGCATTTAAGTCCATTTAGCACTTGGGTAGGAACTTTATCTGCATTCCTCATGTGCTACCAAAAATAAGCTGTTTTCATGTTATCTCTTCTACCTCTTGTACTCTTGTATCAGCTCAAATGAGCCACAGGAATGCTGAGATCTTAAATATTACGCATATGCACTGCACATTCATTTAGATGAGCTCTTTTTTCCATTCTCCTGTACTGGATGTTATAAGGTGGTAGTTACAGGAACTTGTAGAAAAGCAGATGTTAAGCAAGTAGGATAAGTCGTATCTGACTGATTGTTGACACAGTTCTCAGAAGCTTGCCTCCTCTATTGTGAGTCAGCTGAACTGGATTCTAAGGGCACTTTCACACTAGGCAGGATTGATTTTGTACCGTGCCCAAGAACGATTGCTCCCCCTCTCCACTGGCCCACTGGCCAGTATTTGTATTATTATTCTCTACTCTCATACTCGGGTACACGTGTATATTTTTGCTCTCCGATACAGCAGGTGTCTGTATGCACCTAGTTGGTTTGCAAGCCAATATTAAATACAAAGAGAAGTCAATCCTAGCACTATGCCTAATATTATTGATTATTGATATTTCAATAATATTTATTATTCATCTATAATATTTAAATACTTCCTACTTAATCAGCTATGGCTGTATAGGTCAGAGCATGAGATTGGCTCGTGCTGCACGTACGTAGATATTTTAGAGAAGAAAGACAGCACTGATAACTTTTGCGTCTAAACAGCACTACACTTCCATGTGCAGGTACGATTTGCTTTTATATCTGATTTGATCCGAGTCCAAATACACTGTACTGTGCTCATGCTCAAGACCATCTTTTCCAGCAGAATCAGGCATGTTTCCCCACGCTTGTGTTCACACGAATCAAAATGAACACGGCTCTCTGAAACACTCCCGGGTCCCAAATGTAAAAACGTCCTTATGTTTTTTTTTTTTTTTTGTGCTTAACATAAGAATATGGCAAGAGTAATAATGATTGTTGGATGCTAATCAGCACACTAGGATCAGTATCTACAGAAAGGCTTCACTAATCCAAAACATTATGTATCAGGTGATCGATCCAACCATCTCTTCATCAGTAAAATCTGACATCAGACATGCTGCCATTTTATACCTAGGATTAAAACTATTTATCAGCTTTTTTTTATTTTATATTGTTTGCTTTAAATGTGTTAAACTGTGTATTCAGGCATTGCTCACACATGCACACATACTTTCCAAAAGGCGAACTACACCCAGCATGTGAACAAGATGCCTCCTTATAACAAAATAATAATCTTATAATAAAGTGTAATGAACATGTTAATTCAGACTGCATTGCTACAAAAACTTAACTTAGCGTGTGCATGTGCGTATTGAGTCTATTCCTGAGTCTAGTATAGAGAAGTTTGATGATTGGATGGTGCTCGTTCTGATCCATTTTTTAAAAATAATTTTGTCCCTCCAGACTGCAAACATTTTAAGTAGAAACAAACTCATGATCATCCCCCACAGACCATTCTTCATTTGAATCCAAAATTATAATTTTTGTTCTGTGTGGAGAGGAACACTGAATGAAGATTAGGGTAAAAGGTGACTGCTCCACTCCTGTGCTTTTTCTCGGTGCACACCCAGTGCCTGATTACGCACTATCTGTGCCACGCTGCAATGTCAGAGTACTTGTGGTTACGTTGCATTTCATGCATGCATACGCAAACTTCCCTAATGGAAAAATCCTCCCTTTACTCTTCCATTGCCAGTGTTTGCAGAGAGATTTTCCCATTTGCAAAGCAATACTAAAAACAAGAAAGGTTTCCACGTTGGGGTGGTTGTAATTTTAACTATGAAACTTTTTTTATTTAAACAAGTTGAAGACATAGTAAGGCTTTTGAGGTAAGATAAAAAAAAGCACCTTGTCAGAAATAAGTGCTGCATTTGAGTTTCTGTTGTAGGGTGTGGGGAGAGAGGCATGGTCTAGTGCTACAGTGGGTCTGCCAGATTCCTCTGAAATGAGCTTAGTCTAGCCTGTTTGTCTAGACGTGGAAACAGTGGCGCGACCTAAACGCATTCATTCATGCAGTAATAAGAATATCCCAGCCCACAAATCAGGAAGTGTGCACGAGTTGGGGAATGAGACGGACAAAGCCCTGGTCTCTTACTCCTTTTTTTTTTCTTTTTTTTTTTTTCTTGAAAGGTCAAAGCTGAAATGCACATGTTGCCAGTTACGCACTGAGAAATGCAATCACACTTTTAAAAGGCACTGTGTATGTTTGCAACTGCCCTTTCCTCTAAAAAAAAATTTAATAAAATTATGTACGTAATCCTTGATGATTAGGAAAGTGCATTTGGAAACAAATTGAACTCAGGACGCCAGTCAGTTCCTGTCTAGCCCTTCCCTTCTGCCGCTCTGCAACTCGACAGTAAGATGTTCCTCCTGGCTGTATCAGTTGTTTAATCGTGTTGTAAAAAAAAAAAAAAAAAAAAACACATACCAGATCTTTGATATCCTGTATTTTAGACTCTTCCATAACTATGTATAGTATATTAATCTTGTTTTGGTATTTCAATTCAGTTTAATTTCATTTGTATAGCACTTTTAGCAATTGTCTTTGTCACAGAGCAGCTTTACAGAATTAAACAAGTATGGAAATTAGTGAAAAGTGTATAGATTATAATTATCCAGTATTTATTCATTTGCATTAAAATGGGCAAGTAAAAAGAAATAAATGTAAATGCCAAAAAATGTGCAGCAAGATTAATACTATGCAGGAAGCACTGCATGACTTGTGCATGTCTGTAACTGACCTATGACTGGTGTTTTCACCATGGGTTGTTTGAGAGCTATTGAGAAAAGTCAATGAAATTCCTGTAGTTCTAAGTTCACAGCTAACAACGATTAGAATTAGAGCAACAACACACTCGAAAATAAAAAATAATCTTCTAAAGTAGCGTGTCACACTTAAAAAAAACATTACTGCATAATGTGCAATAACTACTGTGCTTAAGGCTACACCAGACTCAACTTACATCACGGCACTGTTTCTTTTTTCGCTGAACAATGACTTCCTTCATCATTCACGTTTTTAAGTATGCTCTCATGTACACATTAAACAGATGTGTAATATGCAAAAGGTGAAGCAAATCTTTTGAGCTCGATTTTATGTATAATTAACATATACATTTTACAATGGTTTCTTTAATAGAGCATTGACTTAATTATTTGGGAAACAACGCAAAATTTGACTTTGTCACATAACAGTGGTGCTGGTGGTATATCTCAGAAATCTTAGAGCATCGTGTCTGCAATAACAAACAATCAGAAAATTTGGGGAAAATATGTACTGTCTGCAATATTTGCACCACAAAGTGAAACACTTGAGGTTAAGTATAACCTGCCTGTCTAATATTATTAAGTTTCGTTGTTGTTGTAACCGTAGTACCAAAAGGTCACACTTTATCTTGTTTGGCATGTCCTTCCAAGAGATTTCCTTGTAAGTAGCTTAGTGAATATTCCTAGGGACAAAACAATCTAAGGCTTTATAGTTCAACACAAACCAGATCTAAAATAAAGGCTTACATAGAAGAATGCTCATCATTCTTTAGGTGTATTTAGCCAGTCATTGAGTAGCTGCTTTCACAACCCTGCTCCCCACATCACAATCACCAATAGCAGATATGGAATGGAAAAGTTTGTTGTTGTCCACACGAACCTGTTCGTCAAACTTAATCGACTGAATCAATGTAAGGTGTCGGCTATACTGTGTGTGTGAGGCATTTATTGAAGAATGTGTGAGCGACAAGATCATTAAAGTAAACAACAAAAAGACAAACAAAAAAACCCTGCCGACCCAAAAAGAGGAAATTCAAGCGCCCCACCAGGAAAGTTCACAAAACAAAAGTCCATCTTTGCATTGCAGTGACAATAATCTTCAGGTTCTTCTAGATGCTAATGGCTATATCCAAGTCTAAAGTAGCAGCTAATATTGAGTTAGTCATGTGCAACTTGAATAAACATTTCTAATATAGAGTAGCAAAATACATTTTATATTAGCTTCCTGTGAATGGAGTTAACATCATATCCAGTTTTGAGATAAAAGCTACTTTAATAACTAAGCTACAGTTTGTAAAGGTGTAGACTAGAGGCTGATTTACTCTTCTGTTTCAAATTTGCTTGAGTAGCCTACATCGATATAAGCAATTATATTTGTGCGCTAGTGTGTTCGTGTAACCCTGCAATTACACCGCCAATCCTCTAGTTGGTCTCTAGTCTCTTCACCACTCTCTGGTGAGTTTTTTGGTGTCTTACAGCCAATGGTGAACAAAAGCGACCAGATATTGTTGATGTTGGAGCTAACAGATGTTGAACAACAGTTACTTATATTAAAATTTATGCAATTAAGAAAATATTGACAGACTTCTTTAATTCTTTGATCCAAATAGAAAAACAGAAGCTATAAATTCTTGGAGAACTTGGAAGTCCATTGCTACCATGTGGACGCTGTAGGGTCTGTAGCATAAATCAGCCTTTAGTTAGTTAGACTGAGTGATGGGAATACAGGTGACCAGTTTCCTTGGCTGCCAGCAGCTCTGCTTCATTTCCGTTTACATCGCACAGTCCAGAAAACATGAATCATCATTCCCGATTTCTGTGTTTTTCTCAGGCATGTGTCTAAGAAAACTAATATCCTTAAGTGTTTTTTTTATTTTATTTTATTATTTTTTTTTTATATAGTCCCTGCCTAAAAACATTGGAGTCTGGTGGAAATGCCAGAACTGTTGGTATGATCATATGCATAATAGTGTACTAAAATAATTATAACTTCTTGATTTATGAACTTCTTGTAGTGCCAATGCTGCGTAATATTAAGGCAAAAAAAACGTAAGATCTTCTATTGCCCAAAACACCCATGCAACTTAGTGATTTGTGCATGCGAACTTTTCAGCAGTAGTCAGCCAGTCAGTAACGCAGAGCCGTCTGTTGGCCAACTCACTTGTGGCAAGGACATTAGGTTCATTACAGTCATTATCAGCTACTTTTTAAAGAGGAAGATGATTGTGTGTGATTGTCCATGATCGAGAAAAGTACCAAAAGTACAGATGACACATGCAGAAAAGCATATCAAGACCAAAAGTGTGACAATAAAGGAATAGATATCTCCAACCTCCTTCCCCATCCTCCTGTGGTTTTGTTTAGAACAGTGTGGCACTTTTTTTCCTGTCCTGTACACCTTCCTGTACACCGTCATCGAACTTCATAGTTACACCACCGCCACTCGTGATGTTGCAGAACCAGCTGATAATGTGAATGGGAGTAAATATTTTCATTCTGACGAGAGTAAATATGCTTTGTACAATGTGTAAGGATAAACCAGCAAGATAAACCAGCTGTAGGAATTCCTGTGTGTACAGATAGTTTCAGTCATGTGGTTTATGAGAAGTACCATTCACTTCATGGGAGGCTCTAGCTTTTACATATTTCTTTTTTTAGCTCAGCAAATTCAGCTTCCCATGCCGGGCCATGTCAATGAGCAGTTTTCTTTTAGTGAGACAGACATGCATGTTGATGATGAAGATTCGAGAAGAGATAAGTAATGCACCTCACTGAAGAGCTGTAGCAAAACATACAGACTGTCATTTAGTGAAGTTTTAGAATTTTAAGTTCCAGTATTTTTTTTTTTTTTGCATAATTCAACACTGAGAATATTGCAGTGTACTATGTAATAGAAGGAAATGCATTTGTTTAATTAGCATTGTACAGTGTTCATATAGGTACATATATTCATTCATTCATTCATTCATTCACTCATTCACTCACTCATTCATTTCTATACTGCTTATCCTGTAGTCACAGGGTCACAGGGCGTCTGGAGCCTATCTCAAGAGACTTTGGGTACAAGGCAGGGTACACCCTGGACAAGGTGCCAATCCATTGCAGACCACAAGCAGGCATGCACACACACACGCACACGCACACGCACACACACACACACACACACACACACACACACAATTTATGCAATTTAGGAATGCCATTTAGCCTGATATGCATGAGGAAACTGGAAAGCCCGGAGCAAACCAGCCAAACATCAGGAGAACAACCCCTATAGGTGCGAGGCCACAGTGTTAACCACTACGCCACCTTGCCTAGGTCAAATTGGACCCAAATGAACTCTGCTAGTGTTTAATCAACCCTGGGAAATTTTACTGAGAAGTAGCAACTTTGCTTTAAGCTATTTAGTTTGTGCATCAAGATATGAAGCTGGCTACATTTTAATCATTTGTTATTTCCCACCCACTAACTAGCTCTTCCATTCACAAGCAACAGCCACCAACTGTCAAGCATTTTTAATGAGAACTCTTTGTTAAACCACATGCTGTCTTCCTGCTGTACCTGATTTGACCTTAGCATAGCTAATATCTCCAAGTGATATAGATTACCACCTCAATGAAGCCGATGTAGAAATAGAGTAGAGTTTAACTTTTTGCCTGCAGATGTTCTTCTACTTATCTTAGAAGCATCATGCTCCATGTAGCCCCATAGAGAAAGCCTGAATTAAGCAAACAGAGGCAATATATTTTGCAATATCGAACATGCATGGACATACGGGAGCTATATTATAATAACTTCCAAGATTCAGTACTACAGACCTAAATAAATAGTTCAAAGGTTATTAATATGGAAGGCACTAGGTGCGACTGAATATCGACCTGTGTACTGTGAAACACTGAGATCTTGTTCTCCACCTGGCTGAAATATGCGTCTCAGCATGCAGCTACAGTCGGGAGCTTCATCAACGCCTCGGCGCGCACACAGAGAACCCCTATCTTCCATCGTGTTGCGATAAAGCACCTCAAAAACAGCTGAACAAAGACTACCTTTGTGCACACTTCGTCCCATACCTGTTCAGTACAAAGGCTCCGAGCCATGCGTTCACAATGAAGACGCGGCAGTTCTTAACCGCCGCCGTGTGACTCAGTGCTTTCATCTTTTTCATCTTTACAAAGACGCAGCTATAACTAGCAAGACAGGAAAGTGAACAAAGCTGTGGCGGCTTTTAGGAAGAGGGTTGATTTAAGAACGGCTCTCTTTGGTCTGTCAGCAGAGGGGATGTCAGTCTGGATTAAAGAGCAGAGAAGAGAGGGGTGTTTTTTTTTTTTTTTTTAAAGACTGCCTTTTGAGATGATCACATGTGAAGTCAAAGTGACTGAGAAATCAAAGTGACTGACGAAAATCTGTGCAAGCTTTGCAAAGTTAAAACATTCCTAATGATCCTGGTAAGGGTGGGCAATAAGGCAGTTTCATGATGCTTTAACCTTATTGTAATTGTAGACTTTATATTGTAGTCAGATTGACCTTTTTCCTGCCATGACATTCAGGCATGTACAAATATATATGGTTTAATGATTGAACAAGCAGTGCAGGTGAAACTGGGAGTCTTGAACCTGGAGGTGTTTTATGCCCCAACTTGTTGCAGCAGTACATAATGGCCATAAGCAGCTTTGCATGCAAGATTTATTTATTTTTTTTATCACCCACCAGCTTCAAAGCAAATAGACTTTGTGCAACAGGTTTGCATGTCTGGATCTCTCTCTCTCCCTCTCTCTCTCTCTCTCCCCTTCTCTCTTTGTGTGTGTGCGCTAGACAGAAGGTATTAATAGAAACAGATGGCGTTTTGTCTCATTGATGTCTCATCTGGTTGTTCCTTAGTGGGCCACAGCAGACTGGCTGTTCTGACTCTCATGTTGCTTGGCTTCCTGTCCTACTATGGGTTTTTTTTTCCCTGAGAGCAAACACCTCACCCCCCAACAATTGCCCTCCAATCATTTGCTCCAATTGCACTGCCCTCGCTATTCTCGGACTCCTCTGCTGCTGTGCAGATGTGTCGTGGCAGCAGGAAAAGCAAGTGTACTTCAAACGTAGAGTTAAACACTCTGATCTCAATCACCTGTGTAAGAGGAGATGGGGGGGGGGGGGGGGGAGTACACCCACATGGA